>JAWPHD010000975.1:0-371100 GCA_037043455.1 Cyrtodaria siliqua
CCTCCACCACAAAAAATCAACTGTCATATATAACCTTGCATGTGTTGAAAATGACGTAAATCACCATACAAACAAACAAACAAATCACCATTTAAATGAAACTGGTCGAGGATCGTAAGCCATACATGCAATATATGAGAGCTATACAATGTGGTTTCCAGAGAAGAATATTGTTTTAAGTTTTTCCCTATATAAGTCTATATAAAACATACTAGTACTGGGGCGGGGACCAAATCTGATCCCTGGGTCTACAGTTGAAATACATGGTAGAGGACTGCAAGCTTATGGTAAGTGCAACATATTAGAACTCTGGCTCTTGTTACGGTTTCAAAGAAGGTGTTTTTTTTAAAGATTTTCCTGTTTAACTCTTTGTAAAACTGTGACCCCTGGGGTGGGACCAGATTTTACCCAAGGGTCACATTTGAACAAACTTGTTAGAGGATCATTAGCTTATACTGCCTGTTATCTCTGAGAGCTCTAAGCCTTGTGGTTTTAGAGAAGAAGATTTGTAATAAGTTTTGTGGGCTACAAATCTCAAACAGTTTGAGACTGAACAAGGTGTTTCATTGTCAGGTCGAGGTGACCTTGACCTTGAACCTATTGATTCCAAAATGTATAGGGGTCATCTGCAGCTCAGCCTTTAACCATGGACAGTCTACCTGTGAAGCATGTATATGGCTACACATCTTGAAAAGTTATAGTCTGAACAGACTAGGTTTTTCATTATCAGGTCATGGTGACCTTGACCTTGAACCAACTGAGAGGTTATCTTCCCATTATGGAAAACTTCCCTGTAAAGTTTCATGAATGTGTATATAAGAGAGTGAAGAAGGTTGTGCCTACAGACAGACAGATGGTAGGACATATTGAATCCAGTATACCCCTCTACACTTCTTTTTTTTTGGTAGGGGTGGGGGGTGTGGAGGGGTATAAAAATGCTGACACATTTAGGGCATTACACTTAGAAGTGAAGTGTTGTATACATTATAACAAAAAATGTGCTTGCTTTTACTGACACTCAACCACGATAATCTATAAATAACAATGACCTAAATCTAAAAATATAATGGAAAATACAGTTATCTGTTACTGACCTAGTATGATCTAAGTGGTTTCCCCAGCAGTACAAACAAATTAAAATGGAAGCTAGACATTTCTATTTCTTTACATAAAAGATTGGTAACTATTCAAATGGGAGACTTTCATAGCCAAGGTTAGTAGTTTTATAGTACAACAACTTATCTTCTTATTGTGAACAGATATATTTAAAATTATGCCAAAGGTCGATAACAATGTCTTTCCAATTTATTTTACAAATCTTGAAGATTTAGGAGTCAATTTACGAGGCAATATGTAGTGCAAATAAATGCACTTTCTGATGAAAAAAAAAGTGTTCTGTTGAAAGTTCTACTAAAGATTTATATGTGAATTGAAAATGTATGCAACAAATGTGATAACCTTTATTGCCTCTTTCAAGAAGTTAATTTAACCCTTAACCCACTACATACATATAATGGACTGTTCTTTCTTTGAATTAAGACCATTCCATTAAAGTGACAAAGGGGTGTTTGCTTAGCAGGTTATAAGGGTTAAACATTAATTTATCCACATCTATAAAGAGCTATTAAAAGGACATAAAGTAGTCTTGAATACACAATTTGTAAACAGGTAACTTATACCTCCCTGTATACTGAATGCTCCCTGCCATAATCAACGCCCCACCCACTTTTTCAAAAAAGGAGTTTGAGGCCATAAAAAAAAAGCTTGTTTCTGTTTTTGTTTTCTTTAACATATTATGAGGTCTAGTTTAGACAAATATCCCCACAAGCACTTTAGAGGTAAATCTATAATATTTTAAAAAAACAAAAATAAAAAACTTTTTTTTTACGGCCTCCTGTTGTAAAAGTGGTTGAGGCGTTTTTTAGGGTGGGGAGCATTTATACGGGGATATACGGTATATATTTGCCTGAAATGAAAGCCCCTCTGCACCACTCTTTTGTACATACAACGCCCCCTGAGGTGAGTAAACTCTCTTGTGAGCACAATGCATCCTTAATTTTAATGGTTAATTAACAAAGGAAAATTAAATTACCAACAAGAAATGTCACTGTAAGTGACAAATGCCCCCGAAGTGACCTTTGACCTCTGAGTATGACCTTGACCTTGGAGCCACGGACCTGGATTTTGTGCGCGACATGTCGTCTGTTTGTGGTGAGCACTTGTGCCAAGTTATTTGAAAATCCGTCCAGGCATGCAAAAGTTATTGACCAAACACAATTTGACCTTTGACCTCTAAGTGTGACCTTTACCTTGAGGCCACATACCTGGATTTTGTGCACAACAAGTCGTCTTGTTGTGGTGAACACTTGTGCCCAGTTATTTGAAAATCCATCCAGGAATGCCAGTTATTGACCGGACATGATTTGACCTTTGACCTCTAAGTGTGACCTTGACCTTAGAGTCATGGACATGGATTTTGTGCGCGACACGTCATCTTGTTGTGGTGAGCACTTGTGGCAAGTTATTTGAAAATCCGTCCAGGAATGCAGTTAATGACCAGACAAGATTTGACATTTTACCTCAAAGTGTGACCTTGACCTTGGAGCCACAGACCTGGATTTTGTGCGCGACATGTCGTCTTGTTGTGGTGAGTACTGGCACCAATTTTTTTGAAAATCCGTCCAGGAATGCCAGAGTTATTGACCGGACACGATTTGACATTTGACCTCTAAAAGTGGCATTGACCTAGGAGACACAGACCTGGATTTTGTGCGCGAATGTCGTCTGGGGCTCTAAATAACATATACTATGTTGACGAGCCGTTAAACAACATTCAATTCACATAACCAATAGGAAGCGGGCTTCAACCTACCTAGACTTATACATATACATGTCACTCTAGTCGTGTTACACTTAAGTATAATATACCCACATATTGTAAAGAACATACTTGTAGATACAGAAGGCTTTAAGCTGCCCACACTCATACAGATAAAGGCCTTTCCTGTCATGTTACATGTAAGATCACAACCCCATATTGGACACAACACAGATAAGTGGGCTTCAAGTTACCCACATTTATACATGTATACAGACCATACATGCCAGTCCTGTCAGGTTACATGTAAGCCTACGCCCAAGTATTGTATGAAAGATAGAGTCAGATTGCTTCAAATAGCCAATATTCATACAAATATAGGCCATACAATCATGTCAATTTACATGTAAATATACACCCATGTATTGTACAGAACATAGCTTCAGAAGTCTTCAAGTGACCCATACACTGTACAGATTTAGGCCATACCTATCATGTTACACCACATATTGTACAGAACATTGATACAGTGAGATTAAAGCCACCAACACTAATACAGATACAAACCATACCTGTTGTATACACCCACATAGTGTCAGAAGGCTTTAAGCTACTCACATTCAAAATGATAAAGGCCATACCATACATGTAAATATACACCTACATATTGAACATACAAAGTCAGAAGGCTTCAAGTGGCTCACACTCATACACATACAGGCCATACCTGTAATGTAACACTTAAGACCATACCCACATATTGTACAGACGAACATATAGAATCATAAGGTTTCAAGTAGCTCACACTCATACAGATACAAGCAAGATGGCTTATATCTAACTTTCTCTTCTTAGAAAAGGATTTAAACAAAAACACAATCATAACGGAAACTAATACAAATATGTTTTTATTGAATTATTGCAGAAATCAGCAGGTTTAGTTCTTTTTGTTTCTTTTATTTTTGCAAAATACCCACATGTATCCCTTTACTGATTGATTGATTGATCGATTTATTGATTGATGTAATTAATTAAATACATGAAAGGTATCATTACACCGAGTACGATATAGGAAATTAGAGATATTCTGACATTTCGTAATAATAAATAAAATATTGAATAAGCATTTAAAAATACAGTCTACTCTCAGTATCTCAAACTCGCTTATTTCGAATTTCCGCTTAAGTCGAATTTTTTTCACGGTCCCAATTTTATTCCTTCTATTTCTATGCAATTTGACTCCTTTTAAGTCGAATTTCGATAATTCGAATTATCGGATAATTCGAACTATTTTTCTGGTCCCAAACACGAATCTATACATTAATTTACTCTCGCTAATTCGAAGTTCAATTAAAGTGCAAAATGCAAGTTTGATCAAACACAAGCCGGCGTCGAAGTTGATTGTGAAGCAAACAAAAGGTGATAATTGCTGAGACGATTTCACCTGTAACAAATAAATCATGGTGACATGTTTGTTAATTTATTTTCTTGTGTTGTCTCTGATTTTTCATGATAAATTAAGGCTTGTTAACGAGGAAGTTTGTTTACGCTGAGTGAAAACAATGGCCATCGCGTGGGTTAAAACAATTATAATAATTATACTAATTTGACATGGACGAAACGTATAACTAATTAATTTATGAGTGGCAGTTGTCAATGTTCTAGGTCGGTTTTCCCAGCCATGACAATCTTAGATAGATTCGTTACAAACATGCACTTGTCAAAAGTGTGCAGAAAACAAGGTGACATTATGTCGTTTTTTAAGAGAGTAGATAGTGAAAACACCGAAAGAACATAGACTTATAGACCTGAATATTGTAAATTATTTCGTTTAAATATGATTTCTTATAATCGATATACTGTCTGTGTAAATCTAAACGTCTATTTATAGAAATGCATTTGTGACAATATTGAAAACGTTGTTTCATTGTATACATGTATTTGCCTTTCTCTGTTTTTAATAAATTATGAAATCATAAATATTTTGCTGATTTATTTCATTACCAAAACGTTTTCTTATACTGCTTTAACATGAAAAGAAACATATTCATAAACATATATGAAGGAAGAAATCATGTAACTCGGCAAATATCGGCAATATATACACGTATATGCATAGTGTAAAACAGGTGGGTGGGGTAATAAAAAAAAAACAAGTATGCCATTATCGTTTAATTCGAACTTCGGATAACTCGAAATTTTTTTCCGGTCCCTTGAAATTCGAGATAACGAGTGTGGACTGTATATGTTATTACAGAAATCATCATTTTTAGTTATTTTTTTACCCTAAAAAATACATTTAGGTATTCACGAACTTTTGAGAACCTTTGTAAAAACAAGAAGAAATGTATAAAATATCATTATACATAATATGGTAAAAGAAAATAAGAGATATGCTAAAGAAATAAAAATTATTCCAGAAATTAGCAGTTTTAGTGTTTTTTAAACTTTTTTCCATATTTTTTGCCAAAAGACCCATATTTATCCCTTTAAGTATTTATTATTTCATAGGAATATATCATTACACTTAAATGGGTAAATAAAATAATGAATAAACATTTAAAATATATTGTTATTGAATTATTCCAGAAATCAGCAGTTTTTGTTATTTTTCCAACTTTTTGACCCAAACAAATACATTTAGGGATTCACGAACCTTTGGGAAGCCTTATAAAAAATATGGAGAAATATAAAACACATATTTGAGGAAAGTCTGGTGCTTTTGTCCGGCGTGTCTAGATTGGGTCCTAAAACCTGGGATGCTTTAAGGATCTTATAAATTCTTGTTTTATGGTAAAATACACTTTATTTGAATCATATGTACAATAGTTACCAATATAATCCCCAATTAAATTAATATTTTGATTAAGCAACAAAACGCAACTCAGTCATCGACTTTTCAAAACCGAACATTTTCATTAACAATAATTACCCGGAAGGTAACACGCTGCTTAAATTAATGCACATGCACGTATCTTATGAACTAGTGCACATTATGAAGGTTTTTATTTTCTTTTTGATTGACACCAATCTCTCTTCTAGTCCCTTTAAATAAAACAAGGTGCACATTTTATAAATCTTATAATGTATTGATGGAAAAAAGTTGTCACTAGTTTTATATTGTGTAAAC
Organism: Cyrtodaria siliqua; assembly: GCA_037043455.1. Classification (NCBI taxonomy): domain Eukaryota; kingdom Metazoa; phylum Mollusca; class Bivalvia; order Adapedonta; family Hiatellidae; genus Cyrtodaria; species Cyrtodaria siliqua. Next base: position 5,949 of record JAWPHD010000975.1, read on the forward strand.
AGGAGGCCCAAAAGGGCCTGTATCGCTCTACTGGCTATATGGAATCTTTGACTAGGAACACGACAACAATATGCGCAACTAGGCTTGGTACTGATCATTCCTACCAAGTTTCACTGAAATCCTGCCAGGAGTTCAGGAAAACTAGTCCGGACGAAGTTTGTATATTCAATAAATTTAAGTCACTGTGACAACTTTTCTAACTGTTGTCTTTGTGATTCTACATTTTATTCATATTTTTAACAGAGCCTCGGCAGACGCAATTTACTTTGGAAAATCAGGAAAAAGACTTGAGCCAAGTTCTCCAATGCACACATCTAGAAGACAATTTTCACATCTCTACACAAGCAATAAGTGAACATTTTGGAAATAACAGTGAATCGGCAAATGCTGGAACACCATTGGGTGTTGCTGCAGGGAATTGTAAAGCACAGACAAAGCCAAAAAGCCTTCCTAAAGAAATAAAGGTTACAGTTACAAAAACAAATGCTCTACCATTTGAAAAACAAGGTGTAATGCCAAAAACACATCCCATGGCAACAAATGAACAAAAAAAGATCAACAAAAATTGTGTTCTGAGAAAATCAAAACAAATGGATTCATCACAATATGCCTCTCACCCAGAGAACACTGAAATAGATGGGCCATGTGAGGCAGAAGATTATATTCTGAAGCAACAGCCTGTTGATTCTGAACACTTATGTTCTGTAAGTGGCATACAATGTGAAAATGCCACACGGCTGACACAGCAGCTAGCAAACTATGATGAACTACCAAGCCCAGGTAAGATTAGAAGTTTCCACGTCATCTTCATCAATTCTGACATGATAGAAGACTTCCAGTTACAAACACACAAAGTGTCAAGGTTAAATTAAACTGGTGGAAATTATAACCCAGTTATTTAATACTGATGGACGATCTGCATGTTACAATATTTGTTTATCATTTTCTGATGGGTTTTTTTTGTGTTGTTTTTTTAAATTGTACTCTTAAAGGGACACAAATATTTATCAAACATTACGGCAGTCCCATTAGTAGTTTTTGAGTAATGCTCCAGAAAAATTATAAGTATAAAATTACAAAGGGCAATAACTCTAATTTGAATGAAGATATAGTTTAGATTTCTGTTCTCTGCACTTCCTCTCACTGCATCATTGTGTGAAGTATATTGGCAGCACCAAACATAGTTTTTGAGTTATGCCCCAGACAATGAATGAATGCATAAATGATGTTTCACGGCACGTCAACACATATATAGGTCATATTGTGTGCAAAAACCGATGAAGAATGGAAGAATGAAATAGTAAGTTATTAAAAACTAATGTAAAATTATATTGTTAAAACTATTTACATATAAGGGATGATATGGTAAAAGTAGTAACTATCTATATGTAGAGCAACAAATGCTCCAGACAGATCTGAACGGACAAACAGAATATTGATGTCCTCATGAAATGGGCAATAGGTGGCTACCCGTTTGTTTTCTGTATTGTTCTTTTATCAACAGAACAGAATGTTTAGCCAATAACAGAAATGGAATTAGCATATTTTGTTCTCTATTATTTTCCTAGTCACCTAATACCCATTTCATAGGAGCGGACAGACAGATGGACGGACAAACAAAGCGTTAACTAAATGCCCTCTCTTCAGGAAGCATAAAAATCATTGATGAGTCATGCAAGTATTTCAGTTATACAAATAATTTTGCAAATTCAAAGATCAAGTTTAGTAAAAGATGGAGCGGGAAGTGGATATCTTTTTTTTTTATTTATTTCTTTCTTTCAGGAATTGACGGAGAGCCTGATGATCAGGTCAAAGATTTTGTGATTCTTCATACGGATGCAGATTTAGAAGAAGCTGTGAAATACAGAACACATCTGCTGCGAGATATTGGAAAATGTCACCCTGCTCTTACTGTTGAAATTTTCAGTGACACTGAAGCCGAAAGAACCAGGTTTGATAGTCTTGTATCTCTGCCTTTCAAATTCAGATTCATACTTGTGTTTGTGACAGAAAATTTAGTCAGCGACAAATATACCAGGTACTTGACCACCATTCTACAAACTTTTGGATTAACAAACACAATTGGCAAGCATGATCAGGTCATACCTGTTTGGACAGTGGAAAGCCGGCTGTGGACAAATAATAACAAACTGATATCGCTGAGGCCTTTAGATGGCTTCGACTATTGGAAGTTTTCTAGATCTGAATCTTTGAAAAACAGATACCATGTACGCATTATTAACACAGTTAAAGATGGACGTCGGAAATCAACTTCAAACAACGATGCCACCACCCGAATACAATGTAATGATTAAAAGTAAATAAAGTGCCATAATTCTAGTGTTCTTGTTAAAAGCCGGCTTCTTGCAGAATCCACCTGCTATTATACTGAACCCTGGGATAGGGCCATTTCTAATCCCTTATATTTACAATGTGGTACTTCATGTGAATTATAGCAAGAGTGCCAAAATGGGCCTGAATCTCTCACCTGAGGGTCTTTGCAAAGATAAAACAAGGCTACCGCCAAGGGCTGTCTCACCTTCAGGGCTTTTTGTTCATTCACAACGAGGGTTTGGTTTGTTGGGGTCATAGGGGTGTATATATTGTATCTTTAATTTTTTATTGGTTGGTACTGGGAGGGATGTAAACAAACCTGATTTTTTTAATAATTATATTCAGAGAGATAAATCATTTACAGAAAACTGGGGAAACTATTGGTTGTCCATTTGGGTGTAAAGTTAAGGTCAAGGTTAGTAGAGGGGCAGGGTTTGAACTGAAGAGTGGAGGAAACCCCTTTTAACATTTTAGTCCTAAAGTAAAATATATAATAAATATATTTGTGAATGTGTATATATAAATTCTATAAATTTAAGTTGTAACTGAAGTTTTATCAAATATCGTTATACATTTCAGCTTTCTAAAGCATTTTATAATAAAATAAAATAGAAAAAAATAATTTAAAGGGGATGATGCACTATTTTCAAACAAGATTTATTTAAAAAGGCTCTAAAAAACTTGGACAAAGCTAAACGAATTATAAAAATGCCATTTTAAAGCAAAGAAAATCACTGCAAACTGATTACAAATAAATATACAGATGTAAAATTGTATGCTTATTTCTCATTTGCATTGATTTTTTTAAAAGACATTTTGTCCATATGCCATATATGCTAAAAAGGTGCAATGACGTCATCGTTCAAAGATGGCCGCCTTCATTTATGCTTCTTTGCGAATTTTCAATAGTTCTTATCTCCATAATTGTTCATGGCATTCATGGCATTTTGATAATTCTTTCAGCATTTTTTTTCAAGTTTTTCAGAGCCCATTAAAATAAACCTTGTTTGAAAATAGTGCTTCCAACCCTTTAAATTTTTTCACAATCTGTTAAGTGAGATGTCCAAATCTCACAGATTTTCAACTTCTGAAGAGGCGAATTTCTGTGAGTTTTGCTCACAGAGTGAGATACGACATGTATGTATATATACTGAAAGGAAAGAAACGCGACACGGGTATTTCCGCTATATATTGTATATACAGCACACTTAATTCTATATATATTCCAAGGAAATCCCAAAATGTTTTGTTAAACAAGAGGTCAATGACCTTGAAGCTCTACTGATTGATTTTGATTTCAGGAAGTAGTCGCTACAGACATGTTTTTTGAAAAATTATTTTTAGCCGTGGCGGCCATCTTGAATTTCCGGCCAACCTGAAATTTTGCTAGGATCAATAAGACATCAAGAGCAACATTCCTGTGAAGTTTCATGAAAATCCGTCAAGTAGTTTCAGAGGAATAGTCGCTACAAGTTTTCATTATATAACTCTATGTAAACAAAGATGGCCGCTGGCAGCCATGTTTAACGTCGAATCAAAACGATTTTCAACAAGGACCAACATCATGTCATGCTGATCATTTTAGAAAAAGTCCCATATCAATATCACTTATAGTTTTCAAGAAGTAGTCGCTTCAAACTTGTTTTTTAAAAACCTATTTTTAGATTTGGCGGCCATCTTGGATTACACATCAACATGAATTTTTGCTAGGATCAACTAGACTTCATGGGCATCATTTCTGTAAAGTTTCATGAAAATCCATTCAGTAGTTTCAGAGGAGTAGTCGCTACAAAAAAAGTTTTACGGACAGACAGACGGACGGACAGACGGACGACGGACGCCGCACCCCGGCATAAGCTCTGCTGATCTCTGATCAGTCGAGCTAAAAAGCAGTTAGTTAGAGAAAGGACACAACTGTTATGTTGTAGATGTTTTACAGTACACTTTGTAACAAGAAATTCATAAATGCTGAAGTTCGATCCTCTTTGAATAATTGAGCCAGTTCAGTACTGTATTTAACGTAAAGAGTTTGCAAAATTTTGCATCCTAAGTTTGCTCACATGCTTGAGCCAAACGCGTACTCTGTCAATAATGAAACTGCAGGAATACTATTTTCTGTGTTATGTGTTGTTTTAGTCTTATTTCCGAAAGGAATGGTCTTACATAGCCATGTATCATTCGATTAACAGCAGCATATAGAGAATAATAAATGGGTATTTTCATATCACACCCTATATCAGGCCTGAGACACCATATCAGCCCATTAGAGCTTAATAAATTCAATCATGAATGAGAAAGAATGTTAGATTCTATTTATTACATAACTAATAACACCACATTACGTCAGAAAACGTACATTAAGCCAGAAAAAACACCCTGTGTTTCTGGTTACTCAGCTGAAAAAATTAGGGTAGGTAAGTAGGTATTTATTTTCTTTTCTTTTTTTTTCTTTTTTTTGCCCATGAGGTTTGGACGATGTTAAAGGTATCTTTAACTTTGTCAAGTAGTTAATTTGTAGTGATTTTGTAAGGAGAGAAGGAAAATAATCTCATGATATCTAACTTGTTTGTTTTGAATAAAATAAATGAAAAACAAATATTTTCTGCCATTATGGGCAAGGGCGTAGCCAGAGCCTTTTGGAGAATACACCCTGGGAGAGAGTGCGGGAGGGAGTGTCCCCCTGCAGCTGGTGGGGTTCCGGGGGGGCCTCCCCCAGAATTTTTTTGAAATTTGAGTGCAATTTCGGAGGTTTGTGGTTTTTATTTAAGCGAAATTTTGGAGGCTCTCGCCTCCATTCATTAAGTGTGCTTTTAAAAATAGTGCCTCACCCCCTACCCACCTTCAATTTTTATTGCTGATTTTACAGGAGTATGCCTGGCTACGCCCTTGATGGGTTTATTTGATGACGGACGGCAGACGAAGTGACAGGCAAAAAGTGATCACAATAGCTCCGACCCTGAGAGTTCCATCTTACATGTGGCTGTGAAAGATTGAATTTTATCATTTCCTGAGGCTGGGTGGTACTGGAAAAACAAATCTGCTGGCAGCATGTCATGATTAATGTTTTTCATAAACTTCTGCCCCATGGTTGCATTTTCCAGTTCTAATAGTCAAAACGGACACGCAGTGCACCATGTAGGAGGCCATGTTTTAGCGCATGTTTCGTACTCAGTCTTTTCGTACATTACCGATTCGTACCCACTTTTTTCGTCCTTTTTTTTTTTTTTTATGATATAAAAAACTGTAGGGTCGGCGCCAAAAAATAGGGACGGTCGGTTAACCAGAAACACAGTTTTTTTTTCTTTCTGGCCTTAACGCGACGTCCAAGACATCATTAACATTATGTTATACCACTAGTGGAATATCTAAAATATTGAATGGTGTTATTACACTCCCACACCGCATGTTATGTGATAAAACTCTATATTCCACAGTGTGGAATAACACTTTTATTTCACTGATAAAATATAGTATTTCATTGCATATCATAAAATAAATCTATTTATCACATAACTTGCGGGAGTGGAATAACACCATTCTATATTTTCGATATACCACTAGTTATAGAAGTATGCAAATCAGCTGAGTATGTGCTGTCAAAAAAAAATTGATAATGACTATGATCCAATTCCCACGGTTTTATGTCGGATTCGCGTGTTAAAACGACAGGCAAAATGCAATAAAAGTCGATATGTGAGTTATGTGATAAATAGAATCTAACATTCGTTCTCATTCATTATTGAGCTTATTAAACTCGTTAGCAAAAATTATATAATGCTCGACAAGTCCTCAGCCTCGCATTATATCATTTTGTCAACTCGTTCAATAAAATCAATAATGAATGAGTACTCATGTAAGATACTCTATTTATTATATACTTTCCAGTGAAATAGTGGATTTTATAATTAAAATAAACCTTATATTTTGATTGTTTATATTTCACATGTGAAAATCATGCAACTGTTGACATTGCTGACGTTGTTGACGTTGTTGACGTTGTTGTCGTTGTTGACGTTATTGATGTCATTGTTTTGGGCGCATTATATTTTTTCTGCATAAATTTCCAGGTTGTGAGTATATAATAACAGGACCCGTTTATATTATATCTGTACAGTCCTTGATAATAAATAGAATATTTGTTGGTTAGTCTTGAATATAGGATTTATTTTCATCTCGAAGCGAGAAAACTCCAATATTGTCCAATCTTGTCACTCGTGCTAAATATAAGTTTTCTCACCTCTTGATGAAAATAAATCCTAAATTCACTCAAAACAAATGTGTTCATATTGTGAAAGAGTTGAATTGATCTGAATTGGATTTATAGTCGCTCCAACAGCTAAGGTCATTTGGTGACTTTCCAGCTTCCACTGGTGGAGGAAGACCTCAGGTGCCCCTCCGGATTATTGGCAATAAAAGAAATTGAGTACATTTTAAGTGCAAGATGAATGCTCTTTTAGCGTCTTCGTGGCCGAATGGTTAATGACGTTGCGTTGTAAACCTTCACCTCTCACCGCTGCGGGTTTGAATCCCACTGGGAGCTCGACTTGTGAGAAAGTGTCGATTCTTACGGATGGCGGGAGGGGTAACGTACTGGTTCTTCCCAGGAAAAGTGTGTGGTCTGCCTCCACCACAAAAAATCGATTGTCATATATAACCTTGCATGTGTTGAAAATTACGTAAAACTCCATACAAACAAACAAGCAAATATTTTGTCTTTAAAGTCAAGGTCATTGGTGGGGTAAACGTGACCTCTGGGATTGGGCCAAATTTGATCCCATGGTCTCGATTTGAACAAACTTGATAGGTGACCATAAGCTTATAGTATATGCAAAATATTAGACTTCTTGCTCATGTTAGTTTCAGAGAAGACGATTTTCCTATATAACTCTATATAAATCTATGATCCCCATGGCAGGGCCAGATTTTACCACAGGGTCACCATTTGAACCAGATAGGTAAAGGACCATAATCTTATGTTACATGCAAAATGGGCAAAATTGTATTTCATTTTCTCTATATAAGCTAGTCTGTGTAAAACAAGTGACCCCTGGGGCAGGGCCAAATGTAATGTCAGGATCACCATTTGAACACACTTGGTAGAGGACCATAAGGTTATGGTAAATGCATAATATTAAACCTGTAACTCTTGCAGTTTCAGAGAAGATTTTTTTAAAATATGTTCCTATCAACTCTATGTAAAATTGTGTCTCTTGGGGTCAGGCCAGAATTTACTCCAGGGTCACCAGCAAGACAATTAAGACCTGTCTCACTGATGATTTAATTTTCGCCTCCCATTACAAATGTCAAATTCTCTGACATCCAGTGTCAGTCAAATCCAATTAACACATACTTGTCAGAAAACAGCTGACTATGAGTCGGTACCACAGACTATGAGTCGGTACCACAGAGACTGAAAACAAAAAACATTAAAGTGATGGTAACTTAGAGCTCTGTCAGCCTAACTGTTCCACAAACATGGATTTTTCATTTAGAACATGTAGTAACAGTGCCCAAGTTAAAATTAGATGTGCAGTTTTGGAATTAGTTGTTGCAATTGGGTAGCTTAATAGACACATGCATTTTAAAGAAATGTAATCAATTAATAACTGATTGCATGTGCAAATGAAGTATCACTCAAGTAAATGTATTATTTTCTAAAAAGTTATTAATTTTAAGGAAAATGAAGACTCCAAATTTTAAAAAATTTACTCCAAACAATTCACTCCATTTTTAGAGTTAAGAACATAACAAAGAACAAATATTAGATTCTAAAAAGTTATTAACTGTACGGAAAAATAAGATTTAAAATTTAGACTCCAAAAATTGACTCCAAAATATTCACTTCAAATTTGACTCCAAGGTCACTCCAATTATTCACTCCACTCCATTCCAAGACTCCACACCAATACTCCACTCAATATAATATACCACTACTGGCATAGTTTATGGACCCTTCAGGCTGCCCCAAAATAATGTTGGTTTGCTGTTACCTACCCACAAAAAAGGGCACTACTCCACTTTTTAAAGTAAATCTAGATCAATATAATTATTTATTCCTCGCACAAAATCCTAGGAATTTCATTGGATTAGAGCGGTCACATGGTGACCCTCTATTATTCTATAGTGGGTCAGTAGATTTCATAGAGGGTCACTAAAACAATACGGACTACAATTCCGATTCAAAGAAATATGTGGGGTCAGTATTGCCTCGCCCCCTATAACTCTTATTGACCCCACATATTTCTGTAGGTGGTCAGTAACAAACCCAATAACTTGTTACTGACCCCCTACAGAAATATGTGGGGTCAGTATTGCCTTGCCCCTTATAAGTCTTACTGACCCCACATATTTCTGTAGGGGGTCAGTGACCCCACATATTTCTGTAGGGGGTCAGTAAACAAACCCAATAACTAATATTCTTTTTTTTTACTATCAAAGAATGTTTTTTACTACTAAGTACCAATTATGAAATCCTTGGTGAGGAAACAGCATACTATTTATTTGGGTGGCCTCAGCTAAAAATAACTTCTGGAAAGCACCTAATAGTCCCAGTGTGCTATTTTTACCTATTAAACTTGCTAGTGAACTGATTATGAAGCTAGAAACCAGCTCAAAGCGTCACCGACTTCCTGTTTTCATTGGAGCTTGCTATATACAAGGATTACAGGTATGTAACTTACTAATTAAATATACTCCTCAGAACAATTGAAGGACCACAAAAAAGACCACAAAAAAGAACAGTAATAATGACTTAATCTTTAATATTCTGGATTTCATATTCATATAAAAAGTTAATACATGTGTGTCACGTAACATTTGTATTAAAGGAATACAACTAAACTTAAAAATGTCAAAAAGAAAATAAATCATTCAATAACAGCACTTTAAAAGTTGACACAAATCAATGTTGAATGTTGTTTAATGGCCCATCAACACAGTAAAGGTTATGTAGAGCTGCCCCAGAAAGAGGGGAAGGATACATAGGAATCCGGGAACAGTGCCCTACTCTTATTATCGAATAGTTTTCCTATGGTTCGATCTTTAACATGCTCGGAGGATAGACCGATACACGGGACCGCCCCGTTTACGTCCCCATCCTACGGATGAGGCTAAGGGAAAGTGTCTTTCCCAAGAACACACCGACGAAACTCAGTGGCACCACAGAGGATTCAACCCGGGGCCTCCGGTTACAAATCCGCCACTGTACCAACTGCGCCACGCCAGCCATTTGACACAAATCAAAACATGGTCCTTAAATTATTTTGAGGAGTATATGTTCATCACCTGCATTGAATAGGCCTCCTTCCTGTGAAGGATGGGAGTAATATTGCAGATTCAGATTAACATTGAATTCAGAAAATGTGAAATCACTTTAATTTATGAAGTTACAAAACTCTTTGAGGTGTGGGAAGTAAAGTGAGCTAGCAGCCCTAAGGTACACCTGCCAACTTCCGATTGGCAAGTTGCACTGGTCTCAGAAAGAAGGAGATTTAAAAACTTGCCCCCCTACCACCAAAAAACCGCAGATCATTCCTCTTTGGTATGTATAAGCACTATAGAGTGCTAGCTTCATATATCTTGAATCTGAATCCCTGGAGCTGAGTCTAAACTATTCCTCATCCTAGCTATTTCAAATTTGTTGCTGATCTATTTAATATCTATTGATATTATGAGAAAAAGTATATCAATAAACTGGGCTATTTAAAGTCCGAATTTACTGTTCTAAGATCAGCTAGACTACTCTTACAAATATATTGTAATAATGAATATACTAAAGTTGTCTAACTAACATATCCATCAGTTGTATAACATGCATGCATGACACTTTGAAAGCAGTCACTTAATAGTATTCGTACAATAAACATCATTTACTACGTTGCTCTGGAATCACTTATTTCAGTCCATACACAGAATAGAACACGTGAACAGAATATTTACCTCATCTCTCAATTTAATAATGGGGTAAACTCAGACACTTTAGCTTTTAGAAAATAAAACAGTTCATTCTTATATATAAACACAAATTATATGTATGTCTAACCCAACCATTATTATTGACAGTTTTAAAACTTAATAAATGCAAAGTTAAGAATGCAATGTTAAAAAAAAGATATAATGTCTGTGGATGTCTGTCATCTGTCCAAGATTCCCCTTTGGGCTGTCCGAGTTTCCTCTTTTAGTAAAAACTTTATGTTCTGTTGTTTTTCTGAGGTAAAAGTCACAAAACCCGTCGACCACTTGACAGGAAATGTTACATTATCTCTTTACCATTATCCTATGCACTAAAACATCTGTTGGTCCGAGACAGATGGAACAATGACAAGCATGAAATGCTTTTGGAATCCTGTCTGAGATTATCCAAATAGCCCCTATCATGTTTTTATATATATTCAATGTTATATACCACGTTAGACTCTTGATTCAGAATTCTTGGGCCCAAGCCTCACCTTCGCCACTTGGTTCAGTTTATCCTAAAGCAAGACACCTAAAGCAAGACACTTCACTTAGCCTCATCCGTTTGATGGGAATGATCAGGGTTTACACTGTCTGGCTGCTCATTTAACTAAAACACCCCTTTGTAACATAAATGGAATGGTCCAAATTCAAAGAAAGGACAGTCCATTATATATTCATAGCGGGCTAAGGGTTAAACAACAAGTTAAAGTAGCTATCCCACTAAATAACAGCAAAATTACACTACAAAACCATTTATCAAAACTCTATCCAGGTGTTCAGGTCATATAATAATGTATATGTGCCGATTAAAAGAAAAGCGGGTTTTTAAAATATCCGTGATTGAATATGCGTAAAATGAATTATGAGTTGGCAACTCTTAATCTGGGGTTTAGCCTTGCTGGTTAAAGCCTTTTATATTGTGCCTATATAGTTTGGATTCTCAAAATATGTAAGTTACGTATATACCTTGTCGTCATTAGGTTTAAAAATGGTTTTCATGTTTTGTAAAATGTGGCTGTTGTTGGCGGGATAGCTACTTTAAGTTAAATTTTTGACTGATTTAGTACAAAATACAGTTTCATATAAACTTGCACTTTTTTCTTTTTCTTTTTCACTCAATTTCTCTATAAAGGTTTTACTACTAGATAATGCTAATTTGGAAATGTTGTTTCTTTGATTGCAGAGGCAGCTGATTGCAGAGGCAGCTGAATGATTTTCAAGACGATGAAGGTGGTCACAGAATGGCTATAAATAGTTCTGAAGACTATGGCATGTCAAACCATTACAGTTGATCTTGAAGATGTGGAATATGCCAGCCTAGTTCTCCATAGTATCAATATAAAAGATAAAAATGACAGCTCTACAAGTGCTGCTATAGAAGCTGTTAAAAATATCAGTGATGATTCGTGCACTGTTGGTGTAGAAGGGCATGTTGAATATTCAGGGAGTCTGGGCAATATAAACACCAATGACTGTATTAGCACTGCAATCAATACTGAGAGAAATGCTATCGGTGGTTACACTATTTTAAAAGTAAAGAAAGCAAATGCTGAGAAAACAAAAGATCTGGTTAAAGAACTAAATGTTACAGTAATTAAACCAACCTCTGTATCATTTGAACACCAAGGTGCAAGGCCAAAAACTAATTATGTTACAACAATCAAATCAACAAAGAACAAAAATATTTTTCAAAAAAAATCCAGAAAGGTTTTCCCAAAATCACCCGAACCACCACAAAATAGCTCTCATCAATCACAGAGAAGTGATATACAATCTCAGATATCAGTTCCTGATATAGATGGGCCACACAAGACATGTGATAATGCTACGAGGATTGAAGAAGGTGATTCCCAAATATCACTTCCGGATATAGATGAGCCATGTGATAATGCAATGAAGACAGAGTGCAAATCTATATCTAATCTCACCTCTCAGAACAGATGTAAACTGCAACACGTGGAAGTCAATACATCTCAGCAACACTATCCCCAATACCGTCCGAATCATCAACATCATCATGGACATCGCCCGCTTCATCAGCAACAACATGAGCGTGATATCACCCGAATATCAGCAGACCAATCTCATAAGCAACAGCCTCCAGCATCAAATTGTAATCTACGTTCTGAAATTGACATTCAGGCGACACAATCTGATAATCAGCTGACATTACCGGGTCCTCATTCAGGTATGTTTTAGGAGTTTCCTCATCATCCACTTCATCTCTTCTGAGAGGGCTGGCATGGCGCAATCGGTAGTGCGGCGGATTTGTAACAGAGGCCCCGGGTTCAATCCTCCGTGGTGACACTGAGTTTCGTCGGTTTGTTCTTGGGCAAGACACTTTCCCTTAGCCTCATCCGTCGGATGGGGACGTAAACCTGTCCTGTGTATCGGTCTATCCTCCGAGCACGTTAAAGAACCATAGGAATCTATTCGATAATAAGAGTAGGGCACGGTTCCCGGATTCCTATGTATCCTTTCCCTCTCTCTGGGGCGGCTCTAAATAACCTATACTGTGCTGATGAGCCGTTAAACAACATTCAACATTCATATCTTCTGGCATTGAAGAAGACTTCTGTCATATACATGTATGAGTTATAAATGCCACGGTTAAATATTGTTGCCTAATTTAAAGGTGGGCTTTATGCATGTTTCTTAATATTGTATTTATAAAATTAAATGCTATATGGAAATCTAGAGTTTTCAATTTTCTTCGTTCTTCTGCCATAGGTTTAAATATATTACTGACGGCCATAATAAATTAATTGCTAGTTTATCATCCAAATTTATTTCAAAATAGGGGCGGGGGTGAAATTTTATTTTTTATACAACAAATGGAATATTACCTTGGCACAAGGCAAAAATAGTAACACATACTACTAGGCAATTCCAATATAGTTGAATGTTGAATGTTGTTTAACGTCTCATCAACACAGTATAGATTATTTAGAGCTGCCCCATAGAGAGAGGAAGGATACATAGGAATCCGGGAACCGTGCCCTACTCATATTATCGAATAGATTCCTATGTATCTTTAACATGCTCGGAGGATAGACCGATACACGGGACCACCCAGTTTACGTCCCCATCCGACGGACGAGGCTAAGGGAAAGTGTCTTGCACACATTTGCAATAGTGTTTTGTTCCCATTTAATTTTCCAGTTTCGCATCATTTATTGAACCTCAACAACGGTTATTACGTTTCCGGGTTTTAGTGGAAGGTTTAAAATGCGGCTCTCGAAATAGTGGTAAAACACGGAAAGCTGTTTGGAAAATTGGTGTTGAAGCAATTTTTTTTGAAGAAATAAAAATTGCCGGGGCCCGGGGGCTTGCGGGGATGATAATCTAGCAATTAATTCATTATGGCCTAATGACAGTAAAATGCAAAAACAGTCTGCTTGAAATATATTAATAATGATGTGCAAATATGTAAGGTATATAGAAACTAATGGGACAATGTGAGTTTTAAACAAATCAAGATTACTGTGTGTTCCTTTAAATATAAACTGTTTTATTCCTCAGGAATATACCAAGAAACTGAAGACGCAGTGCAAGATTTTGTCATCCTCAATGCAGACGATGATGAAGATGCAGCTTTGGTTTTCTGCAAACATCTGCAAGATATTCCTGGTGTTCACCCTAATATAACTGCAGATTTGTACAGCAACGTTGAAATAAACAAGACAGCATTTGAGGGACTTGAAAACCTGCCATACACGTTCCGATTCATTCTTATGTATGTGACAGAAAGGTTTAAAATGGACAGACTCAAACGATTTTTAACAGAAATGAGTATAACGAATGGGTTGACAAACACAGATGGAAGGCAGGATCAGGTGGTGCCTGTTTGGACATCAAAACAAAAATGCCAAATTTTAGAACTGAATGTCCTAAAAGGAATCAACTACTGGAGTTGGCTGATATCGGAGAGTGAAACCTTGAAAAAAATGTATATAGAAAACGTTATCAAATTAGTAAAACATGGCCGACGCAAATCTAACCACTGAGCTTTAAAAGTAAATAAACAAAGACTGCGCATTTGATTGCTGAACATCCGTGGCCGAGAGGTTAGAGTCTCTGACTTGAATTCACTTGCCCCTCAGCCCCTCACCACTGTTGGTTCGATCTTTTGGGCCTAGGAATCTTATGTCAGAAAGCTTTCCAACTGGCTTGCGGAACGTCAGTGCATTAAAACTGAGGGGCACCTGGGGTTTTCCTCCACCAATGGAAGCTGTCGCAATTTGAATTGAATTGAATGTTGTTTAACGGCTCATCAACACAGTATAGGTTATTAGAGCCGCCCCAGAGAGAGGGGAAGGATACATAGGAATCCGGGAACCTGCCCTACTCTTATTATCGAATAGATTCCTATGGTTCTTTAACATGCTCGCAATTTGAACTTAGCCGTTGACGCGACTATAAAATCCAATTCAGTTCATACAATTCATGCTGAACAGGTGGGACTTAATGAAAGGATTTTGAGTTTTATATGAATTAAAGAAGACTTTTCTGTAATATAAGAGTGAAAATAATCATAAGGAAGCAAAAATCTGACGAAAAGGAGTGCGAGTCTACTCGATCCTGATGTACGAGTTATGAATCTCTGACGTCGTGGTGTTGTGTGAAAATCTTGGTAGTCTGGAGGACTTATTTACATGTTTCTGAACAGGCCAAGCATTTGATTTTGTGAAAAATAAGTAGGTTCTATGCAAGTGAAAGTGACACAAAATATGTCAAAATATGTCATGATGTACCATTATAGTTTACTTCAACAAGTGCTTGTGGCTTTGGTTGCTATGTGCTTCTGTACTTCCAAGTAAAAAAGTGGTTGCTTGAATCCTTAAGCAATAGAAACATTCCCTATTAAGAAAAGTGTGCACTTTCTAAAACTGTATCAACCTATTGTGCCTATTGTTAAAATATTCACAATTTTGAATCTCTGAGAAATAAAATGCTATTTTTGAATTATTTTCTTAAAATAATATATTGTTTTATAATTTTTATCACTTCAGTAACCATTTTTTTGTGTTTTTTTAAACCTCACAGGCAAATAGTGGTGCCAAAATCTGAAACTGTCTATTAACTGAAAAATTGTATTTTGTAATTGCTGAATAATCATAAGATTTGCATTATATCTTAAACTTTACCATATATACAATAAGACAATTATTAGACTATATATATATATATATATAGATTGTAGATTGAGAAACAAGAAAGCTGAGACCCTTCCATTGGTCCTAATAGAACCATAGCTCTTATAGAAATTGTCAAATTTAAACTAGAAATTGTTATTGCCCATGGGACAAAAATGTATGGCTCCCCCACTCGCCCGAAAAGACATAATTGACGACTTTAGGTCCAACCATTCTCTATTAATCTGAGATCGTTTTGATATTCAATATCCCTGTGACTGTATCTACTATCTGTATCAGTAATATCTACTGGTCATGACCAACCATCCTTCCAAGTTTCAGGACCCTAGGTCCAACCATTGTGTAGTTATTGATCGGACATCGTTTTGATAGTCAATGTCATAGCGACCTTGACCTTTGACCTAGTGACCCCAAAATCAATAGGAGTCATCTACTTGTCATGACCAACCATCCTTCCAAGTTTGACGACCCTAGGTCCAACCATTCTCTAGTTATTGATTGGACATCGTTTTGATAGTCAATATCACCGCGACCTTGACCTTTGACCTAGTGACCTCAAAATCAATAGGGGTCATCTACTTGTCATGACCAACCATCCTTCCAAGTTTGAGGACCCTAGGTCCAACCATTCTCTAGTTATTGATCGGACATCATTTGTGACACAGACAGACAGACAGACCTACATACAGACAGACAGAAAGCACAAAATCAACATGGCTCCCCTACCACACTTTATGTGTGGTATAACAATCCTTTGGTATGTCCAGGCCAAGGATTTAAGCCACGACAAATGCAGCCACAAGTTTGTTATTAGGCTATAAAATGACTTTTTACAAAAAGGGCCATAGCTCCTGTAGAATTTGTTGAATCACAATGACGAAGAAAAAGAAAATCTTCTCATAATGGCAAACAATTCTACCTAAAATGGTTTGAATCCTTTCAAAACTGAACGACAAATTGCAGCCACAAGTTTGTTATTAGGCTATAAATTGAACCTGTACAAAAAGGGCCTTAACTCCTGTAGAATTTGTTGAATCACAATGACGAAGAAAAGTAATTATCTTCTCATAATGGCAAACAATCCTTCCAAAACTGGTTTGAATCCATTCAAAACTGAACGACGAATTGCAGCCACAAGTTTGTAATTAATAGGCTATAAAATGACCCAGTACAAAAAGGGCCATAACTCAAGAATTTGTTGAATCACAACGACAAAGGAAAGTAATTATCTTCTCATAATGGCAAATAATCCTACCAAAAATGGTTTGAATCCTTTCAAAACTGAAAGACCAGTTACAGCACAAAGTCTGAAAAATGCCATAACTGTGGTTAAAATTGTTGAATCAAAATGACAATTAAATACGATCGTCTTCAGGTAATGACAAACAATCCTGCCAAATCCCTGAACTGAATCCCTTCAAAAATTGAATGACTAATTGTGGCCACAAGAAAGTGCGATGGATGGAATGGAAGTTCCTACATTTTTATTTTGGGTTCATGAGCTCTTGTCTTCTTTAAATTATTCTCATTTTTAACAGCTCTTTGCCTAAAAGCTTCTAACCCTGAGGACAGTGGCTCCTAAAACAAGAGACCCAAGAGGGCCTGTATTCTTGGGCCTGTATCACTCTACTGGCTATATGGTGGAGTGGGGTGGGGTGTGAAAAAATGTGAGACACAGGCGCCGCTAATTTTGGCGTGCTCGACGGCAAAATAATAAACATCCCAGGATGTATCCAGAATTGTACTGAACAACCATAGTAGTTGCAGCTAAAGAGAAAAGTCAAAATAACCTATATGTTGACAAACATTTAATACACAACAACCAAATTTAAGATCAATTTCAAAAGTGCTTTTGTTTAATATATTTATCTAAATCAAGAAGAATTTCTCTGTTTAAAGGGACACTGTAACTTTGAGCTTATAAAGCACAATATATATATATATATAATTATGTTAACGACATTACACAACTACAATACTGAATATTCAACAGGAATGGTAATGTCTGTTCTGTCATTCAATATTTGCATTTCGCTCCATTTAAGAAAAACTAACAAGAGATGCGCGCAACATGATGTCTCGCCTAAAGCGACAAGTCCATCAAACATGTTTCAAGTCAACTTCATCTTGATAAAATCATGGGAGCTATATGCCCATCAAGGCATACATTTATTATGAAAGCAATCCCCCACAAAGTTACAAATTTACAGAAGCATGTAAATTAAAGGTTAAATTTATATTCGGGGTTTCGTAAGTCAACACACATAATCTACTGTACTGAAATGCTTTAAAACCAAGCTGCTATGAAACATTTATATAAGGCACAGGCATGCATGCACATCAAGTTACAGCCTTGCACTTTCCAATGATATCTTCCTCAGACGGTACATGTATTTAAGTGGACTTTTCATCTCTCTATATCCAAAAACGTGTAAAGATTCTGGAAATAAATATGTTACTAAACACATAAAAAATCTTTCTACTGATTCATTAAAAGAATAAATGGTTAAGCGATAATTTCAGAGCACTTTAAGGAACCATATGACTAGTAAGAGTAGGGCATGTTTCCAGATTCCTGTGTATGGACCTTCCACTCTCTCTGGGGTGGCTCTAAATATTTTTATTTATGGACAATGTCCCTTTAATACTGAGTCAGTCTCTTTACTATTGTTTTAGTCAAAAAACCATTAGCCATTAGTGCACACCTGCAGTGATTTATTATTGGGAATAAAAAAAAATCTGAATTTTTCCAACAACTTTTTAACTTGTCTGATAGCGTGCTTAAAAAGGCAATCAGTATCCATTACCAATATTGAAAAAGGGCCATAACTCCGGTGTTACTGGTTCGATCTGGCTGGTTTTCAAACTCGTCCAAGTTTTCATTGATAGCAACAATCTTGCCAAGTTTGGGAAAGATCGAATACAAAATGAAGGCGCTAGAGTGTTCACAAGGCTTCATGAAAATGGCATTTTTCAATAGTTCAAGGGCACATAACTGTGGTGTTGCTGGTCCCATATAGCTGGTTTTCGAACTTGTCTGAGCTTTCAATGATATTAACAATCTGTTAAAGTTTGTTAAAGATCGGATGAAAAATGAAGGCCCTATCGTCTTGACAAGGAAAAATATAGCATTTTTAACTAAATCAAGGGCCATAACTCTGCTGTTACTGGTTCGATCTGGCTGGTTTTCAAACTTTTGTCCAAGCTTTCATTGATATTAACAATCTGGTAAGATCGGATGAAAAATGAGGGCCCTATCGTTTTAACGAGGCAAAATATAACATTTTTAACTAAATCAAGGGCCATTAAACGCCACTGTTACTTGTCCGATCTGGCTGGTTTTCGAACATGTTGCCGCTTTCATCAATATTAATAATTCATCAATATTAACAGATCGGATGAAAAATGAAGGCCCTATTGTCTTAACGAGGCAAAATACAGCACTTTTAACTAAATAAAGGGCCATAACTCCAGAGTTACTGGTCCGATCTGGTTGGTTTTCAAACTTTTCCGTACATTGGCGGGGGTGTCTTTTCCCCTGATGAATTGTCCACCATCTGATGCCTCTGAACATAAACAACTCACGACTTGTAATTTGTTGTACAGCACACCATCTATTGATGAGAAATACACAATCAACTTTTGTTTCAAGATCCCAAGCAGTTCAGGTATTTACAATGGACAAGGCACAAATTGCATAACCTTGACCTGTGACCTTGAAAAAAATATCTCACTATCAAGTTTGGTGATAATCCACATTCTCGAGCTATAATGCCCTACTTTCAACGTAATTAAGGGCAATAACTGTAATGCATAGTTGGATTTTGCTTGTTGTCCAACACATCCGAGATCTTATTGAAATTTCCAAAACTTCAAATAAAATTTGGTCGAAATCATAAAAGCCAGATATGAAAACTTGAATAGAAGTTTTAGCATAAATAATCTGAAATTAACTTGTTTTGATAAAATCACAGGCAACAATTCAGTAATGAACAGCAAATGTCGATTTTTTTCCAGGTCCAACTGATCAAAGATCTGCTTCAAATAACATTTGGTGAAAATTGGAAGCACAGTAATTTGTGTAAAAAATCTTGCACACAACTGATTAACCCAGATAAGTGACGAAGTGATCATTAACATCATTTTGATCATCAAACGTGGTAAGCGTGTATTAAAATAACTTCACCGCTAAAGCCAGCAAAATGAGACGACGTATGTGCGGTGTGATTGGAGCAATTACACTTCGATCTTCATGTAGACAATGGGAAGCTAAAATGAAATATGCTTTGGGTAATTGAAGTGTATTAAGAAAGGTGGCTAAAGTTTCAAAAAAAAGGCATTCACGGTTCGAAGCAGTCTAAAGTACAATAGATTCATTATGTCTTTTATCAGCTTCGTTCCATGGGAATAAGATAATCGTAGGTGAGTACCCAGGAACCCGCGAGTAACAGAGAGACAGGTACCCCGAATGCAAGTACATCTCCTTCCATGGTCTAACAAAGCAAAATAAGGATTTTTAAATAAATCAAGGGCAATATCTAATATCAATTAGAAGGGTATTCCAGGGAACACTCTTGTTGCCTGATGTGTGCTTATTTCAGCAAGGACATTCTAACTATAAGGTTTGAAGACAGTGGTTGCAATCCTTCGTAACTTATAGAGCAGCTTTTTTATGCCCCGCCACGTAAGTTGTGCAAGCATATAGTGTTACCCTT
This sequence comes from Cyrtodaria siliqua, assembly GCA_037043455.1. Classification (NCBI taxonomy): domain Eukaryota; kingdom Metazoa; phylum Mollusca; class Bivalvia; order Adapedonta; family Hiatellidae; genus Cyrtodaria; species Cyrtodaria siliqua. The sequence goes on from JAWPHD010000975.1 coordinate 26,110, forward strand.
GTCCGTCCGGACCTACGTCCGTATGTCCTGTACGTCCTATTTATCAAGTTTTTTATTAAGTCAATTTCTCAGATACCAAAAGCTGTACAGTTTTCAAACTTCATACACACTTACATCTGTATGGCAGCAATATGTTCCTGCCCAAATCAGGTCAATATAAATGACCTTGGCCTACTTTTTACACTTTGTCAATTTACATTGAAGTTTTACATTGAAGTTTTTTTTATTGACTCAGCTTCTCAGATACCAAAAGCCGTACAGTTTCCAAACTTCATACACACTTTCATCTGTATGACAGCAATACGTTCCTACCCGAATCAGGTCAATATAAATGACCTTGACCTACATTTTACACTTTGTTGATTTACATTAAAGGTTTTCATTTAAGTTTTTTACATCAAAGTTTTTTGTTAAGTCCATTTCTCCAACACCAGATGCCTTAGAGCTTTCAAACTTTACAATTGTTGATAACTACATGACAGCGATATGTTCCAATGAAAAGTGGGTCAATATGAATTACCTTGACCTACTATTGGCACTTTGTTAAATTACATTAAAGTTTTACATTCAAGTTTTTTATTAACTCAGTTTCTCAAATACCAAAAGACAAACTTTTTACACACTTACATCTGTATGACAGCAATATGTTCCTACCCAAATCATGTCAATATAAATGACCTTGACCTACTTTTTTCACTTTGTTAATTTACATTAAAGTTTTACATTCAAGCTTTTTATTATGTCCATTACTCTGATACCAGAAGCAGTACAGCTTTTAAACTTCATACACACTTACATCTATATGACAACAAATTTGTTCCGAAGGATCAAGGTGATCTATTGGGATCACTCTTCGTCCGTCGTCGTTAACTTTTGCTTCTCCTAAGAAGTCTGCTTGGCCAATTTTGACCAAACTTCACATGGATGATCCTTAGATGAATGGTTTTTAGCTCTACTGATCAGAGATCAGCAGAGCTTATGCCGTGGTGCGGCGTCCGTCGTCCGTCCGTCTGCTAACTTTTATTTGTAGCGACTACTCCTCTGAAACTACTGGATGGATATTCATAAAACTTTACAAAAATGTTGCCCATGAAGTCTAGTTGATCCTAGCAAAAATTCATGTTGATGTGAAATCCAAGATGGCCGCCAAAGCTAAAAATAGATTTTTTAAATACAAGTTTGTAGCGACTACTGCTTGTAAACTATAAGTGATATTGATATGGGACTTTTTCTAAAATGATCAGCATGACATGATGTTGATCCTTGTCGAAAATCGTTTTGATTTGACGTTAAACATGGCTGCCAGCGGCCATCTTTGTTTACATAGAGTTATATAGTAAAAACTTGTAGCGACTACTCCTCTGAAACTACTTGACGGATTGTCATGAAACTTCACAGGAATGTTGCTCTTGATGTCTAATTGATCCTAGCAAAATTTCAGGTCGGCCGGAAATTCAAGATGGCCGCCACGGCTAAAAATAAATGTACAAAATACAAGTTTGTAGCGACTACTTCTTGAAAACTATAAGTGATATTGATATGGGACTTTTTCTAAAATGATCAGCATGACATGATGTTGGTCCTTATCAAAAATTGTTTTGATTCGACGTTAAACGTGGCTGCTAGCGGCCATCTTTGTTTACATAGAGTCATATAGTAAAAACTTGTAGCGACTACTCCTCTAAAACTACTTGGCGGATTTTCATGAACTTCACAGGAATGTTGCTCTTAATGTCTAATTGATCCTAGCAAAATTTCAGATCGGCCAGAAATTCAAGATGGCTGCCACACTTAAAAATAGATTTTTAAAAAATAAGTTTGTAGCGACTACTTCTAGAAAACTAAAAGTGATATTGATATGGGACTTTTTCTAAAATGATCAGCATGACATGATGGTTATCCGAGTCTAACATTATTTTGATTCGACATTAAACATGGCTGCCAGTGGCCATCTTTGTTTACATAGAGTTATATAATGAAAACTTGTAGCGACTACTCCTCTGAAACTACTTGACGGATTTTCATGAAACTTCACAAAAATGTTGCTCTTGATGTCTAATTGATCCTAGCAAAATTTCAGGTCGGCCGGAAATTCAAGATGGCCGCCATGGCTAAAAATAGATTTTCAAAATACAAGTTTGTAGCGACTACTTCTTGAAAACTATAAGTGATATTGATATGGGACTTTTTCTAAAATGATCAGCATGACATGATGGTTATCCGAGTCGAACATTATTTTGATTAGATATTAAACATGGCTGCCAGTGGCCATCTTTGTTTACATAGAGTTATATAATGAAAACTTGTAGCGACTACTCCTCTGAAACTACTTGACGGATTTTCATGAAACTTCACAGAAATGTTGCTCTTGATGTCTAATTGATTCTTGCAAAATTTCAGGTCGGCCGGAAATTCAAGATGGCCACCATGGCTAAAAATAGATTTTCATGCAAGTTTGTAGCGACTACTTCTTGAAAACTATAAGAGATATTGATATGGGACTTTTTCTAAAATGATCAGCATGACATGATGTTGGTCCTTATCAAAAATCGTTTTGATTCGACGTTAAACGTGGCTGCCAGCAGCCATCTTTGTTGACAAAGAGTTATATAGTAAAAACTTGTAGCGACTACTCCTCTGAAACTACTTGGCGGATTTTCATGAAACTTTACAGGAATGTTGCTCTTAATGTCTAATTGATCCTAGCAAAATTTCAGATCGGCCAGAAATTCAAGATGTCTGCCACAGTTAAAAATAGATTTTTAAAAAATAAGTTTGTAGCGACTACTTCTTGAAAACTATTAAGTGATATTGATATGGGACTTTTTCTAAAATGATCAGCATGACATGATGGTTATCCGAGTCGAACATTATTTTGATTCGACATTAAACATGGCTACCAGTGGCCATCTTTGTTTACATAGAGTTATATAATGAAAACTTGTAGCGACTTCTCCTCTGAAACTACTTGACGGATTTTCGTGAACTTCACAGGAATGTTGCTCTTGATGTCTAATTGATCCTAGCAAAATTTCAGGTCGGCCGGAAATTCAAGATGGCCGCCACGGCTAAAAATAAATTTTCAAAAAACAAGTTTGTAGCGACTACTTCCTGAAATCAAAATCAATCAGTAGAGCTTCAAGGTCATTGACCTCTTGTTATATTTGTTCTCTCAAGAACTGCTGGACAGATTTTGACAGTTTTTCTTTTAAAATGATCGCCAATGTTATCAAGTTTGATAACAAGTTTGTTCAAACGAAGTCCCTGGGGTCAAAAAAGGCTATGTCCCAGGGGGTGGGGTCCAAAGTTTGTATACTGAAATTTTGCATGTTTTTCATTGACTTATATAGGAATTTTTTTGAAAAACAATAAAAAAAGTAGGTTCCAAAAATAATTTTTTTGGTGTGTGTTGGAGGGGGACAAGCAAAGGGAGGATGCAAACTTTTTCACAAACTCTTTGACAAGCAAAAACAAAAACAAAATGTTATCTATGCTCAATTACACCAAAATATACACCATATATAGGGAAATTTTCAGCGCTAAAGCATTTTTGGCGGTGCGACTGCACCGTTAAGTCGCACCGTTAGAGGTATAAGGGGGAATTTAATGGCATTCTAGGAATGTGACAAACCTAACAGCACAAACAACACTATGTAACACTACGCTAGAAGAAGTAGTCTCTCATGCATGCCTTTAATTTGATGCCCAAAATAAGAAACAATGTCCAGAATAAAGGGAATTTATTATTTATTTAGGTCATAGGGGCAATCCGGATAAATACGGACGATTTTTGCAAGGTCTCGTTTGAGACGTTCCTGTGACTAATGCGGTGGGAAAATTCGGACACCAACGCGATAATTCAATTCGGACAACACTGTCCTCGCATGTTATCGTTTATTTCAGCGTATTCAATAGGTCCAAAGCAGTCCAAATAGTAGATTTATAACCACAGTGAAAACGGTAAAATACGGACGCGATAGGGAAAATACGGACGCATTGGTGGAAAATCCGGACATAACAATTTCCAATAGGAGAAATACGGACGGTCGAGCCTTTTAAAAACAACAACATAGGAACACAGTTCAACTTGTACTGTTTAAAATCTTTACATTGGAATTTCATTACAAAGTTCTGTAGTTTTACAATTTTAACATACACATGTAGTTCATTACGTATCACTGTATATCGTGGACATGATTAGAGAATGTTTACAACAGTTACCGATAATGCCTTTTTATAGAAAAGACTAAACGGTTAGTAATTAATGTCAGATTTCAAATTTTAGATAACTTTATAAGCCAGAGTTTTTACATCTACATCATTTCCTTTTTATTTCTCTGCCTCTGCCTTTCGTGTTTTTCTTAGTTTTCTTCTCAAGCTTATTCGTCGGGGGCCACTTTCTTTCACTTATGTAAACATAAACTAATTTTTCAGACAAATCTATGTACCCTGACAATTTTTACTCTATTTTCTATTAGGTTACCTCTTCCTGGAAATTTGATACCAAAGAATTTTGTTTTATATAAATTATCGAAGTGGCACGTGACCTTTTTATAAATAGACTAAAACTGAGAAATCATTTTGTTTACAAGCCCAGTTTCCATCATGTATTTTATCGAGTGATAGATTCAACTAGGTCAAGATACAGTAAACTTTTATGAATTAGACGCTTGTTTGTGAGTCTTTTCAACAATTTCATTGTAAAAATGGTATGTTTGCATTGTGCATATTAGTCACCTCGATCGTTATAACAATAAGCCTGGTAACGTCAATGTAAAATGTTCAACGACGACAATTTACACTGTAAAGATGGTTAACTCTGTGTAAATCAAACAGATACAGATTGTACGAGTTGCTTCTCTTTGGTTGAACTATATAATCACGGTAGAGTGATAAAAATATGACGTCATTACAGTGTTATTTTTTTAATTGTTTATTATGCGGCAGTATGCGCGCGCATCCCCAATGCCATATAAGGAAGTAAACACATTTTTCGGAGAAATCCCTTTCGTTTTTGTGCCGCTTATTTACTTTTTGGTTGTTTTTCCTGTTTCCAATCTTCACTTATAAACGTCTGACAATAAGTGACATCATGTAAGTAATTTGCAGCGTAAAAACGTTTTTTAAATGAGAATGACGGAAACTGGGCTTGGACGGAAACTGGCCTCTAAAGAGTAAGCCTTTTTACAACGTTAGTAAACATTTTTTAGATAACTTTATAAGCCAGAAGGTGTCCTTCAATAATTTCCATGACCTTTGGCAAGTTCACTATATTGCAGCGAAACCCTAAATTACAACGTTGCAGAGGTCCACCTTGTTTGAATATAGGTTCAAATTTCGGTTTAATAAGAATGTTTCCTTCTATCAGGCTTTCCCTGTATAATGGCGACATCAAGGCTGCATCGGACCGCCTTAGATATGCAACACATCGACCATAAAATACGATGATTATTTTTATTTCTTTACTAGTACTGTACTGTATGCGTTATTTGGTACGTTTATTTCTTTTGGAATAAGCATAAATAAGAAGAACGCAAGAAAGACATCGACGGACAAGCATTGTGCTCTCAGAAAGTGTGTGTCCGTATTTATCAGACTGCTCTAAAGTCGCATGGGAAAATTCGGACGATTTTAAAATCTAATTTTTCTCAATATTTTCTCTTTCCAATACCATCAAACCTGAAACTTTCTGGAAACAGAAATTTTCATCTACATAAATGTACCAGTTATTGAATATTTTGCTGAAAATTATACCTGTAATAGAACTGTTACTACATCTATCGAGATACAACACCCTATCGATGTTGACGAAAAATCGAAAAGGAAGCAAGGTTGACTTCTTGGAAAAAGTATGACGTCTCATATTTTGTGTGACGAAGATGGTTCTGCGCGTGTAACCGAGAGGAAGAAATTAACTACCAAAAAGGTGAAACCTGTAATCCTGTTAGTAATAGTTCGTAAGGGGTCGGCTTTTCTCGGAAAGTGTCCGTATTTATACGTTTGTCCGTATTTACCCGGACTGCCCCTACATACCTAATTTATCAAAATTTCACTAAGTCAACTCTTTTTATGATCTGTTTAAAAGGTTATAACTCGAGTTATAATCTGTGCTCCGAGCAGACTGGTATTTATGTGTGGTATGTGTGTATTTATAATAGAAAGTGTATCATGTTACTAAAAATAGAACAGTCTGTGCGCTGAAGGGCATAATATATTATATAGAGTGGAGTCTTGGAGTTGAGTGGAGTGAATAACTGGAGTGACCTTGGAGTCACAATTTGGAGTGACCTTGGAGTCAAATTTGGAGTGAATATTTTGGAGTCAATTTTTTAGTCTAAACTTGAAGTCTTAATTTCTCTTACAATTAATAACTTTTTAGAAACTTATACATTTACATGGGTTACTTCATTTGCACATACACTTATTTATCTATTAAATAATTCTTTAAAATGCATGTGTCTATTAAGCTATCCAATTTCAACAACTAATTCCAAAACTGCACATCTAATTTTAACTTGGGCACTGTTACTACATGTTCTAAAATAATCCATGTGTGTGGAACAGTTAGGCTGAGAGATCTCTAAATTCCCATAAACTTTAATGCTTTTTGTTTTCAGTCTCTGTGGTATGACTGACATATTGGGCATATTGGAACCCTATATACCCCTGACACTGGATGTCAGTGTCCTGACCTAAAATGAGGTCACTCAGGACTAGTTTATGTCAGGCCAAAGGGTCACAATACTGGGGTTAATGTTTGGGTATCCAAGTTTGATTATGTTGTTTTTAGATGGTCTGTCCCTCACATTAAGGTTAGCACATGTCTCATGGGACAATGCAGCTGTACTGAGTATGTTAGAATCTGTGCACCTTGTGAGGGTCATTCAAAAATATTAAATTGATAATTATCCAAAATAGTTACTCAAAATCCGACTCCAAGGTCACTCCAAAATGTGACTCCAAGGTCACTCCAATTATTCACTCAACTCCACTCCAAGACTCCACACCAAGACTCCACTCTGCATAATATACTATGCCTCGCTGAAAAGCTTGCTCAAAAAAAATATAGAGAAGCTAATTCGGGCTATATGAGTTACCGGTAGCTAAAATATATTTAAATATGAAATTGGTAATGCATATCTATCATCTGAAACATCACTGAATGTAAAAAACAAACCATGGAAGTTACATTTACAGCACTTCCATTTCCCATCCATTCCGACACTTACAAAAAGTACCGCCCATCAGTGCCTTCAGCACTTTGTTTTCTTACACCTATGAGCTGAACATATATCTAAATTAACTTTCTGGAAAACCTGTGCTATTTATAAACAGAATTACTATTTATAGACTGTTGTTGCGTTAACTCTCCTAAATACAACTGGGAACCAATTCAATACACTTCCTTCCGTTGAAATATGTGAATTATGTTTAGTTTTGTACAGTCAATAAAACATTTAAGTACATAACTTAATTCTTTTGCAAAGAAGTACAAGCTGTCTAAATCTACTGTAATCTGTCGATCACTAATACTTTATTCACTTCAAACTTCTAGGTAAGACAGATCTTTAAACAGACAGGTTAATAAGAAAAGGAAAAGTAGAAGAAAAAGAAGCCTTTAAAAATGGAATTACAGTTTTAAATCACTTTGCTTTCTTGTTTAATTCTAAATTAAAGGGACACACAGCAATCTTGATTTTTCAAAAATTAGCGACATTCTGTTAGATTGTACACATAACCTGCCTTTGTTCAATCATTAATAGTAATTATAAAAAATAGTTTATGCATTTTTCGGACTGTTGGTTATATTGATCAATAATATAGTTAAACCTATGGCAGTATAGGAAGAAGTAAAATTCATAATGTTATTTAATTATATGCAAGCAGGTTTAAAGTCAAAATGATACTTGATTAATGAATAGAGCTAATTTTAATAATTGTCAGGTAGGACGCCTGTCGTAGGCAGACGGACTATACTCCTTAGAAATACACACACACACACACACACATAATGCTTGATACAAATTCCAATATTGCCACGTGTCCCTTTAAAATAAAGTCAGTTGTCAACTCCCACCTGAGCACTGTGGCATGCCTTAGTATTAGAATGTCTACCTCAGATGCAGGAGGTCGTGGCTTAAATCCTCGGCCGGGACATACCAAAGACTTCATAATAATGGTACTAGTAGCTCCCTTGCTTGATGCTGAAATATATCATAATACGGTAGTTCTAGGACTGGCCAACCTGGAGTCGGTATTATGTGACTGGGTGGGGTATCATGTCACGTGTCTACGTTGTGGTATTCCAGTGTGGCAGCGTTATAAAGGTGCTCACTGCTAGAGGTAGAAACCTTCATGAATGCAAGGTTGTTTGGAATATGTTTTAAAACTATTATTCTAAGTCTTTATATTTAATAACTGACAGACCTGTTTCATATTTACATAGGAATTAAGTGTAAACTCAGTACAAACATATTGCTCTCTCCTGACCCTATGTCTGATGAAAATCACAGCTTTTATGGTTTTACATTCTGTACCTATCATAGAGCTGTGAATCCTTAGATTCAAACAAGAAATGTCACAGAAAGTGACATGCCCAAACACCATGGGAAAATGTATACCCTGTATAGATGTAAAAATAAATAAACAAAACAAGAGAAATATGTAACAAAAAACAAAGGTAGAGTTTTGGGGGGTGGGGTGGGGCTTTAACACAGCTTACATGTTAAATTTGATGTGAAAAGGGACATTGCACATTTAAAGGACTATCAGAATGTGGGTTCCGTGGGAGCCAAAGGGGTATAGGAACAAACATTACTTAAGCAGCCCTTAAGATAATACTATAAGAAAGCTCTTGGCCAAATTTGGTTGAGCCAGGACAAAAAATGTAAGAGACATAGACCTCCAGAGACTTAGACCTCTAAACACAGCTTACATGCAGAGCTTAATGGGACACCGATGCCGACGCCAGGAATTACATCTCTCTTATTATTTGAATAGTCGAGCTAAATATGCGCTTGAAAAGCTTTCATGTCATGAAGTTCGAATATGTTTCAATACACACTGTTTTTAAAGGATTATGTTAATTTGCACAACATCAGCTTATATTGAATGCTTTGTGCATCTTTAATTGTTAAAGATTTTCCAAAATAACTTTTACTTTTAATGCATACTAGTCTAGTCCAGAAATTATCTGCAGGATTAATAATGAGCACAAATTTAATCCTAGTCTCAATTTTGTTTAATTTTATATTTACAGCTGGTGAAGCCTTAAATGACAAAGTTTACATCATCTTGGTTAGAGAACACATATACAGGCTGGATATAATGTACATGTACAACGTATAAATCTGCCAAGAATAATGGGAAGTGAAACAGTCACTGTCGGAGATTTGACAATTGCTTTGAAACGCAGCACTATTGAAGAAGATCAAGAATGCAATGTCGACGAGTCAGCAGAAGCAAGTGAAACTGACAATGCTGCTGGAATCGATACAGCCGATAGTTCAGGAGGAAATGCCAGTGTTGAAACTACAAACTACTTGAAGAACATTAATACAAACAACAACAACTCTGCCGGAGGTTTCAATACAGTGAATAATGCTAATAGACAAACTAATTTACAAATCGATGAGAACACAGCAAAAGCTGAAAATCAATTTACTGTTATTCCTGCAGAACAAAAAATCACCGTTGAACAACAAGGTGCAAGGCCAAAAACATATTCAAAACCCACTGAGTCTGCAGAATCTTATGAAACACCAAAGGAAGATAAACACAAACAAACTCACCTTTCAGAACTTGATAATGATGGCCCAGGCCAGATAAGTGGAATGAATGGTGATTCCAATCCTGCAATGAAAAATCAAAGAGTTCATTCACAAACCCAGCAAAACATGCAACAAACTGATCTTCATCATGAGAATCAACAACAGCAGTTGAAGGATATCAGGAAGCAGAAACACCAGGCATATCTACAGCAGCAGCAACCGCAAAAGCAACAAGATGCAAAACTAAAAATTCATCAGCAGATGTCACTTGAAATTGATGGACCGCATGAAATAAGTGGTGATCCTGTTTTAGATCTGCCATTAAAAATGCAAAATATTCCTCCAAACACTCAAGTCAAATCACCATATTGTGAAGCACATCAGCAATCTCATCCAATTCCTGGTCACCAGCAGCAGCAGCAGCAACAACAGCAGCAACAACTGCAACAGCAAAACCTTGACCCACAGCAGCAAAATCATCATCATCTGCAGCAGCAGCAGCAACAACATTACCACAAAAGCAGTACACATGTTAACACACAAGTTGAAAATCCCGCACATATTACAGCGCCAAGTGTCAACCCAGGCAAGTTATCAGCTCTTAACTTTTTACTGCATTCTGATAACAATATTCATAAAATTGTCAAGGTTTTCCAAAGTTATTGAGAAAAAAAATCTATTTATAGTTACAGTGACCTTGACTTTATTCAGGGTAACGCAGTCCTAAGCTTCCTTTTAATAATGTCTGATGTGAGGAATCTGTAGGCCCGTGGAATTTCATTTTTATACCTTTAACCAACTGGAAACCAAAATGTGCAGAAGATTCTTAACATCGGCTGCCATGCACTCAATATTGTTTTGGGCTTCAATTAAAAATGTGACCCCGATTCATAATTAAGACCGGGGCAAAAATGGTTGGTTGAAATCGACTTTCACATTTGAGACTTTGAGAGATTCTGTCAGACTTTCAACAATGTCTGTCAATATTAAAGGTACACTTAGCCATAAGCAAACAATGTCTGTCCATGTTAAAGGTATACTAGCCATAAGTAAACAATGTTTTGTCAATGTTAAAGGTACAGCAATAAGTTTGTGGTAAAAACCTCCAAAACTAGAAGGGTACACTTGTCTCACCTGTCATGTGCTTATTTCATCAAGGAAAATCGAACTATAAATTTTGAAGACAGAGAGTGCAATCCTTCATGAATTATAGAGCAGATGTTTTTATATTGTTGAAGTTTATGAAAAAGGAGCATAACTCTGCATTGTATAACAGATAAGTAAGAGTTATTGGACATGTCAACGGCAGCGAATAATTGATAAAGAACTTACCATAACTGGCCGTAACAACATGCCTAAATAGGTGTGTGAAGTTTCATAAACATAGGTCAAACAAATATTAATACTTTTTATGTTATGGGCAGTTATAAGTTTGGTTAGGTTGCAGCCAGGTTGAAGTTTTATTAAAAAGAGCATAACTCTGTGAAAATGAAAGTCAGAGTTATTGGAAATGCGTAACAACATTCCTTGAGGTAAGATGATAATATGTGTGAATTTTTATGAACATATGTGAAACACTTTTCAAGTTATGGCCAAGGTTAGGTGAATTATTATCGGACCAGACAAATTAATTGGCACTCGGCGGGTTTTAACTCCCCTTGCATGTGAAGCGGCCACTCTACCGATGTTGCCATAAAAGCTATCTCTGTGGCGAGACGATGACAGAAGATGGGCAAGTGTCTGCCATGCTATGCAGGTGACACAATAAATCAAAGCACTGAAAGTGCTGAATGCGGCGGGGTTTGAGTAACAGACAAAATCAGAATAAGATGAACATGCCATGAATAACAAAGTGCAGGAAAAATTAATAGAAATGGGAGAAAATAATGCCCGACGCGAGTTGTTCTTGGCTTTTTTTCAACTTGTCAATTGGTATAGCGTTCAGATCCCCTCTACCTTTCTGTTCTTGCACAACTAGACCCTGAACTCTACAATCTATGATAGTTTTGATGGAATCCGATCTTAAATACAGGAGATATAAGGATAACATGATTTCTATATATTCTATATTCCAACACAATAACAATTCATTGATGTCTAAACATGTTTCTTCATTTCGTCTTATCATTAATAATAATTCATTGACATCGTGAATCACTAATTACATCAAATAGTTCTTGCCGTATGCAATTATACATAATAAAGCAATATTCATGTTGTTTTCACGTTCTATCTGAAGTAAAATCAAATAAAACAATGCCGTAACAAGAACGTTTTTCCCCAGTATGATCAACTATTTTATTAGGTTAAGCAAGGCAAATTCTGTAGACACAATTGATATATTGTCATTTTAAATATTATTTTCCTATTACAAACATAGCAGTCAGCTCTTCTCATTACATTCAGTTCATCCAAAACCTGAGGTACTATTTATCTACCCGGAGGCATATAATTTGAATGCTGTTCGGCTGCCACTTATGTGCTATTTTTAGCTCAAAAGTCTGGCCAGCCTTCAATTTTTGGTATACGATTCTGCTGACATTGCAGCGGGGAGTTTGCTCCCCGCCGCAATAATATATATATGTATGTATAAAAATTGGTATTTCATTTCAGGAATATGCAGGCAACCTGAGACCAGGGTTCAAGACTTTGTCATCCTCCATGCAGATGATGACGAGACTGAAGCAAGGGCCTTCAGAGACCACCTGCTGAGGGACGTAACAGTCGAACCACCCCTTACGGTTGAAATGTTCCATGATTTTGGTCAAAACCAAATGGAATTGGGGAGTCTAGGAGATCTGCCACACTTGTTTAATTTTATACTTATATTTGTTACAGTTAATTTGGCTAGTAGCAAACATGCCAGATTTAAAACTGAAATCCTTATAACATATGGACTCAAAAACACAGACGGAAAACATGATCAGGTAGTTCCAGTTTGGGCATCGGAAGGTTCAAAAGATAAAATTCTAGAATTAAGCATTATAAAGGGCGTTGCCTACTACAGGCTATCAAATCCAAGTTTCATTGAATGCATGAAAAAATTAATTATTCACGGAAGAAAAAAATCAAATAGACAACAGACAGCACATCAACAGTAAATAAACCACACACCTAAGGTGCCTTATTACTACTACAGAAAGTGCCAATTTCTTTACCGAAGCCCCGTGTTTTCCCACGGCAAGAATAGGGCCACTTCTTATCCAAGCAGACGGGTAAAAGCCCTCAGAATTCATGTTCATTTTGCCATGTTCATTAAAGGTCTGCTTCATCATCCCCGTGGGGTGTTCGTGGCCGAGTGGTTAGTCGCTGACTTGAAATCACTTGCCCCTCACCACTGTAGGTTCAATCCCTCAGGAGCCTAAAAATCTGTGAGGTAGTGCGGAACCTCGGTGGTTCTAATCAGGTGCCCGCCCCTGCACAACAATTGCCCGGAGGGCAACTGTCTTCTTCCATCAGTGGAATATGTCGCCATATGACCTTAGCTGTTGATGCGACTATAAAATCCAATTCAATCAATCATCATCCCTGTATTGTTTCAGGTGCTACTTGGGTGGTGGCTGAAAACAATGAAGGTGTCTCCTTCAAAAAATGGAGTGTTTATGACATACTTTGCAGCCACTCTGCAGTTTTGCAGGTGAGAAGGTGTTAGGCCCATTCTGCATGTTTTTATCTATAAGTAAATGGAGAGAGGGCCTGGAATGTTCACTCCTGTTGGCGCTATATAACCTTTTTGTTATGGTGTGCCGTAAAATCCAAATTCAACTTACTAAAAACATTGATCAAACCCTAATATGGTTTGAGAATCTCCAGAATGGTTGTGCGTTTGAAATCCCTCTGGATAAATGTGTTTATAATTATCTGGATCACATGTATTTTGCAAATACGTAACTCAAGAAAGTCAGCCTGTCCGCAGTAAGTGTCTTACCAATAAAAGTCATAATTTTGCTAAATGCGATATAGAGTTTTCTTGCATATTGGACAAGGATATCCGTCATTTTACTGGGGCTAGATATTTCCATCTCACCCTAGGGTCGAAATAAAATTCACGCACGACAACATCCGGTACGCAGAAAACATGCAAAACGTTAGAAGCTGGCGACGTCAATGCACACCATGTCTCTAATATGCAAGAAAAAAGAATCTATCATGGATATTCGGATCAGACAGGGAATTCCAACCCTCGGTATAAGTGTTTTAATCGGAACTTCGGCAGAGATTCAGTTCCGATAAAAACATGTATACCTCGTATTGGAATTCCATATCTTCACCGGATACCCAAGAACGATTCTTATAATGTGTGTGCGAGTGGCCTTGATTATACTGAGTGAGTAGGTTGGAGCACAGCAAACCAAGAATTTGTTAATGATGGCCCAAAGTGATAAGATCACAGAGGTTTATATCCAGTCATTAAGAAGTGAAATGTTTATTATGGGAACTGTCTGTTTAATAAATAGAAGTTGAAGCCTTAAAGCTACAGAGTCCCTATATCAATCGATTTCTTCTTTGTAGGCGTGTCTTTATTTGTAACTTCATGTTCACCAGCTCATGTCGAAATCGGGTATTTAAGCGAGTAAATATAGCGCAAGAAATCATTTACTGTATATATATCGACCACTGCACATCGTACCTATACACAGGTAACAGTAATTTTTACAGAAAAAAAAAGTTAGCTTCTTTCGGGGCTCGAACACACAACCTTCTGATTTCAAGTCCTGAGCTCTATCCACTGAACTACACAGCTACTTGAGAAAATAGTATACTAACTACCATATATTATGAGGCAAAATAACTTAACATATTTGAACGCAACTAAAGATGGATCAATAAATATGCAGTCCATATTGTCGCACGTGTAAATTAACATTGCCTGGTGTAATACTGTATCTTATCAATATGAAACTAATACTTCGCCTCAAATCAACCATATCTCGACTTGTTATTTAGCGCTTGATGAGTTTGTGTGCGCGCTCTTGTTATAACGTGATGCCTATTTACTGTTAAAAATGCTACAAAATACCAATAAATAGCAGTGGTCTAGAGGTTCAGCGTTCATCTTTCAAATCTTACAAGTGCAAGGTTGTGGTTCAAATCCATTCCGGGCAACTATTTTTTTTATCACATATATTCTGGAGCCGTATATTTATCGATGTTACCTGTACGGAGGCTAAATAAAAATGTGAAATTTTACGTATCGATTTCTCCTTATATACCGACTTTTGGGGTGTTTGTCGACTTGAAACTACTTCACACGTGACTCATTCATATTCATGAGTTATTACCAGTTAAAATAGGGACTGTACAGCTTTAAAGACATATTTCAAGCCTATTGTATTTGTTTGGGGAGAGAATTTCTATAGGTAACTGTAAATCACGATTAGCCATACAATTTCATGAGCAAAGTGTGATATTCAATTTTTCTTCAGATTATGAGGCCCACCCAATAAAGCATTTGTGACCAGTACACATAATAACACATTAAAGAAGGTTGTATATTTATTGTGTTGTGCTCTGATCTTTGCACTAAAAACAATTAAGAAATACCAGATAAGTTTTGTATTCAAAAGCTTAATTATGAACATATATTTCTTCATTAAAGTAAATTACAAAGTGTTGTTAAGCTATTCTTACCCTCAATATAGCAATGCTGTACAAATAAAAAAAACTAAGAGTGGGCCTCAATTTATATACCTGAGTTGTAAATATTCAAGCTTCCCATGCTTTTTCACTGACCAAGTAGCATTGGGAAATGTGTCTTTAAAGTATTTGGGAACTTAATGTGCATTCAAAGTTGTTTCTGGGACTTTGTGGCGGACCACACAGTATTAAAAGAACCGCGGCGGTAGTACAGCGGTAGAGTGTCCACTTCATATGCAGGAGGTTGATGGGTTCACTCTCCGGCTGGGTCACTATACTGCCAAACTATTCCGAGTTCACCATGCGATAACCAATAGACGACCAGGTTTTCTGGTGACATAAATAACAGATGAAGATGGTAAACTTTTAATTGAATGACAATAGCGATCGTCTGCTTTACCACCATTTTGAATTGTGTATTATTTGAAGCATTGTTTTACATTTGAATATTTTAATTGCGCATTCATCAATTCATATCATGTAATTATACTACTTGTATACAAGTTCAATTTTAAATACAGTAGCTAAATTCATTGTGACAAATAAAGGTTGTAATACAACGACAAAGTCATAGTGAGTATATGGGGAATGTCTTTGTTTTAATGATATTAACAAGACGGGTTGGTGGCGAATAATCCGCGTTTTATACAGTTATTACTTACAGTCACTTGTCTAGTTCAGTTTCCTGAATTCAACTTTAAAGTTGTCGTACATTGGGTACAATTTAAAGGCTAAGCCTTCGTATGATGGTAATAAACTGTATTAAAATGAAACCAATAATTATATCTATTTTAAATATTATTTTATTGAAATTTATATACTGAACAAAAAAAGAAACTTCCGCATTTTAAGCTGTGATTTGCATAGGGTTGACTTTGTTACACTTTGTACACCTATATAAAATTTCATCATTTTATACTTATCACTCAATCATTCTGATCAATATTAATAATCATCAAAAACCAGAGTTAGTCATTGGCGTAGCTCTGCATAGGCCCTGTAGGCCCGGGCCTACGCCTAATTTTCAGAAATAGAAAAATTTAAAATTCCAAAAAGGCAAAAAAAATCGGGGGCAGGGGGGTGGGGGGTGGGGGAAGGGGACTGTATAGGAGGCGTAGTAACCAGAAAATATAATTTTCATATATATTTGTTTAGTTATCTTTGCCCTTTTTAAAGTCTAAAATATACGTCAGCACGCACCTAAAGCATTCTACTATAAAATAAAATCGGGCGGGGTGGTGGGGGGGGGGGGGGGGGGGGGGGGGGGGGGTGGGCATGTCCCCGGACCCCAATAGCATAACTGTAACTGCGGGCCTATGCCGTCAAAAAGGCCAAGCTACGCCCCTGTTAGTGTGTTGCTCCTAAAACATGTTTTATTCAAATTGCGAAATCACTATATTTGTATTATAAAGGGAGGTAATCTGAAAACATTCATTCTTGAAAGCTGTATGGCGCATAAGTGAGTGAACAATTCAGCTTACTTTCTCCGTCTTTTTGGTGCTGGGGTTATCTTCTGTTTAGGCCTAAAAAAAAAAATAGTGTGGTTCTGGTAACATGTTCAAAATTGGTAGGTAGGGTTTTATTTTATTTTTTTAAATTTTTATTTTTTTTTATGAACGCAAAGAAGATGCACTGAATTATTTATTTATTTTTTTTATTTTTTTTATTTTTTGGAAATGGACCAATAAAATGTCAGGGTCGGCGGGTATTCGTAGGTAGGGTCGGGTGACCCGAACCAATTTTTTTTTTAGGCCTTATTTCAATAGAACAAAACTGTTAAATCAAACCCGGAAATGCTGTTTAAACCAAAACAAGGGGAATAACTTTGCGTACAAGTTTGATTCAAGGAAAACTGTCTTCATGACAGTGCTGGCATTTTAACAAAGGTATTAACATATAAGACCAAACAAAATATATTTTCATTGTGTCTACATGTATGGGTAAAGTTGCGGAACTTTCTTTTTTTGTTGAGTATACATGTGCCAGAAATTGGTTGAACACCAGTACTAAAAATGTGTTTCATTTTCATTATAATTTCAGACAGTAAAACCAACCACATACCGTCCCAGATTGAAATGGTTATCTCAATTCTAATGCTTTTCCATTCAAATGCTAAAAATATAAAATAAAACCATACATACACACTTGTTTTTCTATGAAAACTCAAATTCACAGATGACAGCATTTTTGTCGACATCATCCAATGACGTCGTTTGTATCAATGTTTTGTGACGTCACATATTTTTCAGACGGTAAATCAGGGGTTTTACGGTCGCAAATTTGAGACGTTAGCCAATGGAGCAACGTGTTACATAATATACTTAACGCCATTAAAAACGCAAGTTTAGTAGGAAGCATGGATTTCGCATAATTCCGATTTTACTTCTTTCAATACATGAATTTGATCGGTCACCAGATTTATAGGGAATGTGGATAATTTCTAAAATCTACATAACACTACAATCGATCTTGGAGACGTCTTTAATTAAAAATAAACACAAAATAAAAAAACTTGCACTTTTAATGGCGTTGAATATAGTTGCATTAGAATTAAATGTTTATTTATTTCACAGCGTTATACAGTAATTTGTTGTTGAACATTATTGTATAATCAATGTTTTTGTACTGGGAAGATTTCAAATGTTAAAGGGGCAACCAGTAATCCTGTTGTATTATAAACACATGGAGTCCCCACTAGTTTCTCTACATTAACTTTCCTATTTGCTTATTAATAATTATTGGAATAGAGCGTCGGATTAAGAGTTACCAACTCATAATTCATTTTACGCATATTCAATCACGGGTGTTTTCAGAACCCGTGAGTGAATAAACTTTTGCTTTTAATCGGCACATTTACATTATTATCTAACCAGAACAACTGGACAGACTTTTGATACATGATTTTGTAGTGTAATTTTGCAGTTATTTGGCGGGTTTGTTTCTTTAATGTTCGTCAAAGGATATAACATTTACTCAGCCATTAAGAGGCTACGAAAAACAGATAAAAGACAATTGTTTCCAACACGTAATACCCTTTTTCGATTAAAACAGTCGACTTAAAAAAGATCTGATTTTACTATATTTCATCCGATCTGATTTTTACAATATTCAATCAGAATTGTTTTTGAGAAGCTAATCCTACATATATTTGACTTTCACTTACGAGTGCTAGTCTGCACTTATGAGTGCTAACCTATGTACTGACTTCAGTTTTAACTTTCGTTCTGGTACACTGTACGAGAGTTGAATGCCAAAAACAGGTGCTGGTACCAATCTGGTCATAGTCAAATCTAGAGATCTCTAGATGCTCAATTATTATATTCCTGTTATGTAAGAACAGGTCAACCTTTTGGTATAGGTTTGACTTGTTCATGACAATTTATTTAATGTTGATATTCCAACATTATTAAATAGTCATTTTAATAAAAGCATGTTAAATATACTGTTCTGTACATCTATATAAGTAAATTTATTGATTTTAAATTGAAATAAAATAGTTAAATATAGATTTGTCGGTTTTGATTTACCAAGCTGCGCTTTAATGGATACCTCCACAAACTGAAGCTGCACAGTGAATTTGTTTGTGTGTTGCACGAGTAGTTCTTGTTCATAACTTTAACCTGCTAGAACTATCATTGAAGGTAATTAATACCCCTCCCTGCAAACATGTACATCATGATGACATGTGCATCTCCACTTCATACTGATGCACATTACTTATTCCGAGTATTAACTTTTATACCCCATCCAACCCCATCTCCAAGAAGCGAAAACGGGGTTGGCTGGGGTATGAAATAAAATCTTAATTTCGGCTTAAAAAATTGCATTTTGTAACAATAAAACATTTAATAGGTAATTTCAAACAGGTTTTCGCATTTTTTTCAGTAAAAAATGTTTTTAAACGTGTTTTATTGCTGAAATATCCGTTATAAAATTCTGCTAATATAAGGTTTCCCATTGCGTAATGGAATTAAGGTGGGACCATGTAATGATCTCATGGCCAAACTCCAATATTTTTTCCCAGTAAAACATGATACTTGTTTTATAGTCGTATCCTGTCGGTTCCGAACACATAAGAATCTGACTTATGTGGAAGAAAAATAAAAATATTTTTCCTACATACCGTCTGAAAAATCAAAGGTCAGTTTGGGCAAACTAAGATATTTTTAAGTGCGGCCCGAAGGTTGGTGGAATGAGTATGGAAAAATAGCGATTTTTAAAATCTAAATATTTTTTTATGAAAGTGTTCGGTCTGGAAAATTCTACAACTCGGCGTTTTTTTGTTGCTCGGTCATTTCGTAAAAATCCATCAAGGAGTTATGGAGAAATAGCGAGAACAATTGGTGCGTTATGGAATTAAGGTGAGACCATGTAATGATCTCACAGCCAAACTCCAATATCTTTTTTCAGTAAAAATATGATATTTGTTTTATAGTCGTATCCTGTCGGTTCCGAACACATAAGACTGTGACTTACATGGACGAAAAATAAAAATAATTTTCCTACATACCGTCTGAAAAATCTAAGGCGGTTTGGGAAAACTAAGAAATTTTTAAGTGTGGCTCGAAGTTTGGTGGAATGGGTATGGAGAAATAGCGATTTTTAAAATCTGAATCTTTTTTTTATGGAAGTGTTCGGTCTGGAAAATTCTACAACTCGGCAGTTTTTAGTTGCTTGGTCATTTCGTAAAAATCCATCAAGGAGTTATGGAGAAATAGCGAGAACAATTGTTTTGTGTGAAAACATTCAATAAGATGCCGTATTACTTAACCTACAATATTTTTCTAACCTACAAGATTTCACCTCCACTTGATACTGACATTTCTCACCCAACAATATCAGTTTTTCATTTAAAATCTAAAATTATCATCAAAGATCTCTACCTATTTACACATAAACTAAGATTGACTTTTCCCCACTTGTTAAAATGCTGTATGCATAGATCCGCTCTGTCAATCAAACATATATCTGACCATGTATGCATGCCACTTGACCAATTAAAATCACATGAAGTATTTACCCCGTTACAATAGAACACATGGTAATGTTTGTGGCCAAATTTGAGCTTGGACAATGGGGTGCGGGGTTTATCGATTTGTATGGATTTTTGTATTACCTAACCTACAAGCAACAGAATAGTGATATGGGTCAAAAGGCAGATCAAAGGTTTACCAATGTCACGTGTCATATTTTCACGTGTCATAGTTTTACTGCATCATTTTCATAAACTGCGGCAAGATCAAACCAATAATTTTAGACGTTCTACAATCTCAGCTAGTTCAAACACGCTGCGCTTACGTCATACATTCGCATCAGCTGTAGTTAACACCCGTCAATCGTGCGTGTGTTGCGTGATAGGAATACCACAGTCGTCTTGATAAGAATAGGTGTTTAATTATCAGATTAAATAGTCGCGTGCCGATAAACAGATGTAATTTGCAATGATGAATTGGATTTTATAGTCGCACCTGGGTAGAACCACCGATGTTCCACAAGCCCGCTGGATAGCTTCCTCACATAAAGATTCTTAGGCCCCGGAGGGATCGAACCTACAGCGGTGAGGGGCAAGTGATTTCAAGTCAGAGACATAAACTACTCTGAAGATGATAATAGACGCTGAAAGCAATGTTTTCATAGACGTAAATTTATTTATGCTTTCTAGCGTTTACATTTTGTTTATACCTAAATACAAATTTGTTTTTCTTGTTAAAATGGTCTCGTATTAACACCCCTGTTTTGTAGAAGGGGGCCCCATTGGCTTTTAAACGGGGGATAACTCAAATTTTAAATGAATATTTATGACCGAGCAACAAAAAACAGCTGAGTTGTAGAATTTTCCAGACCGAACACTTTCATAAAAAAAAGAATTTGAAAAAAGTTAACTTAAGTTACATACGACTTAATATAATTTATGCATATACTTAATATGAAAGTAAATCACATTATGAGGGACTTTATTTGGATTTTAACACGTTTTAAGTTCAATAAAATAAAACATTCACACAGTAAAGTAAGGGGAATAAGTGATGACTGAAAAATTGGCAAAAGATAACCCCCAGTTACTCCCCTTTCAAAAAAAGTTTTATTATCAAAGGGAGAAAACTGTTGGTTTGTGATGTCTGTTATTACAAAAATAAGTTGCACCCCTTGACCACACCCAATTTCCGGAGAAGATGTCATTTGAAACATTTTATTTTGGTCTATTTTAAATAATTGTTTGACCAGTATACATGTATATATTGCTATATACAATATATAGAGGATCTAACATGAGTGCTCATTCATTACT
Organism: Cyrtodaria siliqua; assembly: GCA_037043455.1. Taxonomy (NCBI): domain Eukaryota; kingdom Metazoa; phylum Mollusca; class Bivalvia; order Adapedonta; family Hiatellidae; genus Cyrtodaria; species Cyrtodaria siliqua. The sequence goes on from JAWPHD010000975.1 coordinate 47,806, forward strand.
GAATTTATTAAACGAGTTGGCAAAAATGATATAACGAAAGCTCGATTCTATTTATCACATATCTTATAACGTCACAATACGTCAGAATTAACGTAATATATTATACCACTAGTGGAATATCGAAAATATTGAATGGTGCTATTACGCTCCCACACCGCATGTTATGTGATAAAATTATATAACTATAAAAAACATGTAATGAAAATTAACACAAACAAATGAATTTGGATAACCCTCAATGTATATGGCTGCTTTAATGCAGATATATTTTCTCTTTGAACGGCGGTTGTTTATGCAGGCATGGCGTGAATCTGTGATGTCTTCATAATATCACCAGAAAGTGAGGATGGAGTCATGCCACATACCCAACCTAAATTGCCTATAGGCCGCGTCAAAGCTCTATAAAACCATACTATAGGCCGCGTCAAAGCTCTGTGGTCGATACAGAATATAAAACCATACTATTGGCCGCGTCAAAGCTCTGTGGTCTATACAGAATATAAAACCATACTATAGGCCGCGTCAAAGCTCTATAAAACCATACTATAGGCCGCGTCAAAGCTCTGTGGTCGATACAGAATATAAAACCATACTATTGGCCGCGTCAAAGCTCTGTGGTCTATACAGAATATAAAACCATACTATAGGCCGCGTCAAAGCTCTGTGGTCGATACAGAATATAAAACCTTACTATAGGCCACGTCATAGCTCTGTGGTCGATACAGAATATAAAACCATACTATAGGCCACGTCATAGCACTGTGGCGGATACAGAACATAAAACCAAACTATAGGCCTCGTCATAGCACTGTGGTCGATACAGAACATAAAACCATACTATAGGCCCCGTCATAGCACTGTGGTGGACACAGAATATAAAGCCATACTATAGGCCGCGTCATAGCACTGTGGTCGATACAGAATATAAAACCATACTATAGGCCGCGTCATAGCACTGTGGTGGATACAGAATATAAAACCATACTATAGTCCGCGTCATAGCACTGTGGTCGATACAGAATATAAAACCATACTATAGGCCGCGTCATAGCTCTGTGGTCGATACAGAACATAAAACCATACTATAGGCCGCGTCATAGCTCTGTGGTCGATACAGAATATAAATACATACTATAGGCCGCATCATAGCTCTGTGGTCGATACAGAATATAAAACCATACTATAGGCCGCGTCATAGCTCTGTGGTCGATACAGAATATAAAACCATTAGAGCTATGATTATAACATTATGTCTCTGCATATACATATACTTATGCCCGAATACCTGATTATGGTAATTATAAGATTATCTCACAGTTAATCTCCTAATCTCCATTCCATAACTAGACACTCGCATACTGATCTAGCACTACTGGAACGTTTCCACCAGATGGCAGTAAATGGATTGATAACAAATTTTCTAGATGTTGAGATATTCAGTAGATGAGAATAAAGGGTTTTAATCGGACTTCATCCTCAATTTCTATATGACAAAACAGTAGACCATAATTTAAATTAAATGTATTCATATTGGTCTTTAATACACAGCTGTTCATAACAAAACTAAACGGGTGTTCCGCGGAACAAGGTTTTTTTGGACCCAGATAAATGACCTTGACAAACTGGCCTGACTAAGTTTTCGTGAAGAAAAAAATGAGTACTTAACCCATATACTGACCTTCAGTGTGACCTTGACCTTAATATTTTAGTATGTCATGTCGATGTTGACATGATGAGTATATATTGAATATATATGGCCATGTCGATGTTGTATATATATATAAGATATATTGAAAGTTTGATGAAGAAATATCAAGATATGAGAAAAATTTAGCCAAGGTGAAGACAAAAATTAGTGTTTTACCCATATAATGACCTTCATTGTGACCTTGACCTTTATATTTTAGTATGTCATGTCGATGCTGTCATGATGAGTACATATTGAACATTTGATGAATAAATGTCAAGAAATGAGGAAGTTATTGCCAGTGTTAAGTTTTCGTGACGGACGGACGGACGACAAAGTGATCCCTATGTATCGCATTTTTCTTTAAAAAGGTGACACAGAAACGTTTTTAATATAATTATCACTACAAACTAGTTTTATAATGGGCTAAAGTCAGTTGAGCATCAAGAGTTTACTCCCTCCCAGAATGTGGATGTGTTTTATTGTATTAATCATGGATTCACTCCTGGGGAATCTGTACATTGTGAGAACAGGTTAGTGCATAGTAGGATAAGTTTGATCAATGAAATCAGGGCTTTTTTCCAAAAAATTGGGAAGAGGCCCAGGCCTGTCCACTTTGGGAAAAAAGAACGCGCTTATTTCTCATTTTGGGAAAAATACAAGGTTTCATAAATTAAGTAAATAGACATTAATATACTTTATTTATATTGTCATCCATTATTTACCATTATTATTAACTTTTCCAAGTCGGAATTGACTTAGCAGCCAAAAACACACTGCAGAATTCATGCTTTTTCTCAAATTCTGAGAGACTGCTGTTTTCCGATTGGGAAATATTTCTGCCACAGTTGGGAAAAAACAGTCCAATTTTCTGTTGGGAAGAGGCCCTTTACAGGCCTCTGTTATATAAGGTAAAAAAGCCCTGGAAATTTATAAACAAACTTTGACGGTGGTCATATTGTATGGCTTATCATGAAACACCGACAATTTCAAACACAATCAAAGTACTGAAAGTACTGAGAATGCAAGGCTTGATAGGAAACTTAAAGACTGTATGAATATTTGCACGATTGCTGTACTCTGCAATCTATGAAAGTTTTGATCAAATCCAATCTTAAATACAGAATATATAACGATAACAAGATTTCTATACATACTATATTCCAACAGAATAACAATTCAGAGGTGTTTAATGTCTAAACATGTTTCTTTATTTCATCATCATTAATAATAATTAACTGACATTGTGAATCACTGAAACCCTTTTGAAATAGTTCTTGCTATATACAATTATACATAATAAATATATTGAAACAACTCTAAATATATTGAATATAACTCTTCCCCCGTCAGAAACTACCTGCAATTTTGTTACTGTACGCTATGAAGTAGATGGGATCACCATACTAAAAGTTAGCGTCTACACATCAACAGCTGTAGTACGAAAGATAGCGCTTAGACACTTGTCTGATACTAGCGATCTGATTCAAATGCATTACCCTTCCCAAAAGTTTGATTGGTCAAATTAGGTTGATGATGATGTCATGTGAAAGTTATGTCAGAATACAATGCTGTACTGTAGAATCCCCTGTTAGACCCCACCTCGACTACGCTATGATGGTTTGGGCTACCTACCTAAAAAAGGATATAATTGCTATAGAAAATGTCCAAAAAAGAGCAACTAGGATGGTGGAAATCCGTACCATGTAAGACTCACTATGCTAGGGCTACCAACCCTTGAGTATAAAAGACAGCAGGCTGACGTGATTCAGGTTTATAAAATTTTAAATAATATCGATAGTTAACAAAAATAAACTGTTCACTCAGGCCCTAGTGTGTTAAAATATACGTTTAATGCTCTTTTGAAATTTTTCGTATTGGCGAGCATCATAGAACGTCAGAATAATAAAAAAAACTGCATAAGAGCCAATTTATTAGGCTAACTCAGGCCCCCATCTTGGTACAAGGGGAAACTCCAACAAACTATTTAAAAAAAAAAAGAGCATTACAGAGTCGTAGAATCTTGGAACAAACTCTCGGACACAGTGATTGAGGCACCCACCATTAATTCCTTTAAAAAATAGGCTGAATAAAAATTGGGCAAATCATCCTAATAAATTCAGACCGAAAAACTAATAAAACATTTACATATGAAAAGAAAAAAATCATAACCAGACTAGGAAAACAACCATTGGTTTACACCGGTTTCGACTACAGTATAAACAGTATAAAACACAGTATAGACCACAGGAACTGGTCACTTTTAATTTTTGCCTTCTATTATTATAATTGTCTATATAGACAATTATAATAATAGAAGGCAAAAATTAAAAGTGACCAGTTCCTGTGGTATAGACAAGACAACAGACATGAGGGTTCACCAAATTTTAATTCTGGAACGGTCCCTGCCACGACTTACATAGATCTAGATGTACAAACTAACTTACCAGCCTGTGGACTGCTTCATAATCCAAGTGTTCTAGTCTGAACATTTCTATGAAAATTACGTCGTGGGTTTTTTGTTTTCACTTTGAAAAGTGTCAGTCATTCGTAATGTACGTATCCTTGCGATTTAACACCTCATTAATCGTCAAAAAAAGGTGACATGTCCGTGTATGATATATAAAAACATGAACAATCTGCCAAAAACACCATGAAAAAAAAGAAATTTGTATTGCACGTGTATATTGATATTTTTTCCAAGAAATGCAAGGAGCGGTAATAATTTCCCGCCATCTGTCAGATGAACCCGGATAGTAAAACGAACCAAAGGTAACTGAAATTGAATGAAAGTACGGTACGACTATATCCCGAAATCGGAACGTTCTTTTCGAAAAACGAAAAAGGAACGGATATATCCGAAAAGACAGTACAAAATCATTATTATTGATTTAAATCAAATAATATTTCTAATCAATTGTTAAATTTAAGTAAAATAATAGTAAAAGTAATAAACAAAGATTAGTGAGTGCCTCCCATGGGGGTTTTGACGATCTGGGGAACATGGCCATTTTTTTAGGGATCTGGGGAACATATTTACTTTCTGAATCTGAATCTGAATTTCTACGATGTAGGGCCTGTTACGGCATAAACACATCGGAAGAGAGGCTGTTGCTGTTAGTAGCACTTTACGAGAGCTGATTTGAAGCTCTCCAATGATGGCGTACAAACGAAACTGTCTTCAAGATGGTTCCAATCAATAATTGTCTTTGGAAAGAATGAGTTTTTATATTGTTCGTTCTTGCACTGTATTGTTTTGAAACACTTTGAATTATTTAGCACCTGATTGTCTATAATGTTATTAGCTTGAAAGTCACTGAAAGCTTTTGCTTTAATACAGCGTTTAGGTCTTTCAGGAATAAGATAGTCTTGGCATTTGAAAGCTGGCACCAGCCCCTCGATCACCTTGTAGAAGAAGACGAGTCGGTTCATCTTCCTTCTGTCTTGGAGCGACGGTAGCTTCAGGTCTGACAGCATTCGTGTGACACATCCCTCCTCGCGTGACTTGTAGTCTCCGGAGACAAACCTAGCTGCTTGGCGCTGGACCCTTTCCAATCTGTTTAACTTTAAGGGGTCCGGGGACCAAATGCTTACTTTTATGGATCTACGGAACAGTGTCCTAAAATAAAAAAGGAAAAAATACCTATGTTTACGTATAATTGCTATAATTTACTTTTAAAACGTGACATTTGGACTGCTTATAACTGCTGACTGCTTCGGACGGCTTTCTACGGTGTTCCGTTAGGGCCATCGTACCATCGCGTATCGACCTTTACAAGTCGATGCGCGATGGTACGATGGTACGATGGCGATGACACGATGGTACGATGGCGATGGTACGATGATACGATGGATAGAACAATGGCCCATCGTACCATCGCGCATCGACCTTTTACAAGTCAATGCGCGATGGTACGATGGTACGATGGCGATGGTACGATGGCGATGACGCGATGGACCTTCGTACCATCGCCATCGTACCATCGTGTCATCGCCATCGTGCCATCGCACCATCGCAGTCGATGTGCGATGTTGCATCGCTCCCTACTCCATCGTACCATCGCTCCATCGCCTTCCGTTTAGACATGCGCACATCAAAGCAAAACAAAAATGGAGGACATCATTACCGTACATCATGGATGCAAAGATTCGACAATACTTTTCCTAAATCTATCCCTTCATTTAGGCTCAGCAAAACATGATTTATTTTTTTCTCGGTAAGAAACATTTCTAAAAAGTATTGTCGAATCTTTGCATCTATGATGTCCTCCATTTTTGTTTTGTTTTGATGTGCGCATGTCTAAACGGAAAGATCAATCTTGATCAACGGGATGCTCTAACTTCAAAAAAGATCAATCCATGTGAAGCACAATGTATAAGTGATTGATGGTCATGAAGTGAAATATTTTTAATAGCGAAATGTAAAATAGAGCGTAGAGCAATATAACGTTTTCGTATTCCGATAAAAGCTGACACGGAAGGACATTGTTAAAATATTCAAAGGGCCATAACCCTGAAAACAAGAGGCCTGAATCGATCTACTGGCAAAGTGTACTCTGTAAGATGATGCTACATGCAAAATATCAAAGCTCTAACCTTGTGGTTTCAAAAAAAGAAGGTTTTTAAATGTATTTCCTAATGTTTCTATGTAAAACTTTTGACCCCCGGTGAGGGGCTTATTATGACCCCAGGGTCACCATTTATACAACTTGGTAAAGGACCACTATATGATGCTACATGCATAATATCAAAGCTGTAGCCCTTGTGGTTTCAGAGAAGAATATTTTGGTCACTATTTTTACAAACTTGGTAGAGGACAACTAGATGATGACATATACATAATATCTAAGTTCTAGCCCTTGTGGTTTTGGAGAAGAACACATAATGTATTTGCTCTATATTACTATGTAAAACTTTTGATAAAAGAGTACACCTGGTGAACGCCAGTCACGTTTACTTGGTTAATAAAATCCAAAGCGTAGAATTTCTTCTTTGAGGTACTACTGTTTAGGAAGATTCATTCTATATTTGGATGCTTTTTTATTATAACGTAGTATCGATATCATGATAAAGGTTTTCAGTTCTCGTTGGAACATAAAAAAATAAGTGTATTATAATACTCATAATATTCATGTATTAACTGTTTCAGATCATGTCTCTGTGATGTTTCTAGATGTGACAGTATCTCGTATTTTTTTTGTCACTGACCCTTTTCTCTACTGTATAAAGTCCATGATACCTATATTGTAAAGGCTTTCCAGGGATAGGTAATAAAGCAGCTTTATCACCAGATTTGAAATGTCTTTCTTTTGCAGTCAAATCATATTCTGAGGGAAAAAAGCTTAGCAAGTGTTTTTAGATGAAATAATATTGTATACAAGATATACAGACATTTTGGGACTTTACGAGCTTGACCCCTACGTTCATTTAGTCGTTACGTAATTAAGATGTTCGACTGCTATTGATGTGTGTTTAATAAAATATTGTGTCTATGGCAGTAGTTTCTTGATTTTACAACCAAAAATATATTATTTCCAAGGTGCACAAAAAACTTGCTAAACCTTTTCCCCTCAATATACATTGTTTTCATTTTTGATTGAGATGTTTTGAGATTAGACTGAGCTACCTCACAAGCTTTTGACAGTTTATGAATAAAATCAAACACATAATGTAGAAGATTCAAAGAAGTGTCTTCTTCAGAGGGAATTGTCTCTTTAAGTAAATTAAGTGGTCTACGAACAGAGTGACCAAAGTTAGTTCAAATTGGCTGAAACCAAGATATTCTTGAACAGACTCTCTAACGGCGAAAAGTAAAAAGTGTATACTCTCATCTCAGTCTTTATCAGTGTCAAAACAAAAGGACCTCATCATATTTTCCAATGCCTGGTGAAATCTTTCTAGAGCACATTGGCTCTCACGATGATAGGTCGAATACTTAAACTGTTGAATGCCTAACTCTTGCATGACCTGTCGAAATATACCAGACATGACATGATTTGATCAGGCATATTTTGGAAGGCCAAATAATGTGAAAATCTTGACGCGAGCCTTCACAACTTACCTAGTCTTAATATTTCTAAATGAAATAGCTTCAGGAAATCGTGTTGACGCACACATAATTGTTTTGCCACTGACCGTACCAAGGCGGTAGCCCTATTATCAATCCTTTTGTGTTTGTGATGTTTTACTTCGCTATTAGTCATCTTTAAAGTTGTTCTTTGTTTCGGTGTGTGTTTGTGATTGACGGTCGTCCTTCGATGCTACTATTCCTGTTCGATTTTTATATCTGCTTTTTCTGATTGGGGTTTGATGATGTATGACAAGACCTACAGTATTGTGAAACATCTTTTTTTGATTTTTGGCCGATACAAATGACACATAATCTTGTGATACGCTTTGTTAATGCCGAAGTGACCAGACATAGGAGTTTCATGAGCCAATCTGAGAGTTTCCGGACGATATGAACTAGGAACCACCATTTGGTAAATGACAGTCCATTCATCTTCAGCAAGGACATCCGATAGTCGCCATTTTCTCATCGGGATCCCATGTTTAGTAAAAATAACAAACTGGGACTGGTGAAGCTTCATCCTCCCTAGCAGCCCTATCAAATAAGCATGATCTCCATGTTGTTCACTAATAAGTCGTGATCTTGATAGTTTGTCATGCTCTTTGTCATTCAAACTAATATATTTCACTAGTCCGTCTGAGATTCAGATCTAGAGACCGTCTGAGATTCAGATGAGCTAATATGAAGATGATAATAATCTATGTAGTATTATATTGGCCAATAAAATATAGATATAAAACTCGAACAGGAAAAGTAGCATTCAAGGACGACAGTCAACCACACACACGCACAGAAACAAAGAAGCTCTTTTTGCCATAGCTTTTTTACAAGTCGGGAGATACAAGTGGAGTATCTCCAGCTAGGTTATTGTCTAATAATAAATGGTAAAGTAGGTTTTATTCCTACAGCCACAGGTCTAGAAACCAAATCTGATGACAAATACGTTTTACGGAGAGGGACAGTATTCTACCCACGGAATAAGGACACTAGTTAGACACTAGTTAGACACTAGTTAGTACCAGAATAAGTCTTCTAATAAAAAGGCAGGGTATCTGCTAATATAAGAGATTGAGCAGTTTCTGCGTCGCTTTTTTTTCCATTCAACAATATCTTTAAAACTTCAAGAGTTGCAACTTTCAAAGTTATTCGAACATATACTATACATATAATACACTCAAATGTGTCTACGATCTTGACATTTAGAATTTAGCTGAAAATAACTTGGACTTATTACAAAATGTTAAACTTTCTTTCAACACTATCGTTAAAACTATTATTAGTGATACAACTTCTAAATTTGATCATTTGTTGTTTAAGCATAACACACGCATATATGTCCATGACCTTGACATTTATGTTATGAAGCACTGAATTACAAATTTGAAAAGTGCTAAAAAAAATTAACTTTCAAATTTGGTCAGAGGGCGTATTAGGACATATATACACATAACCTGGGAGTAAGAATTAAAATAACTCCCAGATATAATACACCCATATAACATTGGCAGTTATGTTATAAAGGACTGAATTAAAACTTTGAAAAGTTAGAAAAGTCCGCTGACCAGACAGCGAAGATCGGAGTCTGCAGTTAATGGGTCTACTTTTAAATTAATTGATCAGCACAACTGGGACTACTTCACTGATATGATGGAGTCACTTTATGTAAGAGCATTCAAAAGAGCTTTTCAAAAGAGCTTCAAATGACGTACTATGTCAAGTAATTGAATTATCAGTTTTAACACTGTCTATATGTGTGTACATTATCATAACATATACATCGAACAGGAAATGTAGATTTCACAGAATACAGTCAACCAACAACACAATCAAAGCAAACACTCATTACAAGGGAAACAGAACACAAAGTATGGGACACCACAGACATTAAGAAATTGTTGACAATTGGGCTACCACCTCGGAACGGTCAGTGGCAAAAAAAGGCCGCTGTGGGATGGGTGTGGGTTAAACCAGGTTCTTTAGGTTACGACATAGACAAAATTACCGTAATAAATATATCAATATTAATGCAGACCATAATATCATAGTATTTAATGTGAAATAAAATCGCGCATAATAATGAACCATTCTGCTCCCTAGAGCGTAGTGCATTAAATATTCATCAACGAACGGCGAGACGATTTTTGATATATACCGTCCTCCGACTAGGATTTGTAAACGTCCGCATGTAAAAAAACGCAAAAAAACAACAAAACCCCAACAATATACAAAAAAAGTCTAGAAAACCACACAGCAAGTACTCAATCACTTGACAGAAGGCAGAGCAACAAGAGAACAAACCGTATAAGTAAAACACATACACGATAGTGTATGTATAAGATAAAGAAAAAAGCCTTGAAAGGCACAAAGTAAGTACTCTTGATGTGCAATGACCGGACAAATTGTGGACCCTATGATGACGTCTACCTAAATCCTCATAGGAGAATAGTGTTATCTGTTTGTCTTAAATCTTGTCTTGTCGTACCATTGATAACCTGGCGGGAATATCTTTATTTACACTGTCCCGTTTAATGGGATGAGAACAGGGTAAGAGTGTAGTTTGGTGCAGCATGGAACCTGGTTTACCCCCTCGCCCCGCCCCCCCCCCCCCCCCTCCTCCCCCCCCCCCCCACTACACACACCACCACCCCCAGGCGGCCTTTTTTTGACACTGACCGTTCCAATGCGGTAGCCCTATTGTCAACCCTTTTGTGTTTGTGATGTCTTATTTTGCTTCTTTCAGCGGTATTCTACTTCAAAATTACCTATATTGGATCGTTGATCCAAAAGGACATATAAAGCAGTGGGAGTTTCTCATGAACAACTGAAGTAACTACTACTAATATTTTGATTCGCAATTCCCCCCTTATATCCCCTTTAATTTGCTTGTCCGTGATTGAATTTGTTTAAATGTATACCAATACAGAAGGCTTTTGGAATGTCAAAGGCGTTTGAATTGCTTAACGAATGTTTGTCGACCCTACGCGTTTATCTATATACGTGATAATGTAGCTCCCTCGGATTAACAGTACAAACATTTCTCAAAGAAATGTCGAGATCATGTCGTGTTGATCAAAGACTAAAACAAAGGGCAAAGACACAGATTACAATTTCAAAATGGAAAAACATATATATATATATATATAATATACATGTGATAATTGAAATGTGAACATGGGCTTCCTCTCTTCCTCTTAATATGAGCTTCTCCGTGGTCGAGTGGTTAACTACGTTGCGTTGTAAGCCTTCTCGCCTCTCACCGCTGCGTGTTCGAATCCCACCAGGAGCTCGACTTGTAAGTGAGGAAGTGTCGATTCTTACGGATGGCGGGAGGTGCACAGAACTGGTTCTACCCAGGAAAAAGAGGGTGGTCTGCCTCCATCACGAAAAAATCGACCGTCGTATATATCCTACATGTGTTGAAAATGACGTAAAACAACATACAAACAAACATTCTCTTAATATGTTGTTTTATTGTTGTACTACGAACAATATTGTTTATTCTGTTTGTAAGCATATTTTGTTGAGAGGAATTTAACTTATAAACTGTCTCTGTGTGAATTTTGGCATGTATTGGCGCATTGGACATTTCTTTGGTTAAATTTCGTTTATCCGATCATGAATATTTATGATATTAAAGTTTAATCTTACGTGACCTCTAATGCAGACATGGTTGTCAGATCCTTGACGCGGAGATTTAGCACTGATTTCAACGGGATTGATCAAACAATTGCTGCTATGTGATACGTGTATGCTTATTTTGAGAGTGGCGACAAACACTGATATCGATATGCTAATGCAAAGTTTTCTAATAAATACTGATAAGGGAAATCCTTTGGAAGCAATAAACACAATCAATAGTATCAGGGCTTTATATGACATAACGCCCTGATAATTTAATTATCAGCCCAGATAGCATACAGTACCAGTCGGTTTTGGTTTTATTGAGTCTGTTCATGAGAGGAAATGTAAGAAGCAACACCTGTCACGCCCCCTAGCACCGGCTTAAGCGGTATTCTACTTTAAAGCCACCAATATTGGGCTCGTAGATCCGAAAGGACCAGTAAAATAACACTACTAATTAAAACTTTTATACAGCGACCGTTATATGTTAAAAATAACGGGGTACGTTCATTACGACAAATATGGAAAACAATAAAATAATCATCAAATATATTGCATGCAACCTGCAAATACAGTTTTCTAAAGTCGCTCACACTTCTAATTTTTCGCTGAGCATGTCGCATAAACTGATTGACCTTAACTATATGTCATATATTGCTTGCCAACAGGCAAGGTGCCATAAGGCGGGGGTGCATAGTGCCATAAGGCGGGGATGCATAGTGCCATAAGGCGGGGATGCATAGTGCCATAAGACGAGGGTGCATAGTGCCATAAGGCGGGGGTGCATAGTGCCATAAGGCGAGGGTGCATAGTGCCATAAGGCGGGGATGCATAGTGCCACAAGGCGGGGGTGCATAGTGCCACAAGGCGAGGGTGCATAGTGCCACAAGGCGGGGGTGCATATTGCCACAAGGCGGGGGTGCATAGTGCCACAAGGCGAGGGTGCATAGTGCCACAAGGCGGGGGTGCATAGTGCCATAAGGCGGGGGTGCATAGTGCCATAAGGCGGGGGTGCATAGTGCCATAAGGCGAGGGTGCATAGTGCCATAATGCGGGGGTGCAAAGTGCCATAAGGCGGGGGTGCATAGTGCCATAAGGCGGGGGTGCATAGTGCCGTAAGGCGGGGTGCATAGTGCCGTAAGGCGGGGGTGCATAGTGCCGTAAGGCGGGGGCGCATAGTGCCGTAAGGCGGGGGTGCATAGTGCCGTAAGGCGGGGGTGCATAGTGCCATAAGGCGGGGGTGCATAGTGCAATAAGGCGGGGGTGCATAGTGCCATAAGGCGGGGGTGCATAGTGCCATAAGGCGAGGGTGCATAGTGCAATAAGGCGAGGGTGCATAGTGCCATAAGGCGGAGGTGCATAGTGCCATAAGGCGGGGGTGCATAGTGCCATCATAGTGCCATAAGGCGAGGGTGCATAGTGCCATAAGGCGGGGGTACATAGTGCCATAAGGCGGGGGTGCATATTGCCATAAGGCGAGGGTGCATAGTGCCATAAGGCGGGTGTGCATAGTGCCATAAGGCGGGGGTGCATAGTGCAATAAGGCGAGGGTGCATAGTGTCATAAGGCGAGGGAGCATAGTGCCATAAGGCGAGGGTGCATAGTGCAATAAGGCGAGGGTGCATAGTGCCATAAGGCGGGGGTGCATAGTGCCATAAGGCGAGGGTGCATAGTGCCACAAGGCGAGGGTGCATAGTGCCATAAGGCGGGGGTGCATAGTGCGATAAGGCGAGGGTGCATAGTGCGATAAGGCGAGGGTGCATAGTGCCATAAGGCGAGGGTGCATAGTGCCATAAGGCGGGGGTGCATAGTGCGATAAGGCGAGGGTGCATAGTGCCATAAGGCGGGGGTGCATAGTGCCATAAGGCGGGGGTGCATAGTGCCATCATAGTGCCATAAGGCGAGGGTGCATAGTGCTATAAGGCGGGGGTACATAGTGCCATAAGGCGGGGGTGCATAGTGCCATAAGGCGAGGGTGCATAGTGTCATAAGGCGAGGGTGCATAGTGCCATAAGGCGAGGGTGCATAGTGCAATAAGGCGAGGGTGCATAGTGCCATAAGGCGGGGTGCATAGTGCCATAAGGCGAGGGTGCATAGTGCGATAAGGCGAGGGTGCATAGTGCCACAAGGCGGGGGTGCATAGTGCCACAAGGCGAGGGTGCATAGTGCCATAAGGCGGGGGTGCATAGTGCGATAAGGCGAGGGTGCATAGTGCCATAAGGCGGGGTGCATAGTGCCATAAGGCGAGGGTGCATAGTGCCATAAGGCGGGGGTGCATAGTGCCATAAGGCGAGGGTGCATAGTGCCATAAGGCGGGGGTGCATAGTGCGATAAGGCGAGGGTGCATAGTGCCATAAGGTGGGAGTGCATAGTGCCATAAGGCGAGGGTGCATAGTGCCATAAGGCGAGGGTGCATAGTGCCATAAGGCGGGGGTGCATATTGCCATAAGGCGAGGGTGCATAGTGCCATAAGGCGGGGGTGCATAGTGCCATAAGGCGAGGGTGCATAGTGCCATAAGGCGGGGGTGCATAGTGCAATAAGGCGAGGATGCATAGTGCCATAAGGCGAGGGTGCATAGTGCCATAAGGCGAGGGTGCATAGTCCCATAAGGCGGGGGTGCATATTGCCATAAGGCGAAGGTACATAGTGCCATAAGGCGAGGGTGTATAGTGCCATAAAGCGAGGGTGCATAGTGCCATAAGGCGAGGGTGCATAGTACCATAAGGCGAGGGTGCATAGTACCATAAGGCGAGAGTAAAGAAAAACTCCTCCTGCTCCACATATCATATATCCTTTGTAGATGGAAAGAAATAAGTTTTGTAATTTTATTATCAAACCAAAATTGTTTTATCGTTCTTCCCTATGATAAGAAAACTCTATGGTGACCGAGATTTATTTTTATTTATTCGAGTACAATAAAGTGTTACTTAAAACGCTGGTGCCTGGTTCCCCGAATCTAAATTCATGGCCATCGTATCTCTTTGGCTTAAATCAGTCATACAATGAAAGCCTGCCAGTGCTATCTAGAATGTATTCATGTACCTTTGACTTATATTTTAATGATTAGTGATATAAGATGATACGATTTTAATTTGACATATCTAATTCAGATACAATCATTGGGCCTAGATGGATTAAGACGTTAAATCAAAAACACAATCCCCTTTAAGACGAAAGGCTTTATTGGACCATCTATTCTCATTCTGGGCAGGAAATTGACATGTTTTGATTGGTGTGATTACTGCATTTGTAGAAAACAGTTCTTGGTTCACGTTGACTACTGTATACACAGTATCGACAGCTAACATTTGAATTTGGCAGACCTTTTTTTTGTTTAAATTTTCCCTTTTATAATTAAATAGAGATTATTTAACTGCTGGGGTCGATTATAGGGAATCCTCCATGAGATGGTAGACGTGTGGTTCTTTTCACAAAACGTGCGGAAGCGAGTGAGTGAAAAAACAAAACACGTCTACCATTAAGGGAAGGACACGTACAGAAACAAACACAGTCAACCACAATCACGTACAGAAAGAAAAACAGTCAACCACAATGACGTACAGAAAGAAAAACTGTCAACCACAATCACGTACAGAAAGAAAAACAGTCAACCACAATCACGTACAGAAAGAAAAACAGTCAACCACAATCACGTACAGAAAAAAAACAGTCAACCACAATGACGTACAGAAAGAAAAACAGTCAACCACAATGACGTACAGAAAGAAAAACAGTCAACCACAATGACGTACAGAAAGAAAAACAGTCAACCACAATCACGTACAGAAAGAAAAATAGTGGCAAAAGGCCCGCTTCAAATTGGTGTGGGGTGTGGTGGGGGTTCAATCAGCTTCTAGGGTGCACCAAACCTCACTCTTACCCTACTGACATCCCAATAAAACGGGTAAATAAAGATATCCCCGAGCAAGTACTCAACGACGCACAATCAAACTGGAAAGCATAGTGGCGAACTGTAAATGAGTCCACCACTGAAATTGGTAGACCTTTATTTTAGACCTTTAAACTTTCCCGTCATAATTTTCATAATGATAAAGTAAGCAGTATTTTAAAAATCGAATAGAGAACTTAAATAAAATTCCATTTCAGGTATTATACATCGTCAAATAATGACAAGTTCTGCGGCATTTATGTCAAAATTAACCATCAACTTAACGAGTTTTTCTGTTAACTGGGTATACACGAGCTTTCTTTGCATATCTTTTAACGTTCGCTAACGTTTGAGATTACACGAAGAAACCCTCGGTCCAGAATCAACGAAGGTACTAAAACATTATTAAATAATCACGAGAAGACATGGCTTTATGAGTTCGTGTTAAATTAACTACAATTTTGTAAATTTTAATTTGGCGTTTGATAGACGAGAGGGGAATCAAGAGTCGTAATCTGCGTCGTTAATCATTCGGCCGTGGAGACCCTGCGGGTTCAAATCCCACTGGGAGCTCGACTTGTAAGCGAGGAAGTGTCGATTATTGCGGATGGCGGCAGGTGTACAGTACTGGTTCTACCCAGGAAATGTGGGTGGTCTACCTCCACCACAAAAAAACGACTGTCATATATAACCTTACATGTGTTGAAAATGACGCAAAACACCATACAAACAAACAAACAAACAAATAATCTGCATTTTGAATCTCTATCTCTCCTCACCCTTGTCATTTATCTCATGTCCCTCCGATGTCTCTCTTCTAGTAAGGTCTTATTCATTTAGTTTGGTCCTAAACACATCTTGAGACGTTCTTGATAACAGTTGTAATAAAGCACTTATGACCTTTTCTACATTATATACAACCTTATTAAATACAAGCTTATTCATTGATTTGTTAGTAAAAACAACAACAACAGCAAAACAAAACAAAACAAAACACATTTGGGCCTGTAGCAACCATATTGACCTGAACATTTTCGTCAGGTATGGATAGCAAATCATTGTTTTGATAGTATTGCATATTTGGAGATCAGTCACAAGTTCCACAACATTCGTTCAATTAAATACACTTTTATTCTGTGTATTAAACACATTTGGCTAGCAAACGGTCCCATATCTGGAATAAAACACCAATTCAGTTTTTCAACATTTCGCGTCATTCATTCACACTATGCGTATTTGGAAATAAACATCTGTCAAAACCACATCTTTACCTAACTTCTGTGCTCGTACTCTCCAAAGAAATAATCCTGACAAATACAGTAAAAGACTTACTATTCACGACAACAGACATACTACTTTAACCTCGGGTTAGATTTAACAATGAAATAAAAACTAATCTTGGGAAAAACTCATGCAAACTAGAAACTTTGGATTTTTTCAAGGAACTATTTCAGCACCCCACGACCCGGAAGTACTTATTGACTGGTCTGACACCTTCATCGGAAAAGATTACCAAGTAATTTACCTTGACCCAGTTTACTTATCATATAAAACAAACATTTAAGATAACATGCCCATGTCCCCCAACTCCTGAGCTCGATTAGGTGGCATATCTCAAATTGAATACGCCAAAATATAGTATAAGCATCGTTTTGTGCAGGTGTAAATGTTGAATCAATATTGTTGAATCAACATTATATATAATGGGCGTGAAATGCATCAAGTTTTGCAAAATGAATTTTCTTTTGTGCAAAATGAATATAAAGAAGCATTTTAAAGGGTTTATGGACTGTAACTTAATGGGTGACCAGTGGGTGAGACAATGTTTTAAAGCTCATGTAGGATGTATAGGCACTTGAGAATAAATAACATAATTAGTTATCAATGTCAAGTCGGACCCCTATGACAAAAGCACGATGCAGTACACTTAACGTCAGTCTGCAATACTACTAAACCTTTGATCTGTAATAGTGTGAGCCGGCTTTCGCAAAGACAGCAATATCAAAGGCGCCACGACCAAGTAATCGGAACTGAAGACACAAACACATCACAACCCTCCTTACGACTTCTTAACACGGAAGACGACGTTAAACTCAAATTAAATGACTCAGCCGCGAGCTAGAGTTTGATCCAATATTCGAATACATTCCAATGTCGGGAAGCGGGCGTAGATTCGACGAAAAATAGTACTAACATATATGGTTCTAAGAAAACCTGTTAGTAATGTGTCGTTTCTAAGAAATAAGAAAGCCGCGTACCTTTTCTGTTATTTACACGGAAAACATTAATACAGGGATAGGATGTGTACCCAGCTTTTATCGTTCTGTTTTATATGGGTCATACTATTGAACGGGTTTATCTCAAGAGTCAAGTCCAAACATATTTCACATTTTATCTAATGTTTCGTCCATGTATTAATAGTTAAGTTTGGGACGTACTGTCGCCAACATTTTCATCTTCAGAATTTCAAACAATCTTCACGATCGGATGATCTCGCGTTATCTCCACCTATATCTAAATGACATTTTAAATGTTTTGTGTTTGTTTGCTTCAAACATACTTTTAAGCTTTAATTTGATTTGCAACAAAAACTTGATTTCCCTTTACAATTCAAGGATTGTATAAACATATACATCACAATAATACTCGAGTAGAATACAAACGGAAGTGTATATATTGACCCACGGCACAGTTAATACCTTGTTTTGCAAATTTATATACATACCTCCTTTCCGGTGCCACGATGATATGCTAAATCTATATATAACAGCGAGTAAGGCAAAACTAAGAAAGCGTGTATAGGTTTTTCTTGCATACCGGACAAGGATATCCGTTATTTTACCGGGGCTAGATATTTTCATCTCACCCTAGGGTCGAGATAAAATTCACGCGCGCCAACATCCGGTATGCAGGAAAACATGCAAAACGTTAATAGCTGGCGGCATCAACGCACAGCATGTCTCTGATATGCAAGAAAAAGAATCTATCATGGGTATTCGGTTCAGATAGGGAATTCCAACCCTTGGTATAAGTGTTTTAATCGAAACCTCGGCAGAGCCTCGGTTCCGATAAAAACACGTATACCTCGGGTTGGAATTCCCTATCTTCACCGGATACCCATGAACGATTCTTATATTCAAACCCTCGGTATAAGTGTTTTAATCGGAACCTCGGCAGAGCCTCGGTTCTGATAAAAACACGTATACCTCAGGTTGGAATTCCCTATCTGAACCGGATACCCATGAAATATTCTTATAATCTATATATTTATAAGATAATTCAGCAATGATTTTTATTTAATTTAATAATATTGTATTGCTTGATGTTATTTACATTAATACATGTGATATAAAAATTACAATATTAAATAACATTTACAAATGGATTGGACCACGAGTTATCACAACATCAGTTACGGTCCTTTCCAAGATGGATTTTTATGAAATTGTTCAAGATACTTTTCAAGATTAAATTTTTTTTCTTAAAAGAGCTTATAGGAATTTTATAAAACTTGAGCACAATGATCTTCTGGCAAACACCTCTCGAACGCATGTTTTTTGTTGCCATCCATCATCCAACATGGTCGTCGTGGATAAATATAGATCACATTAATGTATGTTTCTGGTGTTAATATAAACATTTAATACGACTTTTTGGAAGTACATTTTTAAAACCTGAAATGTCAAATAGTTATAGGAGATATTTCGTGTGTCATTTAATCAGTCAAGACCATCTACCACATTATTCAAAAAGGACTATCGATTATTACGGATGGCGGCAGGTGTACAGTACTGGTTCTAACTCAGGAAAAGTGGGTGGTCTGCCTCCACCACAAAATAACCGACCTTCATATAGATAGATAGATATTTTATTCAAACATAAGGCATTACGCCCAACAGTTCACATGCAAATAGTACATACATATAAACATGTATATGAAATACACACAACATTTTCCAGTTAATGACAATTTGTCTAATTTCATAGGTGAGTTTCAAGATCATCTGTATATGTTACTAGTTAAAAAGTATTTGACGACTATTAAGTATATAAGTGTTTAATATATATTTTTAAATTAATATTCCTAAGTACTGATCAGAACACATTTATATCTGTGGACAAAAATGGTAAAAAGTGATATTTATTTATAAAAGATGTCGTCTCTTCTTTTAAAACTTTTACAAATGAAAACGGACAGTTTCTTTAATAAGCTCTTGTTTTCTGTTGTCATAAGTTCAATAAATTTTGGTATGTTTGGCCGTTTCCAAAAATATTTGTTAACATATTCTTTTCTAATATCTTGATATAGTGAACACTCCAATACAAAGTGAAATTCGTCTTCTAGTATATTACATAGCTGGCATTTTCTTTCGGATCTTGGTGTTTTATTTGGTCTATGCCATCGACCAGTTTCTATTTCTAACCTGTGACTAGAGACTCTTAGTTTTGTAAAAAAAAAGCTCTAAATTTCTTTATATTTTGTACATCTAGATAATACTTAAACCTGATATTATTCTGTATGTACTAGCTCTAGTGGAATCCGATAATTCAGCATTCCAATTTTGTATAAACATATCTTTAATTCGTTGTTTAAATATGTTAGTGAAATACGTTATGTTTTCTACTCCTTGAGAATACCAAACTTCATTAAATCCTGTTCGTTCCAATAACCCTTTAACTTGAGATGCCCAGTTTAATTTGTTTGGGTTTACAATCAGATGATCTAACATAACATTATACATATTTTTTTTTTATATATTTGCGACCACTCGTACGTGTAATTTTTAACCAGAACCGGATAATATAGGCCATACGTTGAATTTTTAAAGGGACTCTCCCGAGTTCTCCATATACGAAATTGTTTTGAGTTTGTGTTTTAACACATAAAAGTTGAAAATTGAAGGTGTACTTTCTCTAACTTTTCAGCATTTGAGAAATGACTTCATTTTGAAGATTGCCTTTAATGCCTGGCCACTTAATGATTCGAATGTTTGATCAAAAGAACCGCCTGTGGTAAAGACAATTCCCAAATAGGTAAACTTATTTACAATTTCAATTACAGTATTATTATATGTGAACAATAGGTTCCTTTTTTCTCTGACCGCCTTTTTTAAAAAGCATGACCTTCGTTTTATTTTCGTTTACGACCAATTTCCATTTCTGGCAATAACTGTACAGTATATCTAACCCATCTTGTAGCCCCTTTTCAGTATCCGAAAATATCACTATGTCATCAGCGTATAATAGTAACAGCAACTATAACATTCCAGTATCGATACCTTTAAAACCATTTAGTGTAAAATATTCTTCTAAATCATTTACATACATAGAAAATATAAAAGGTGACAAACAATCGCCCTGCGGCGCTCCAAGAAAACAGCTAAAACTGTCACTAAGCTGGTTTTGATACTTTACTCTTGATTTTATGTTCATATACAATGATTTAATAATATTAAGGATTTTACCTCTCACTCAATATTGCATAAGTTTATAGAATATGTTTTGTCTAACCAACAAATCAAAAGCTTTAGTGAAATCTATGAAAGTTACATAAAACCTTTTTTTTCATTCAATATATGATTTATCAAACCATGGAGAACGAATAGGTTATCAATAGTTCCCATATGTTTTCGAAAACCAGCCTGTGCTTCAATATAAATATAATAATCCTCAGCCCATGTAGTTAGCCTGTTGTTTAAAATTCTTGTGCATAATTTACCGAATGTACTCAGTAATGTTATCCCTCTATAGTTTTCTGGTTGGTTTATATCTCCTTTTTTTAAAGTGGTACAATATAGCCTTCCGTCCAGTGAGAAGGGAAATAACCCATATCAGAAATCTTATTAAAAACGTTCACTAAGTATGAATCCAAATACATGCAACCATATTTGAACATTTCATTTATGACATAATCCGATCCGCCTGAGCGGTTGTTGTTTAACTCTTTACATGCTTTATGAATTTCTGCTTGACTGATTTCAATATTAAGTTCGTCAAACATTATTTGTAGTTCATCATCATCTGGTTGGAAAAATACAGATTCTGGATCATTTATTGATTTGAAATAATTTGCAAATTGAGAGGTCGTTATATTTGATTTTGGCTCTCCAGTTCTCGCCGTTTTCAGGAGTTTCCAATATTCCTTTGCGTTTTTATATCTCTGTGACTCAAATTTCACAGTAACAGTGGCCTTGACCTTGACCATAAATGCAATCCCAATTATTATTTTTTCGTATAAGCCACGGACACACCAAGTTTTAGGTCAATATCTCATAAGTAAAGTTAAAGAGCAGAAACAGTTGTTCCATTTTAGTAACAGTGAACTTGACCTTGAACCCAGTGACTCCAAATGCATTTTCAAATAAGCTACTGTAGACTATGGACTGGAGATTAGACCATGGACTGGAGACTAGACTGTGGACTGTAAGTGTCAAAAAGGCCGCTTGGGGTTTAAACCAGGTTCTAGGGTGCACCAAACCTCACACTTACCCTACTCCATCCCAATTAAACGGGACAGTGTAAATAAGGAAATCCCCGCCATGAACTATTTTCTAACCAACAAGGCAGCATTAATAGGTTATATAAGTAAAACACAAATATCCTTGTGTATATATAAATACAAAACAAATAGCCATGAAAGCCACAAAGAACGTACTCGATGACTTGGCAGAAGCCAGAGCAACAAGAGAATAAACCATCAAACGTCACCGTCCTTTTGGGCTTTAGGTAGACGTCATCATAGGGTTCACAGCCTGTCCGGTAGTCATCGTACAATTAAAGAGGAAAGCATAGTGGCGAACTGTAAATGAATAAAAGGAAATATATTACATCACAAACATAAATGGGTTGACAATAGGTTAGACCAGTCAGTGGCAAAAAAGGGGTTTATACCAGGTTCTATGATGCACCAAACCTCACTCTTACCCTGTTGTCATCCCAGTAAAACGGGACAGTGTAAATAAAGATATCTCAGCTAGGTTATATTCTCCACAACGCCCTGATGTTAAAAAGAAGAAAATGTTGAACCTTCGTTCTTGGTTAATTATACTCCATGCACGAGTGACAGAAGGAAGAAATAAGTTACTAAGTTTGAGGTTGTGCTGATTAAAGGTGAATGGCCACCATTTTTGTAGTATTATCAATTAACAAATTTAACTCTTAAACATCATATGAACATGTCTTGATAGTCTCGGAGAGAAACATATATTGAAAACCGCTACTAAGTTGATGTAAAAATAAGTATTTTACAAGCTCCGTTTACTTTCAATATAACAGGAAACGCCAATATTCGCCAATATTGGCGTGTAGTAAAGTCATATTGGGTGTATAATGTATACTTGTTCGTGATTGGTGCACTTTTCTGTTCATGTTGATTTCATTGTGAAAATCCCATTACATAATGACAATATGTTTGTTTCAAATAAATGTTTTTGGTGAAAATTAAATGTTACAACCTATTTTATTCTCTCTAATTTAAAAATGCTTGCAATAAAAATGTTATTAGATTTATATTGGGATATATGCACTCGTTCTTTTGCGTATAAATACCCCTAAAGTCGTGCAATATTAATACGCAAAAGAACTCGTACATATAGGCCTATCCCAATACAAACCTAATAGCCTATACTTATTGTCATGACTTAGAAACTACTTTTACCACTGCGTGACTGCACGGGGAAATGAGGTAGATTTGAATTGTATAGCTGCACAATTATTGCCAGATAATTGATCAATACATTTACCTGTTCAAAGTTTTCTATGTCATCAAATAAAATCTTATTCTCGCTTTTCACAGATATTGCATTGTTTTTAATTGTATATATCTATTGCTGTGAATTGATTTCGATTTAAATAAACACATGTTCATGAAACAAAACATGGCCGGATAACTTTAAACGAAGGCGTAATGTAAAAAGAGGGAATGCGTGGACCATTTTCTATAAACAAGCACTAGACTTATAAGTACACCAGTTACAACTAGACTTATAAGTACACCAGTTACAACTAGACTTATAAGTACACCAGTTACAACTAGACTTATAAGTACACCAGTTACAACTAGACTTATGAGTACACCAGTTACATTCTGTTTCATGGAATGTACAATTTTGACAGAAAATATCATAACAGCTCATCAATATATTCTTAACAGATTCATCAAATAAAATTGAAAATTATTAATAAAATCGGATTAAATTCAGTCACCGCTATAAAGGACGTGCTCAACATTTACGCAGATTATGATGAAAAATAAATGTTTTATTAATAATTAGCATTTAAAAGTGGTGTACTTATACGTGTCGCTTAATAGTGTAGAAAGAGTTTATGTTAAGATCTACAAGCTTAACGTCTGAAACTTCTGCATGAGGGTCTGCAAAGAGATTAGTGTAGTAATACCAGTTATTATTATGCGTGCTGCTTCACCTTGTATTTTGTCAAGTGCAAGTTTACCGAAATAAGTGCAATTATCCCATATGACATCGGCATATTATAATGGTCTAATGAAATATAGATAAATAACTTGTCTAAGATCCCTACTGAGTTGATGTTAACGTCCCCGCATTATGTTTATTCTAGACCAGGTGTTTCTCCTTTGCATGTGCAGATTCAGGATTTGAGAATCGAGGGCGAGGTGGGGTTGATGTGGGTGTTTGTGTCTGTGTGTGTGTTTATTGGGGTGGGGGGGGGGGGGGGGGAGGGGGAGATGTGAAATATTGAGAGGCGTTTACGGGGTCGAGTGGCATCATCCACACCCCTCCATTACACCCCCCACCCCCCCACCACCACCACCACCACCGCGATTCTTATGTTTCTGCATTGCATTTTGTGAGTTGTGTTACATTTTCATAATAGTTTAGTCATTAAATCAAATGATGAACAACGATGGACTCGGCGCGAGATACATGGGTTAAAACTATTCTTGACATAATACAGATTTGTATGTGTATTTTTGGTTTACTGTGTTAATTTCCTTTGACTTTTTTACCTACTAATATTATAGGGGAGTGTGTGGGAGAGGGCAGGGTGGCGTTGGG
This sequence comes from Cyrtodaria siliqua, assembly GCA_037043455.1. Lineage (NCBI taxonomy): Eukaryota > Metazoa > Mollusca > Bivalvia > Adapedonta > Hiatellidae > Cyrtodaria > Cyrtodaria siliqua. The sequence goes on from JAWPHD010000975.1 coordinate 72,109, forward strand.
ACAGCCCCCTTTATCCACACTTGGTTTTTATTTTTATATAGCTTAAGCAAATACAAATGTTGATTCAACACCATTAAAATAGGAATGAATAGGGTTGTCTATTTTACGTGCTTAAAGCAGGTATTCCCTCTTTAACAGATTAAATATATTAAGTATATGTACTTGCTTAATTCAACATCGCTTTTTGAAGTACCTGTAGTTTTAGCAATTTCGTTACTATTTTCAATAAGCATTACAAGTAAAGGTCTAAGAATAAAGCCGATATATACGTACAATCTTCTCACTTATTACAGGAGTTTTATCATAACAATTAAGGACACAGATTCGAATGATATTTTTCAACATTGCTCTTATAACTGGGCTCAATATTACAGAAAATGGGATCCCTTGGAAGCAACAAACACAAACAAGAGAGAACAGCAGCAGACTCGGTTTTATTGAGTCTGCTCATGAGAGGTAATATAAAGTGCAACACCTCTAAGCCCCCTTGCACAGACGCAAACTGCATTCTACTTCAAATCAACATATATTGGGCTCGTTGATCCCAGAGAACCAGTAAAAATAACAGTACTAATTACTGAAAAAATACAAACAAGAGAGAAAAGTAAAGTAGCAGACTCGGTTTCATCGAGTCTGTTCATGAGAGGTAATAGTCTGTTCATGAGAGGTAATATAAGATACAACATTTCTCACGCTCCAAAGCACTGGCTTAAGCGACATTCTACTTTAAAGTGACACAAAATGGTTACTATAAGGTGCAACAAGTCAAATTATTTAGGTAAAATCAACTGAAAGATATATTGCGAAGAACTTCATAATCGCTGCTCCCAACTAAATTCCATTTTGTTTATTTCGCTCTTCGGGGCATAGAATTTGTTAGATACTAGGACCATACGCCGCTTTCCATGGGAGTGTAATAAGAATAAAAGTCGCTAACTTCATTATCGCTGCTCCCAACTAAATTCCATTTTATTTATTTCGCTCTCGCATAGAATTTGTTAGATACTGGGACCATACGCCGCTTGCCATGGGGTGTAATAAGAATAAAAGTGGCTTTGTCCACCGCCATATGCATGCCATCTTCGGGATGGTTACAATTCTGTATTATTGAGTTTATGAATATTGAGTTCGAACCAACCCGGGGCTAGGGGACGTGAGCGGTATCAAGCATATTTCACTACCGTTCATGAACAGTCTCAATCAAACAGAGACTGCACTATTTCGTATGTATCGTGTTCGGCCGTTTCCAAAGGTCCACTCTCATACTCTTCGTAAGGTAACGAATGACATATATCTGGCTTCTGTACCAGATTTATAAACAAGATGCACATAAAAGCATGGTTATGTTCTACTGATTCTTAAACCTTTTCTTATATGTACGTTACCACCGTATATGTTCACTAGCAAGCTGAAATTTGCATATTGTAAAATTGTATACTCAAAGGAAATACATCGACAGAGTTTTACAAGATCTTATTAAAACCTACAACCCAGCATTTGATGAACATGCGATATCCGGCATTTAGTTAAGATATTTGGTATAATCAAACTGGAATTTACTTGTTTTGACATTATCAAGTGCCTTTGAAAAGTATGGATCGTTTAAACTCAGTTTCAAACGTATTCCCCCCCTGTATAATACAATCATTCTTACAAAGTCTGGTGAACGTCAAATACCCTGTGAGGGTCATATGGGCCACGATGATGTGACACTAGAGGACACGTTTTTTTGTTGCCCGGAGCTATATATATATAAATAGTTAAACCAGCTATTTTCCACAAGTCATAGTGTGCACGGAAGTGGGCAACGTATATGTATTGTGCTCATTCAAGTTTGCATCTCCAGATTGTTGTAGATTCATAGAACTCTTCAGGTTGTAGCAGGTCTAAATATGAAGAAAAAAAGAAATACAGCTCCAGACAAAAAACACCAAGTGAATTGAATTGAATTGAATTGAATGTTGTTTAACGGCTCATCAACACAATACAGGTTATTTAGAGCCGACCCAGAGAGAGGGGAAGGATACATAGGAATCCGGGAACCTGCCCTACTCTTATTATCGAATAGATTCCTATGGTTCTTTAACGTGCTCGGAGGATAGACCGATACACGGGACCGCCCGGTTTACGTCCCCATCCGACGGACGAGGCTAAGGAAAAGTGTCTGGCCCAAGAACACACCGACGGAACTCAGTGGCACCACGGAGGATTGAACCCGGTGTAGCATTATGTCCCCATATGAGCCATTGATCGCGATGAGATACAATGAATATACACTGCTCAAAAATATTAAAGGATTGCTGATCGATTTGCATATGGTCACCATCTTTACCTAAATGCCTTTCTGTACAAACCCGGTTTTTATGCCAAATGCTTACCAACGCATTCAACTTTTGTTGCAAATCAGAATTACAGTCCTTCCGATCCTGTAAAGTGGCATGGTCAAACATTTGTAAATTTTCATTTTCTCCAAAAAGTCACTTTTTATCCCTGCAAGTCTGCAACCAAAATGCAGCATTTGGATTTCTGTCTTTTGCCATTAATTCATTTTAAGACATGAATTCTAGAATATTAAATAAAGAAATGTATTCCATTTTCATACCATATTTGTATAGGCTTTCAGGAAAAGTGAAAATTTACAAAAGTTTAATGTCTAATGCATTTGGCATAAAATCCGGGTTTGTACAGAAAGGCATTTAGAAAAAGCCGGCCCGTCAAAATGGTGCATTTAACAAGTAACCATATGGAAAATCGACAAGCAATCGGTTAATATTTTTGAGCAGTGTAGAACACACATTGAATTTTTTCCACCCATAATTTCATTCAACGATTTGTTTACATTAACACACGGTTTGATAGCTTGTCACAAAGAGTATCACTTCAAACAGTTTCTTTTCCATGAATTGTGTAAAGTAGGACTAAAATGTTAAGTGTTTTGTTCAGGAATTGGCTTGCAGATTTTTTATCAGGGATTGGCTTGCACATGTCTCCCTAACCCTGACCGTAACAGTCGATAAGCGGGAAGCATTCTAAAAACGATATTTGCCCTGGTTGACCGTATTTGCCGCTGTCATGTATTGACTCGATTCGTGGTCTTCTTAGAGAACACAGGGGTATTTCTTCTTTCTATATACTTTCCACCATTTGTTTCAAATAAGAAGAGACGACAATGAAATAGAGTATTTCGATAGTATCGGACACGAAAATGGTCGTTACCAGAAAAATCAACGTACTAGAAAAACGTTTATCATTGTCAGTGTAATAAAAGGCATACGTTTATGGCAAGCCAATTGTCCAATAATTCACGGTCGAAAAACTAGGATTAACGATCGATAAACTAGGTTTTTCGAACGTAAAACCAGGTTTATCGAATACTAACCTATATTTTCGAGCGAAAACATAGGATAACGGTTTTCGCTCGTGAACCCAGGTTTACGTTCGATAAACTAGGTTTATCGATTGAACTAAGAATTTCGGTCGTTATCCTAAGTTCACGAGCGTGAACCTATGTTTACGGGCGTGAACCTGGGTTCACGAGCGTAAACAATGGTTTACGAACGTGAACCTATGTTTACGACCGTGAACGACCGTGAACATGGGTTTACGACCGTTAACATAGGTTCACGCTCGTGAACATAGGATAACGACCGAAAATCATAGGTATGTTCGAGAAACCTAGTTTATCGAACGTAAACCTAGGTTCACGTTCGTAAACTATGGTTCACGCTCGTAAACCAAAGTTCACGGTCGTAAACCTAGGTTCACGTTCGTAAACTTTGGTTCACGCTCGTAAACATAGGTTCACGTCCGTAAACTATGGTTCACGGTCGTAAACCTACGTTCACGTCCGTAAACTATGGTTCACGGTCGTAAACCTAGGTTCACGTTCGTAAACTATATTAACGTTCGTAAACTATGGTTCACGGTCGTGATTGGCTATGCTCGTAAATCACAGATACCGGTCCGAAAGCATAGTTACAAGTCGATAAACCCGGTTTTACGAACGTAAACCTATGTTTACGGGCGTGAACCTATGTTTACGAACGTGAACCATAGTTTACGAGCGTAAACTATAGTTCAAGATTGTAAACATAGGTTTATGTCCGTAAACTATGGTTCACGATCGTAAACATAGGTTCACGTTCGTAAACTATGGTTCACGAGTGTGAACCGGGAACCATAGTTTACGAACGTGAACCTATGTTTACGACCGTGAACTTGGATTTACGAGCGTGAACCTACGTTTACGAGCGTGAACTATGGTTTACGGACGTTATCCTATGTTTTTGCTCGAAAGTATAGGTTAACATGCTTTTACGTTCGAAAAACCTAGTTTATCGATCGTTAATCCTAGATTTACGACTGTGAACCTGGGTTTATTGGACAATTGGCTTGCCATATACGTTGTTTCTGTGGTACTCTGGACAAACACAATTTTACATTAACACATGCGAATCGTGTTGTGTGTGTGCGTATAGGAATGCGGTTTGACGTCGCTTTTAACAGTCTTGCAGTCATACCACGATGGTGTCTGCTTGTAGCCTTGAGCTGAATGAGCTCTATGCTCAACTTTATAGTGCTGTCGCAACGTAGACACATGACTAGTGCGTGTCATTAGGAGCAATAGTTATTGTTTCATAGGCGAGAACAGTGTTAACATCCGTCTGGTTAATGCATAGTGCCACTACAAATTCAAGCATTGTTAGAAGCCTTTCTAAACTGCCTTTAACAAATATAACTATAAGTACTCAAATAGAATTACAAATCTACCTTTACTGCCATCAGGGCTCTATATTTCAATTTTCATCCCAGCTGTCATCTCATTTCACGGACTGCAGAAAATATATAATTTAACTATATTTATTAAGTAATGTTATATGAACGTTTTATAAATAAATTAAAACGTGTTAACTATACAATACAAATTAAGCGTTTAGCCACCAATCGGATGACCCGGAAGTAACATACTAATATTGACCCGGAAGTAACATACTAATATTATGCAAAACCTAATAAACGTACCAACAAAACTGAACGTTTAAACCACATACTATAACTCTGTCCATATTTTTTTTTTTTATCAAATTACAAAATTACCTATTTGATACAACTTTAACAGGGGTTCTACATTAACCTTGAAATGTCCTTTTGAATGATATGCATGGGCCGCTATCGTTGGTCTTATCGGGAACCAACATGCTTCATGGAAAAAGGTGTATCTTAGTAAACAAGGAGGGACTTCGATCACTAGCTATAGTTTAACTATGGTCGTTGATCTGCGCATGTCTAGTAAAGGAGTAATGCGAACTTACTCTAGTTAAACTATAGTTTTACGCGGCATAGTGTAAAACCTGGAATGTGTTTACTTTATCATATAAATATATGTCAATCCAAAATTAACAACTAAAACTAGAATAAATACAGGCACATGAACAAATGTGTGATATATAGAGCTAGTCTCAGCGAGTTGGTCACCAATTGAATACAGGCACATGAACAAATATGTAAAAGTCTATCTAGAGTCTAGTCTCAGCGAGTTGGTTACCAACTGACTTTCATACAACACCGAGATGGGCTAAGCCCATCGAGGTTTTTAAATAAGGCCATACCGAGTTTTTTTTTATCTTTAGCGTTTCATCCTACATAACACATCTAATGAAAAAAAACATTTCTCCTCTGGTTGAAAGAGTCATCCTGCATAACAAATAAAAAATATACTTTAAATAAACATTTCTCCTCTGGCTGATGCAGTCATACTTCAAAACAAATATACTGAGAAAAACAACGTTGCTTTCTCGAAACCTACCTACCAGGCAAGAACAAAGAAACGAACAGTCGAAAGGAAAAAAACTACAATGGTCCATTTGGCTCACGTTTATTTCACTTCTATTTCTTGACTTCCGCATTCCGCATTCCCAATCCGCATTCCTAATTCCGTATTCCGCATTCCTAATTCCGCATTTAGAAGTAGGTAGTAAGATAATAATAATAATATAGTTTATAGGCATAAATGACCAGTCAAAATGATAAGAAAAAGAGCTATTGTTTATTGTTTGCTAGAGTTAGACCATAAAAAAAAAATAATAATAATAATATATGCGTGCATGTGCATGTATGTGTGTTGTGAAATCACAGTGTTACTGTTAAAGATGCAATTACTTCTTACATTTTATATTTAATAATCATGTAATATAAAAGTGTATGAATATTGCCAGTGACCACGATCGTTGTATTTTTATATAAACCACATATTTTAAATTAAATTCCCTATAAGCTGAGTATCCGTGCATCCTTTGTATAAATACACCATAAACGTATATACTATTATACCCTATAAATATACACAAACTCCTACTCTTATACCCTATAAATATACAAAAACTCCTACTCGAGTATCTGTTAATTGAATTGGGTTTTACGGCGCACCAACACATGAAAGGTTATATGGCGCCTAACAGGGATGAACATGCCAGGCTCATCCTCCATTTACATCCAGATAACATATGGAGAATGGGCCTCGAACCTTCTAATCTGCTGATCTGCAGAGTTTCTGCAAATTCTATAGTAAACACTCCATTTACGATGGAGCCACGTTTCCACGTTTGCATACGCGGTGTCATGATGAAGACATTGAATGAGCATGATATAAATGACAAAATGAACATGAAGGGGGTTCCTACCCCTCTGCCTCTAGCGGGATTTGCAGTGGTTGTATTCTACCCCGGCAACCACATGTGCACGGGGAGAGTATCTGTTAATCCTTTGTATATACATACTATAAACTTCAATATAAAATCTAAGATTTTCAAATATACTCTTATTTAGTATTAGTGCAAATATGAAAAAAACACATTATTATGGAATGCCGGATTTGGGAATGCGGAATGCGGAATTCGGAATTCAGAAGTCAGGAAATATTTTATTGGTATGTGTTTGGGTGGTGTATACCACTAGCGGATCCAGGTTGGAGTATAAATTCAGAGTGGATCACTAGCGGATCCAGAGGGAAGGCCGTGTGAAGGGCCGGACTGAGATTTTATAAATTACATAAAATATTAAGGTTTGTAAAGTTTGGACCGACTCTGGACCTCCCCCTGGACACCCCCTAGATACACCGTCCTGAAAAAAATGAAAAGAAACATGTGTTGTAGTTTTCTTGTTATTGTGAAAACTTATGCTCCCCCTCGAGGTAAAATCCTGGATCCGTGTATGAACTTTCGGATATAAGATTACAGTTTATTCGTACCAATTAGATTTTAAGAGTGCAGGCGCGTAACTAGGCTTACGCACCTATGCAAGTGCGTACAATTATTTGTCAATGTCCGAAAAAATAAAAATCGAAAACATGCGAAAAATGCAATAAAAACTGAAGAGGATGGGGTGGGAGGGGTGAGTTGTATTAAAGTTCCGTATGCCGTACCTAATTTAATTTTGTCTTCTGATTTCAATGTGTACTAAAATAGCAGTCAAAATAAGCCGACTGCGCCCTTATATTTTATATTGAACTTTATAGTGTGCCAAGGATCAACAGATACTCAAATTGGAGTTTGTGTATATTTATGGCATATAATAGTATATACGTTTACAAAGGATCAACAGGGATATTCCGATTTTATCATATAACTTACGGTGTGGGAGTGGAATAACACCATTCTATATTTTCGATATACTACTAGTTATATAAGCATGCATATAAGCCTAGTATGCGTTGTCAAAAAAATATCGATAATGACTATGATCCAATTCCCACGGTTTATGTCGGTTTCGCATGCCAAAACGACAGGCAAAATGCAATAAAAGTCGATATGTGTGTTATGATAAATAGAATCTAACATTCGTTCTTGTTCATTATTGAATTTATTAAACTCGTTAGCAATAAATGATATTATGCTCGGCAATAGCCTCGCATTATATCATTTTGCCAATTCGTTTAATAAATTCAGTAATGAATAAGTACTCATGTAAGTAAGATCCTCTGTATATAGAATTTAATTTAAGGTTATGGATTTTATATTATAAACAATACAACATTCGTGGTCACTGGCAATATTCAAACATCTTTATATTACACTATTATTAAATATAAAATGTGAGAAGTAACTGCATCTTTAACACTGTCATTTCACAAAACACATACATGCACGTGCACGCATACATTATTATTAATACTATTATTATTATCATTATTTTTATTATTAGTTTCATTATCATTATCATTATCATTACTATTATTGTGGTTGTGGTAGTGGTAGTATAGTAGTAGTAGTAGTAGTAGTAGTAGTAGTAGTAGTTGTAGATATAGTAGAAGTAGTAGTAGTAGTAGTAGTATTTTACTCGTACTACTTATTTACTACCTACTTATAAATGCATAATTCGGAATCCGGAATGCGAAATTCGGAAGTGAAGAAATAGAAATAAAGTTAATGTGAGCCAAATGTACGATGTTCCGTTAGGGCCATCGTACCATCGAGCATCGACCTTTACAATTCGATGCGCGATGGTACGATGGCGATGGCACGATGGTACAATGGCGATGGTACGATGACGTGATGGTACGATGGCGATGATCGCGTCATCGCCATCGTACTATCGCGTCATCGTACCATCGCGTTTAAAGTCGATGCTCGGTGGTACGATGTCGATGGTACGATGGTACGATGGCGATGGTACGATGACGATTGTACGATGGCGATGACGCGATGGTCATCGCCATCGTACAATCGTCATTGTACCATCGCCATCGCCATCGTGCCATCGCCATCGTACCATCGCGCATCGACTTGTAAAGGTCGATGCGCGATGGTACGATGGCCCTTACGGAACACCGTACAAATGGGCCATTGTAAAAAAACAGCTGTATTGTTCATCATTATTTGGACGTTTTTCAACCGACACCATATTCAAACAACAAAACAAGTTATAATGATACTCATGTAGTAAGATTTTTTTTTATTCCAATTAGGAATTGATGTAGATGATCAAGTTGTTCATTTCCCTGGTCATTTTATAACTTGTTTTGCGTTGTCGTCGACGTGGAAATACGTTTCCGATGGTTTCCATATGAATGTCAAAAATGTTTTGTTTTGTTTGGCCCAGACATTCAAAAACTTACCAGCCCAATGACGCTAAACATAGAAAAAGAACTTGTTAGGCACTAATAAGCTGTGACAGACTCTGTTTATTTTTGTGTAGTATGGTGCTCTTCCATTAATTTATCGGACGTTATAGTATGGTAAAGCTCCGCCCTTTGTCTGTATTGAATTAAAAGATTTAATGCTATGCATTCATCAAAGGCAATTCCACCGACCATGCTACGGACGAGGAAAAACTAGTGCACTCAGCGGGGTTTGAACTCAGAACGATTGCATGTGAATCCATACCTACCGCTATCGTTCTGCGGCGAGACAGTAGTACCTATTGACATACACCCAATTGAGTATTACTACACTAAAATGCTATCATATTGTGCACTGTCTTTGTTAGTTTGCGTACATGTATCTGCCATGCACATAATTATGTCAATGTTGGTTAGAACATGTCAGATATATTACATTGTGTTCCCATGCTTTCCTGATAGCCTTACAATGTAAAATAAGCTTATTTCACATGTTTTCATTCCAATTTTCTTCCAGATTCATTCCATATTTTATCCTATACTCAGTACATGTGTCACAGACTAAATTATGGAATGGGAACTTTATACTGGAATGGAATGGAATGGAATGGAATGCGATTGTAATCAAAGGCTCATTCCATTCCAATTCCATTCCATCCCAGGTTTTAGACTATGCCGATACATGGTGCATTTAAACCATACGTTTTTTTACCTCGACACCGGCAATTCAATTTCTCAAATAATTCGCTGTAAACAGTTAATTGTTGTTGCAATTGCATACATGTATCGAGTAACTGACTACATACAAATAACACATTTATAACTCAAGTCATATGTCTATAAATGCCGAAGATACAACAAAGTTAGTTTCAAATTTGTGAAAGTTTATTTTTGTCCGCCATGTTTGAACCAGAGCAACCATCCCCTTGCCGTGGGTTGAACTATAGTAGATTGATGACGTCATTCTGGTTAAACCATTGTGTATTCGATCTGACCATAGTTATACTAGGGCTACTATGGTTCGTGATCGAAGTCACTCCTTGGAAACGCAAGTGGCGTATAAAAGGCCCTGCATGTAACCCGCTCCTTTTATTGAACATTATTAGCTCAAAGCGAGCCTTCCGAGTTCAGTGAAAATTCTTAAACTAAAAAACACCAAACCATGTTAGGACTAGTGGCAATTGTTGTGAGCGGAGTTTCGTTTATTTTGAATATAGTTGGACTAGCGATACCTTACTGGGTTTACGCTAGCGGTGATCTACTCGGAGTACCATTCAAATCATACAGTGGATTATGGAAAACGTGCGTCACGGACCCTCTTGACCCGACACATGAGACAGTCTGCAACACAGCTGAAGAAACAGGTGAGTATTTTAATAGTTTTAATTTTGCATTGTGTGCATTTTAGAGTGCATTTTACAATTCTCAGTAAGTAACCATGAGGAAATGGGGATATACGTCCCGTTAAACGTGGGTCCGTCTGTCCATCCGTTACCGTATCTCCTCCTAAACCGTTGAACGGAATTCAACCAAACTAAGGGTATGACTCAGCATATGATGACGACGTGCAAGAGCAACATTATTTTTGGCTCCGCACCCAGGGGCTCTGCGGCGGGGTGATCAAAAGGTCAATTACACTAAACATTCAATTACACTTTCATTTTTCCATATTTGTGGACATAACTTGGTGTATGTAATCGTCTATGAAAGATAAACAACATATGAAACGATTTTATTATTTCGAACTCGGACGTCTGCCCAGGGCCCCAGGGTGGATGGGGTGGGGTGGGAGGTGTATCTGGGGGATTTTTTTTTTGTTGGTAATTATGTCTCAAATGAAACATTATGATGATTGCTCCGCACCCACGGGCTCTCAGGGGGTCAACAGGTTAATTACACAAACAATTCAATTACACTGTATGTTTTCCATATTTTTCACATAACTTGGTGATGTATGTAATTGTCTATGAAAGATAAACAACATAACAAGCGATTTTCTTATTTCGAACTCGGACGTCTGCTTTATTTTAATTATGTCTCAAATGAAACATTATCATGATGGAATTACACTGTATACATTTCTTCCCCACCTACATCATCGGTGGGGGCCTGGGGGAAGGGGCATCAAATACACTAAATTCAATTACAGTGTTATTTTCCATACTTTTGCACATTAGTTGGTATAATAGTCATTTATGAAAGAGATACACAGCATGTCAAATTATTTATTATTTAAAACTAAGGTCGTCTTCCCTGGGGGTTGGGGTTGGACGAGGTGGGTGGTGGGCGAGGGTATCAGGGGGTCAATTTTCTTTAAATTATGTCTCAAACGAGCATTTTGATGAAGGGATTATAGTGTATAATAATATGTTGCTCTCCTGTGTGTGTGTGGTGGTGGGTGGGTGTGGCCTGTGTGAAGAAAACGTGGGTATTTGCGATGGCGCGCCGTCGAATTCGTTCTAGTTCGTTTTTGTAAGATCTGTGTCGAATATAATTCCTAACAGTTTTAATCTTGAGTTTCCCCATGTCAGTTTCCATTTAGTTTTTATTGAATGTGGGCTATATTTCATTGAGCCTAACCAAACCACCTGCGTTTTTCAAAGTTACATTTTAATCCAGAAATATTTTCAAAGAAATCCAGCTCACTTAATGTTTCATTCAATGAGGTTTCTGACCCATCTAAAATGAAATTGTGTCATCATCGGCAAATTGTGTTAACTTGTATTCTTTATTGTTTATATTAATTCCTTGTAACTTTTTATTATGCCTAATTTGTATAGCTAATATTTCCGCACATAAAATAAATATATAACGGAACAGGGAATCGCCTTGGCAATATATGTTCCTGCTTAAGAGAACGTGGATAAAACTCCCTAACATTGATTTTCCATTGACGACGCATTATTTGATAAAACAAAATAATACTATTCCCTTATAAGTAGCAACTCAACTGGAATTGACTAAATAAGTGTCTGGAATATGAAACTAGCAGCTAAGGCCATAATCAGACCTTTTGCTTTATTCTTAAAGTAACTATCCCGCCAACAACAGCCGAATTGTAAAACACGTGTACACCGTTTCTAAACCTACTGACGACGAGCTATATAATTTACCTAAACTATACAGACGCAATATAAGCGGCTTTAACCAGCCAGGCTAAACCCCAGACTGGAGCGTCGAATTAAGAGTTACCAACTCACAATTCATTTTACGCATAGTCAATCACGGGTATTTTAAGCACGAAAAATCTATAAGTTTAATCGGCCCATATACATTATTATATGACCCGAACATTTGGCTGAAGTTTTGATACACGATTCTGTGGTGTAAGTTTGCCGTTATTTGGAGGGTTAGTTTCTTTAAAATTAGCTCGTATATTTGAGAGACATATATATAGAGGATCGTACATGAGTGACTCTGTATTATTGATTTTAATAAACGAGTTTGATAAAATGATAGGATACGAGGCTCTTGCCGAGTATCCTATCTTTTTATCCAACGAGTTTATTAAAATCAATACTACACAGTCACGCATGTAAGATTCTGTTTATCACATAACACATCTACGACGTGATAGTTTCGCTTTAATGTTGTTAATTGTCCTTATATACGGCGGCAATTTGTAAGACAAATCATGACGTCGTGTTGTTGTTTACATGACGTTGCTACGTTACGCGGCTGTAAATGCGTTCGCGCTACAAATAATGCGACACCTTAAACCAAATTTAACGTTACTAACATTCAGTAAGATTTCAAATAATGATAAATAATTAAGGCGTCTGAACGTACCGTATGATATACCATGCAAACAATTGGGATTAAATGTTTTACTGCAAACAATTGGGATTAAATGTTTTACTGTATACGAACACAGTGATTCGGTCCTCATTTGCATCTGTAATACACTACTAGTGTATTACGAGAAATAAGTCATGGCTTTATTGCACTCCCAGAAGCCATACTATGTGATAAACATATTTCTGTGGTATGTAGGGCAATATATACTTTTACAAAGCTGCAATTAGACCCTAGAAATCGGTACTCATCAGGGTTATCGTAACCATACAATTTGTTAATCGTACCTCTCATCTTTTGTTAATTTATACACGTATTTAAAGATATATTCTGTGACAATGACTATCTTATTACTACTTGATTTTACAAATTGTTTTATAGTTGACAGTATGAAAGCTGTTCGAGCCATGGAGATCCTCGGAATGTTGGTAATCCTAGCGGCCTTGGCGTGTCTGATACTGAAACAGTTCATCATGAAGGACCAACAACTTCTGCCCAAAGTGGGCGGTGGCTGTGCTATACTGGCAGGTTCGTGCAATAACATAGCGCTTATTTAACTGCTGTGATCCATATCAAATAAAATCATCCACTAGATGATAGGTGTATGGTACTTTTCTAATTATGTATAGACTTATTTCATGACAACTCAGATTATGTCTCTATTTTATTTTATTAAAAGGGCCCACTATGTTATTCAGTATTCAATGCGCATTGCACATGCGTCATAGTACAATGGTACACTGCGCTCCCGGGAATGTTCATTTGCATATCCATGCCATCATTCATTTTATTGTTGAAAAGTAGGTTAACCACTAAGTAAGTTAGTGTTTATTATTTAGATAAAAAACAACAACAACAACAACAACAAAATAAATCCGAATATCATAAAGAGATTGAAATATCTGGTGAAGCATCTCAATATATTTTGCTATTTCACTTACCCGAAAATACGGAGGTCTGATTACGCCCAGTAAGAGGCTTTGCTTGATGTGCACTGAAATGGCTCACAAGTGATTACTATAAATCACGTGACTACGGTGATTATCCAATGCTCGACGTCTTTTGTTAATTGATCGTCGGGATGATTACTATGACCTACGCAAGTATATCCAGAACAACAGTACGACCAATCATATTATTTGATTCCGTTCGGTGCCTTGCCTACCAGCAAGACGTGTTCATCTACGAGCAACTACCAGGCGATGTCGACGCGTCCTGCTTGGGGAATGGAAGCAGCACTCGAAACACCGAAGTAACGGAGAGGATGTTACGGGGCTGGGTTTGACTTATTACCACGGACATTGGAACAACCCTACGAAACACCCACTAATCTTGTATTATGGCTGAGCTCGCAGTAGGTTTGGTTATCCGGCTGCAAGATCAGTATGTGCCATCACCAACGGAAACACGGGCAGCACGAGCAACCGGATTGACCTACTATATATATATAAAACCCAACTGAAATTGTATGTCCTATACTTCCGCAGATGTATAATAACGTTTCAAACATTTGTAATTTCAGGTTTGCTGATGATTATAGGAGCCGTTATTTTTGCCACTGACAGTGATTTGAAACCGGAAGGCGCTAACCTGCATGCAGGATTTGGACTATGCATAGTTGCCGGTATACTAGCACTCGTGGCGGGGGTGTTGGCCTTTGTTGGCAACAAGAGCGAGTCATGAAAACGCATCGACTTTCCTGACGTGTGAGCAGAAATATTGCACAAGCTTGAAGTGATTTCTGTATGTGTGTACTCCTAATGATTATAGAAAGACTATTAGTAAAAGAACACATGTGTGTAGGTTAGAAAGTGATTACATATACGTGGGAAGATGTAACATGAAAAGATAAATGCTATACTTGAGGTTGAGGAATCACTTGAAATGTCAAATTTTATTTAATTGATTTTTGTTTATTATACAAAACTCAAAAGTTGAATCTGGCAACAATCGAGTATACTCAACGACAATGATATGATACAGGACAGTTAAATGATTTATTTATGCTTTTAAAAAGGCAATTTTAATTAAATGCATAAAATATTATCTGGGTTTCAAATCCGTCGTTCTATCCACGCTCAAACAGTGTTAATTGGAAATGCAAATGGATCCGTTGTGAGCATTTTCTTTCATCACAAGTGCAAACCAATTGCTTTTAATTATTTCTTTATATTTTTTTTTAATGTTCTCCCTGGGTTTTTTCTTCATAAATTGCAATTGTTCGATCGATATATTCCATTAATATCCGTCCTTGTATGCTTGATAAAGACGAAAATCCAAAAATGCCTGTGATTTACCAAATAATATGTAGGCCCGTAGCAACACTGAAGCACACCATGGCAGTTAGCTAGATAGAATTTTGAGAATGTACCTACATACATGTATATGTAAAATATAAACCTCAACATCAATAAATAATCAATAATTGACTTAACACTGAAAATAGAAAAGAAGTCGCGTGTGTTCTGGTATGGGGGTGTGTTTGGGTGGGGTTGGAGGTGGGGGTGGGGTGTGTTTTCATGCCAGCAGACCTCCATATAAAGGGATTTGCCTCGGTTAAATGTCAGGGCTTGTTACGGGCATGATATGCACTGTTCGAATTAATAGTTGATAACTTTCCTTCATTCGTACACTTTTAGTATCTGAAAGTTTGTCAGATGTATACATTTCCCCTTTCATATTATATCTTCTGTAATTCAGATAAGGCTATGATGGTAGGCAAACTTATATTATAAAACTACAGTTGTTGAAAGATCGGTTAACTTAACCGAGCGTTAAGTCAAAATTTTAAATCTCTGAATTTCCGACAAATGAATATTTCTACTATAAATTGAGTGTACTTTGAAAGTTTACACTAACCAAGGATTAAACAAACCGATTTTTGAAGAACTGAACGCAGAGTATAATGAATGTAATTAACGTGACGCCAGTACGTAATATCTCCGTATTGTATCATTGTCACTGAAATTCCTTTTGTAATTGCACAACTCTAACTACCAGTTATTGGAAGTTACAGTATGGCAGACAGCTGAAATGGACATGCTACAAAACAAATATACGCCCATCTCGATGTTTAAATCAACCAATTCGATGAGACCATACTTTCTATATACTCAGTTGCAAAAGAAAGTGTACACTTTGAACATTTTACTTACCACCCCTATCCTCTTTATCAAGCGAAAGTCCTTTATTGATTCAACCTATTGAAAAACAAATGAAAACAAGATATTGGCAATAGAATGTTAACAAATTTGACACCAGACATGACACATTAATTTTGGAATTTATACAATTAATTATAAATAAAGCTCAATGCTCACTTTCTTTCGTAACTGAGCTGTATAAACTTTCTTTTGCAACTGAGTATATTACCTGTACACTTTCTTTTGCAACTGAGTATATTACCTATTGTTGATGTCGGGGAATAGTGACAATATGTTTTATTATTATTGTCAGTCGGAGGTATCATATTGATTGGATTCGTTAAATGGATAAATGATTGACAACTGGCTTCATGTTCATTGCCGTTGTAGTGTGTTACATAAATAATGTTTATATTTATTGCATAGCATTTGTATATTCTGTAATAATTAGAACTTTCTAAATAAATCCCTCATTCAGATTATTATTATTTTTGAATTTATTTGTTCCTTCATGCAATAATATGCGAGAAAGAAAATCGTTATATTTATAAAGGGTTGTATACAAGTGGAGCTTTAAACTTTTGGTCGATGATTTTTTTCCATAAATGTTACCAGCGTGTCTTCGCATTGGTGCCCTGTTTTATTCCGATTTATCATTGAAAATGTAAACTCAGAGTACAACATGACTAGCGTATAACTGTATACGGTGGGAATTTAAAAACTAACACATTATGTAATATATTACAAAGTCCAGAATTACCAGCCCATGAACCAAAATTTTTCTCTCAATACTCAAAGTTTGCTCAAACACAAACCTTTTTCGCCTTAGACCCCAAATACCGCGCGAAACTTTATTTTGTATGGTGGCATGCACAAATACAATTTTTGATAATAAAATAAAATATATAAATATATATAATCATTAATACTTCTACAGTACAGTAGAGTACAGTACAGTACAAGTCGCTGCAATTATAAGGAACTCACGGCAAATCATATATGTTACGTGTTTTTCATGTTTTTCAATGTTTGCTCTAGGTGATCAGACCAGGAACTCACAGCAAATCACATATGTTACGTGTTTTTCATGTTTTTCAATGTTTGCTCTAGGTGATCAGACCAGAAACTCACGGCAAATCACATATGTTACGTGTTTTTCATGTTTTTTAAAGTTAGCTCTAGATGATCAGACCAGGAACTCGCGGCAAATCACATATGTTACGTGTTTGTCATGTTTTTCAAAGTTTGCTCTAGGTGATCAGACCAAGAACTCACGGCAAATCACATATGTTACGTGTTTTCATGTTTTTCAATATTTGCTCTAGGTGATCAGACCAGGAACTGAAGGCAAATCACATATGCTACGTGTTTTTCATGTTTTCTAATGTTTGCTCTAGGTGATCGGACCAGGAACTCACGGCAAATCACATATGCTACGTGTTTTTCATGTTTTTCAATGTTTGCTCTAGGTGATCAGACCAGGATTTCACGGCAAATCACATACGTTACGTGTTTTTCATGTTTTTAATGTTTGCTCTAGGTGATCAGACCAGGAACTCGCGGCAAAACACAAAGTTACGTGTTGTTCATGTTTTTTAGTGTTTGCTCTAGGTGATCAGAATAGGAACTCACGGCAAATCACAAAGTTACATGTTTTTCATGTTTTGCACTGTTTGCTCTAGGTGATCAGACCAGGAACTCACGGCAAATCACATATGTTACGTTTTTTTCGTGTTTTTCAATGTTTGCTCTAGGTGATCAGACCAAATCACATACCTTACGTGTTTTTCATGTTTTTCAATGTTTGCTCTAGGTGTTCAGACCAGCAACTCACGGTAAATCACAAAGTTACGTGTTTTTCATGTTTTGCAATGTTTGCTCTAGGTGATCAGACCAGGAACTCACAGGGTTCAAAACAATGGGACATTATGAAAGTAGGTATAAAATTTGAACAGGAAATGCAGATTTCACAGAACACAGTGAGGGTCGGGGCGGGGGAGTGGGGTGGGGGGTGTAAACACGATTGTAGGGTGCACCAAACTTCGCTCTAACCCTATTGTTATCCCAATAAAACGGGACAATGCTTATGAAGAAATCCCGGCCAAGCTATATTCTTGTTAGAAGCCAAATCAACAAGATAACAAAAGATTAAAGGTACTACAAAGAAGGATAACATATATCGGACAGGGAAAGCAGCATTCAAGGACGACAGTCAACCACAAAACACAAAAACAAACACGCAAACAGACAAACGAAAAGGCAAAAGTAATAAAAAAATGCAAACGACATCACAAACACAAAAGGGTTGACAATAGGGCTACCGCCTTGGAACGGTCAGTGGCAAAGTAGGCCACTGGGGGTTTAAACCGGTTCTAGGGTGCACCAAACCTCACACTTACCCTACTGTAAACCCATTAAAACAGGACAGTGTAAATAAAGAAATCCCCGCCATGATTTAATCTCTAACCAACAAGGCAGCATCAATAGGCAATATAAGTAAAACACAAATATGTTCGTGTAAATATAATACAAAAAAAACAATAGCCTAGAAAGCCACAATGAAGGTACTCAATGACTTGGCAGAAGCCAGAGCAACAAGAGAATAAACCATTAAGGGCGTGACAGGAAAGATTATAGACAAACATCAAACGCCACCGTCCCAATGGGCTTTAGGTAGGCGTCATCATAGGGTCCACAGCCTGTCCGGTCATCGTACAATTAAAGAGGAAAGCATAGTGGCGAACTGTAAAAGGGTCCACCACCAAGCATGCAGTACGTTGCAAAATGATAGGGTCATAACCTCTTTTGATAAACTTTTTAACAAGTTTAATAAAGATTGTATGAAAGTGATCATGACCATGAATCTTACGAAGTTTATAAATCACATCACCATAGAAGTCAGGTTGTGATAGTCCTTGTCACAGAAGAGTCCTTAAATTACTTTTATATTTGGAAAGAAGATCAGGGTTACGCTAATAAAATTTTGCGAAGGTTTTACGAAGTTTATGGTAACGGTAACCCTGATTGAGTAGCTTTTTAGTTATACAAAGATTACGAATATTAAAGTCCTCAACTCGAGTATAAGCTCTTGAAAAACAATTAGTTGAGACACATACACCCCATAAGAAGTTGCTCGGGGAACATCACCATCCAAGTGGGGGTAATTAACAATGTCAAAATTAAAATCATCTTTCTTGTCATAGATTTTGCTAATTATTTCACTATTTTCAATCGAGAGATCTAAATCAAGAAAAGAAGCGTTATTATCAGATACATTAGCTTTATTAAGCTGAAATTCTTTAGGATAAATATTATGAACCATAGTCGGAAAGAAAGGGTTGTCAATATTCAGTATGTTATCCAGATACCGAGAGGTGTCATTAAAAGCTTCAATAACATCTGCCTGGGTATCTGGTGAAAGACTCAACATATAATCCCTTTCATAGCAAAATAAAAACAAATCTGCGACAAGTGGTGCACAGTTAGTACCCATAGGGATACCAACAATTTGTCTATAAACGGTGGTACCATACCTGACGAAAATATTATCTGATATGAAGATGAGTGCTTCACAAACTTCAAAGCAAGTCCACATAGTATAATTGTCTAAACTGCCGTTAGTGAAAAACGCTTTAATATTATTACATGCCAAAAATGTAGTATTTTCTCTAGCGAATGTTTTTTGAATAAGAGAAATTAGCTTGTCTTTAATAAGATGATGTGGTAAAGTTGTATATAGTGTAGAGAAGTCATACGTACTTATTGATCAAACTTGACCTTTATTGAAAATTTTATCAAGAACGTCTCCTGAATTTTTTATAGACACGATTTAATACAAACTAACTGTATCACGATGTATTTTAACTTGACGGTCTATGAATTGGCAATCCTTCCGTGACCACTAGGGTCCCAGTGGTCCCGAGGAAATGTCTCAAGGGTACGCTAGTTTACAGTCCTTCTGTGACCACTAGTGCCCCCAGCGGTCCCGGGGAAAGCTCGCAGGGATATCAACAAAATGATCCATCATGGGTATTACAGTAATGTTGAGCAATTTAAATAAAACAACATAATAGAAAATAAATACTTCACTGAAATACCACGTCATAGACAGATGGCATGATACCTCTCCAGGTCAAATTATTCTGACGCCGGGCCGACCAGGTCTATGACAACTCTGTATATGCTGACTGTCGAGTAAAATTTACAGAAAGCCTCAGAAAAACACACAGAAAATTGTACAGGAAATCTCAAAAGAAGACACTAAGAGAGCACTGATTGTTATCTTGAACGATATGGAGAGATCCCATGGATTCGGAAACCAAGTGATAGCATAGTCAAGTTCTCCGCTTATCGATTTCGAAATAAACTGTGTCGCGTTTGAGTGAACTTAAAATGCAAAGTCTATAAAGGGGTCTTCATCAATAAAGATGTTCCATGAACAAGAGCCAACAAATGTTTCGAGTTCGCAAACGTGCACACGCTAAACATTTTTATTGATGGGGCGCCTTTTTGGGAAGAAGTTTGAGGACTAAACCAGACATAATATATTAACTGAGACAAAAATTCAAGATCCAATATTTTATTTATGTGCATATTGTCAAAATCGTTTATGCAAATGCTTAAAAATCTTGGATGAATCATGCGCCCAAACAATAAGTGCTCGGTCGATATAGAAGATATTTCATGAAACTGTGCAGGATTAACACCATTTCAGACCCGAGTTTGTGACAAACAGCTGTAGCAAGTGACATTTTTTATATACAAGTGTTTATTTCTATCTCCTTATTCTTACCTTTTCTTTTCTTCAAACCATTTTAAGATATTACAAAAGTGCCGTGACAAGCAGGTTTAAACACCTTTCAAAATAGTTCTGTGACTAACACTTTTACACATATTTTAAAATAGTTCTATGACAAGCACGTTACACACATTTCAAAACAGTTATGTGACAAGCACGTTACACACATATTTTAAAATATTTCTATGAAACACGTTACACACATTTCAAAATTGTTCTGTGACTAGCACGTTTACACATATTTTAAATTAGTTCTGTGACAAGCACGTTACAAACATTTTTTAAAATAGTTATGTGACAAGCACGTTACACACATTTCAAAATAGTTCTGTGACAAGCACGTTTACACACATTTCAAAATAATTCTGTGACAAGCACGTTTACACATATTTCAAAATAGTTCTATGACAAGCACATTTACACATATTACAAACTAGTTCTGTGACAAGTTGGTGACAAGCATATTTACACATATTTTATAATAGTTCTGTGCTGTGACAAGCACATTTATACATATTTCAACATAATTCTGTGACAAGCACATTTATACATATTTTAAACTATGTCTGTGACAAGCACATTTATACATATTTCAAAATAGTTCTGTGACAAGTACATGTATACATAGTTCAAAATAATTTTTTGACAAGCACATTTATCTATAGTTTAATATAATATTGTGACAAGCACATTTATACATATTTCAAAATAGTTCTGTGTCAAGTACATTATGCATATTTCAAAATAGTTCTGTGACAAGCACATTTATGCATATTTCAAAATAGTCCTGTGAAAAGGACATTCATACATATTTCAAAATATTTCTGTGACAAGCACATGTATACATATTTCAAAATAGTTCTCTGACAAGCACATGTATACACATTTCAAAATAGTTCTGTGACAAGGACATTTATATATATTTCAAAATAGTTCTGTTCTGTGACAAGCACATTTATACATATTTCAAAATAGTTCTGTGTGAGAAGCACGTTTACATACGTTTACACACTATGTCTGTGACAAGGACATTTAAATATATTTCAAAATAATTATGTGACACGCACATTTATACATATTTAAAAATAATTTTGTGAAAAGCACATTTATACTTATTTTAAAATATTTCTGTGACAAGAACATTTATACATATTTCAAAATAATGCTGTGACAAGCACATTTATACATATTTTAAAATAGTTCTGTGACAAGCACATTTATACACAGTTCTGCGAAAAGCACGTTTACACACATTTCAAAATAGTTCTGTGACAAGGACATTTATACATATTTCGAAATAGTTCTGTTCTGTGAGAAGCACATTTATACATATTTCAAAATAGTTCTGTGAGAAGCATGTTTACAAGTATTTCAAAATAGCTCTGTGACACGCAGATTTATACATATTTCTAATTATTCTGTTACACGCACATTTATACATATTTCAAATTATTCTGTTACAAGCACATTTATACATATTTAAAAATAGTTCTGTGACAAGCACATTACATACATTTTAAAATAGTTCTGTGACAAGCACGTTACACACATATTTTAAATAGTTATGTGACAAGCACGTTACACACATTTAAAAATAGTTATGTGACAAGCACGTTGCACACATATTTTAAAATAGTTCTGTGACAAGCACGTTACACACACATATTTTAAAATAGTTACATGACAAGCATGTTACACACATTGCAAAATAGTTCTGTGACAACCACGTTCCTAACATGTTTTAAATTAGTTCAGTGAAAAGCAGACCTTATATGTGTTGATGAACCATTAAACAACATTCAATTCTGTTTTGTTTCTTTAAAAGTGCATATTGAAAAGCCTCACCCACAAAATAAAGTGTAAAGCTATGCATTTTCAAAAAAACAACAATCTGGAGTAAATACTCATACTGAGATCAATGACGACCAGTTTAAGGCAATACAAGTATTTTTTATTGTTGGCATTGCTACCCATGCATTGGCAACAAACCCTTTAGGTACCTGACATTCAAGTTGCACTTGCGTGCGCAAAGAAACCCGAGTTGATGCTTACTAACAGTCCCAATCCTAGGTTAATTCCATACTATAAATCAAGTACGAAGGACATCACAACCTATATTAAATTTCTTTCTATCCATCTACAAAGAATAGATGATATGTGGAGGAATTATGACAGAAAAATAAACGAATTTAAATCATTACTAATGTCCTGGTCAAAAAGAATACTCACACCCTTTGGAAAAATCACTGGCATTAAAAGCTTATATTTACCAAAGTTAAATCACTTAATTTCATCATTACCTAATCCACCTGAAGACTATGTCACACTGTTGCAAAACATGCGTTTTAATTTCCTCTGGAATAATCACCCAGACAAAATAAAGAGATCTGTTGTAACTCAAGACTCAAGACTACTTAGCATGATCACTTAACGTCAGTTTGTAATACTACTAAACCTTTAATCTGTAATAGTGTGAGCCGGCTTTCGCAAAGACAGCAATATCAAAGACGCCACGACCAAGTAATCGGGACTGTAGAAACAAACACATCACAACCCTCCTTACGAAACAATAACACGGAAGACGACGTAAAACTCAAATTAAATGAAATGTATGGACAACTAAGCAGCGAGCTAGAGTTTGTTCGAATATTCGAATACATTCCATTATTAAAGATGGATTTAGAACAATACAATGCGATGTTTACAGTTTATGTTTATTGGAATATATTGGCCACGGATTCAACAAAATAAAAGTAAGGTCAAATGTGCAGTTAATTAAAACATATAGATGTACTTTATGAACCCTGGGTACAGCAGTTCACAAAGACAAATGTACCTAATTAAAAGTTCTAGTATTGAAAATGTCAAAATTCTTATTTACTACACAATAAGTCATTGCTGTGACCGCGATAAACTGTCACATGTCACGCAGTTTTGCCAAAAGCATATCACTGCGTGACACCGACATGGGGGAAGCGGAATACAGACTCAAAATTAATATGGTTAACATAAAGATATACAAATACGTTGCGTGGCCAACATAAACATATGTAAACAGGAAAAAATCAACAGAAACGACAACAAATATAGGAATTGGCTGGTGCAATTTTCTCGTCAAAATTAAAAAACCCTCATGTAGAGAGCGCAAAAAGATACGCCTCAAATATAGAGCACACATACTCCTCAAATAGAAAAAAAATAACTGACGCAAATGTCTCGTTAATATAAAACAAAACGCCTCCAAATAGAGAACGCACAGAAAGAAAGCCTACAATTGAGATTGAAATAGTATTACTAAGGCTGTGCGTAGCCAACATAAACATATTAAAAATGAAAATAAAAAAATAAATCAATAAATAATTAAAACAAGAAATCCGTGGATTCACATGTCTCGCCTAACGGGGTGCTGGACTTAAAAATAAAACGGTCAATGATGCTTAAATGAAAGTTTGTAAACATTTCAGTAACTAAAAACAATGGAGTTTGCTGAGATGACATTTAAGTGCATTTGTTTAAAAACAAGTGGCCCAAGAGGGCCTGTGGATGCTCTACTGGCGAAAACGGCTTTTCGACATAAAATTCCAAGGGTTTTCGACATAAAATTCCATCAGTATTTTTTTCAAAACAGTGCAAAAACAACAGGAATATGATGGCCTTAGATCACTCACCTAGTAATCATGGTCAATAAGTCTGCTGTGTCTAGTCTGGCATGGGTATTTTTTAATTTGTCCCACTTTCTTCTATGAATGAAATTTCATGAAAATGGGGGTTGGGGGGATTTATTTTAACATTCTAAACAAATATGGTAAAGATCAGATAAAAAATGAAGTAACTACAGATTTAACAAAGGAAAATACAATATGGCATTTTTCAACAAATCAAGGGCCATAACCTGTCGTTACCAACAAGATCTAGCTGGTTTTCGAAATTGTTCAAGATTTCATTGATATACCGCGTTTTGCACAACTAGACATCATACTGAGGCTTCCTGCCAAATTTTGTAGAAATCCAACAAGCCATTTAGGAGGAGTCTAAGCAGCAACAAGAAATTTAAAGTAAAAATGTCAAAGTTTCATAACTCCGTCATAAATCAGCGAACTAGAACAAAAGTGTGATATGCACAACTACATATCTTACCGATGCTTGCTGCTAAGTTTCGTCGAAATCCAACAAGGCGTTTAGGAGGAGTAGCGCCGACAAGAAAACGTCAAGAGGCCATCAAAAATCAACAAACCGGAAAAAAACGCAATAGGCACAACGAGAAATCATAGCAATGCTTCCTGATAACACGGCGTTAAAACCAAAAAAAATTCAAAAAAGTAATTAAAAAGAATAATGAAATAATAAATCATAAAAAAATATATTTAAAAATCTAAAAAAAATCAAAAAAAAAAAATCAAATAAAAATTCAAAATTCAAAAAAAATTCAAACAAAAAAAATATATATATATATAAAATGTGAACAAACAAAAATAACTAATTATAAAAAAAAGACAAAACATCTGTAAAGATCAGATGAAAAATGAAAGCCCTATCGTATTAACGAGGCAAAATATAGCACTTTTAACTAAATCAAGGGCCATAACTTCGCTGTTACTGGTCCGATCTGGCTGGTTTTTGAGCTTGTGCCAGCTTTCATTGATATTCACAATCTGTTAAAGTTTGGTAAAGATCGGATGAAAAATGAAGGCCCTTGGCCAGTAGAGCTAAAGATTATCAACTCCAATAGTAGGTCAAGGTCACAGATGAAATCCATGCATCCAAAAAGATGCTCTACCCAAGACACAACTATGTCAAAACAGATTATGTTTTTTGCAAAAGATTAAGCTATAAATTAGGTTTAAAACATCTAGTGCATAATTATAGTTCATGAGAAAGTGATGTAAATGTAACAATAAAAGTTATCTGCCCTTTGATTGCATGGTGAAGTTCACGTCCACAATTGCTTTGTCACGTTGCAATGTACCACCCAAGATACAACTATAAGCAAAGTTTGAAAGGTCTTAGTGCATACAGTTTGTGAAAAAATGACCTAACGACAAAGTTGAAGGTAAAGATTATAAGATTATCTGCCCTTTGCTTGGAGGGTCAAGGTCGCTTCCACATTTGCTTTGTCACGTTGCGATGTACCACTCAAGATACAACTATAAGCAAAGCTTTAAAGGTCTAGTGCATACAGTTAGTGAAAATGTGACCTAAACGCAAAATTTGAACCTGAAAATTATTAAGTTATCTGCCCTTTGCTTGGAGGGTCAAGGTCACTTCCACATTTGCTTTGTCACGTTGCGATGTACCACTCAAGATACAACTATAAGCAAAGTTTTAAAGGTCTAGTGCATACTGTTTGTGAAAAAGTGACCTAAACGCAAAAGTTGAACCTAAAAATTATTAAGTTATCTGCCCTTTGCTTGGAGGGTCAAGGTCACTTCCACATTTGCTTTGTCAAGTTGCGATGTACCACTCAAGATACAACTATAAGCAAAGTTGTAAAGGTCTAGTGCATACAGTTTGTGAAAAAGTAACCTAAGCGCAAAATTTGAACCTAAAAATTATTAAGTTATCTGCCCTTTGCTTAGAGGGTCAAGGTCACTTCCACATTTGCTTTGTCACGTTGCGATGTACCACCCAAGATACATCTATAAGCAAAGTTTGAAAGGTCTAATGCATACAGTTTGTGAGAAAATGACCTAAACGCAAAACTTGAATGTTGACGCCGCCGCCGCCGCCGCCGCCGCCGCCGGAAAAGCAACACCTATGTCTCTTTTTTTCTTCGAAAAGGCGAGACAAAAACAAACAGAAACAACCCCAAATAGAGGAATTGGCTGACGCAATTGTCTCGCCAAAATAAACAACTCCTCAAATAGAGAGTGCAAAGAGAAAAAAGCCTCAAATAGAGACTGCCTCAAACAGAGAGCACACATACTCCTGAAATAGAGGAAATAGCTGACGCAATGTCTCAATATAAAACAAAAACGCCTCAAAATAGAAATACTCACAATAAGAAAGCCTCAAATAGAGATTGAAATAGTATTACTAAGGCTGACTTCTTCCAATGTTGATTGTCTGGCATAGGTAAACGCCTTCATAATAATTGATGGCCCACAATCTGACTCGATTCAACTATGGGAACAATAGTTGAGCTGCTCGGTCGGAACTCTTGTAAGCTTTATAGGCCCATCGCCCAAGCTCTCTGATAATGTCATGCGACATTCCATGGCGTGAACTAACCTCTAAGTATGATTTAAGACTATTGACAGGACATATCGTAGAATAAAAAGCTGGAAGTAAAATAATCGTGCCCATACCCTTTGATCATATTCGAACATAGAAGCTTCATAATTTGAACTGCAAATGGTCAGTAATATTTTGAAAATCTTTCCCAACATATCTGGAGTAAAGGGGAGCCTAGGATCGACACTCCTATCAAGCCGATTCATATATTATATTTAACTACAAATTGATTTGTTATCTAGATGATAAATGCAAACGTTTACATTTGAAACTAATGCCCGACAAATATGAACGAGCTATTGCGGAGCTTTAAGAGATACATGCGCGATGAAAATCAACTACTTGCTGTATGCTTGGAGGCCAGTTCATATGCATATTGCAACAAACCCGAAATGTGTCAAATGGTTTAAGCTACCCTCGTGTTAAAAGCCAACGATGCACCTAAAATCCTGTCTGCTCAAGAATGGATATCAACGCTAGAGCCTATTTTCACCACAATAGTTTAAAATGTCGCTTAATTTCCAAGAAGAAAACTAAATGTCCATAAACTCTTCGATCGAAAAAGGGGGGAGCCCAATTGTATACAGTTCCGTGCGACATATTCACTTCTGCTTTTATAGTACGAGTGTGGTCTGTAATTAACTTAGTTGATACACCTGGTATACATGTATAAATGTTTGTTGCTGGCTATCATGTATACTAGCAATTGTAAACGGAGAGCTTAACATACGATACCACTACTGAAGGTCTCTATGGTACGTCTCGCAACCTCATGTCCGATACCCAGTTATTCAAAATCGCGATGGTGACACAAACTGAAATGTAAGGCATGGAATAAAATAACCTATAACACAGAGATCAAATTATAATTAAAACAGCATCAGCCATCGCTCTGTATAAAACAACAGCCACTGAATGTAAACATGATTGTACGCAAAAGAATAAATGTGACGCTGACCGCCAGACGAAAAACAACTGTTATAGCAGCAGCAGACACAGCAGTAAGTAACAAATATATGTAATAAGCAAAACAAACTGTTGACATATATCTATCATATAGTTGACAGAAGAACATAGCATAGACCTGCAATTACATGCTCATCAACATTTTCATATGCTTGGTGTAAAATAACATAACGGGTAGTATATACCATTTTCAGACTCCTATATACCATTTTCAGACTCCTGGTGTGAAATACTATAACGGGTAGTATATTCCTTAACCAACATTCATGCATTTGCATACTTCAATTGTAAAAGGTGACAATTTGTTATACCGGTTTGTAATAATTGCAACAACAAAAAGCGGTGTAAAATGACATGCAATTAACCAGACAATAGCACCACACTACGCACATTAAGAATATAGCTCACTTTAATTCTAGGCCAGTTGCCGACCAACCCACACTGTAGAAAGTGCATTATTCTTTAAAGTGAAATGCAATAATGTATGTTCTTTGTTTTTGTTATCTGTTGTTGCTCCTGTAGTTTTTAATTGAATTAAAAGCCATAATAAAGTGTTTAGAAATGAGCCCTGTACCATTAGCGTTGTGACATCTGTTCATTTAGCAACAATTTGCGATCCCAGTTGGCAGCTACACTCGCAGACTGCGTCTTCGACTGGCACATTCTGATCCTGGTTGACCTCTCTAAACCATGTTCAGCGTCACACGATTAAACATTTCCCCACAAATTCTGGAGATACCACGAAGTCCCGCTGTAAATTCAGTGGCTTTACACTTAGACTTTATTTTCGGCAAAACTGTTTACTGAAAAAAATTGCTACAATGAAAAACACCTTGCAAATTTCCCTGAACAAAAACAAGTTTGACCCTGTAATTTATCCCTGTGAAGGTAAAGCAAATACAGAAATTAAAGCACAATATAAAAAGCGCATTTGCACACTATGACATTGATTACGACTGTAAAATATTGCATGCCATTTTTTTGCATAATTCACTAAATGTTAACGTAAGATAGGAGCAATCACGTTTTTCCTTATGACCTCCAAATAACAATTTATCCAGATACTGTCTTTATTCGTCCGTTATCTCAGCGCCCATTCTAAAAAGGTTGATGATTGGCAAGAAATTGAACAAAATTCCGTCCAACTTTGAAACTGAACAACTCAAAAGCTATGGAATTGATTGCAACCATTTAAATGCAGATTTTATGTCCAATGTTCCCAGTAATGTCACGTGACCAATGATAAATTGTATTTGCTCTCTACGTTATACTCCAGTTTTGAACGAAGGGCCTTGTTCCTTTTTGAGTTTATAATCACAGTTTTAAAGCAATACAATTTCGTTTTAGAACGACAGGAATTGCCGATTGCATTGTACTTGCACATAATTATTATATGGCAATGAAATATGTTTAAATCAAATAAAAAATCAACGACAGGAATCTTTTCGATGGTAAGAGTAGGGCATGATACCCGGACTTTTGCGCATCCTTTCTCTGGGGCTGCTCTGGGACTGCTCTAAAAAAACTAAGTTTTGACGAGCCGCTGAACAACCGTTCTAAAATCCCATGAAAATGGTGAAAGAATTATCAAAATATCACATATGGCCAATAAAAGTGATATGACTAACTTAAAATTGCAAATAAATATAAAATAAATAGAGGCGGACACCATGGAAGTATGACGTCATCAAACCTCTGTACCATATTATTATGGCATATTGCATAATATAATTTTAAAGCAAAGAAAATCACTGCACATGAACGTAAATGCATACAATGTATATATTGTACACTTTGTATATTCATGTGAGAATTGTCCACTTTACTGAACGCGTTCGATACCTCATAAACATATACTCTGTTGCAAAATAAAGTGGACACTGAGATTTGTTTAGATTTAATTGTATAAAAAATGTCTAGAATTAAATTGACAAATTCCAAAATTAATATGCCCTGTTTGGTACCAAAGTTTTATCATTCCATCGTCTATATCATGTTGTCATTTGTTTTTCGATAGGTCAAATCATTAAGGGACTGTCGCTTGATAAAGAGGATAGGGTGTAACGTAACATGTTCAAAGTCTCCAGTTTCTTTTGCAACTGAGTAAAATATTTCTAACAAAGTTGCATTATATATATCGGATGAAAAATGTAGCTACAATTGTGCTTATAAGACCGTATTTGAGTTGAAATAGATATATTTTTGATAAATCAAGGGCAACAACTTATCATGTTTTAGTAAATTTACAGATCCAGGCCTGCCAAATCTCCGGATAAAATCCGGATTTTTCAGTCGCTCTCTGGATCTCCGAATTTAAGTGTACAACCTCCGGATTTTCCATAAAAGCAAAATGTTGATGATTTAACAGCAATATTTTCACAGTTTGTCAGCTTTCTCGATTTTGTCCTTTTACACTCCCTAGTCGGAGGAGTATTTACAAGTGTCGACTTAATGGGGGTCATCCGTGTTATGCACTGACGGCATATACAATTAACATATTTTTGTTATAATTTGTTTAAGAGTTATGAAGGCGTTGTATTTGCATTTAGCACGCATCTGTGTAGAAAAGTAAGTGCACTTTTATGAAAAAACAGTTGTGGTAGAAATGTAACCAAGTCTTTCTAATCGAATTAGGCAGTCCTCCCTAAAACTATTTTTTTGTGTGCACGTTGAAGTATCTAATCTATTATTTTCTATAACTATCAAACAATGCACCAACTTGTATTAATTACATAAATAATTTTAATTTGCGCTTTAAAAAAAGAAGTGCGAAAACAAAGTCGCGCGCTTCAAATTTCCATTTAAAAATGTTCTTCGAACGCTTTTTACGCTTTTTTATAATATCAGGATTTTGTGGTAAAGGGCTTTGGCAGGCCTGCAGCTCAAGATCTTGTATGATGCTGGTTTGGCAATATCGGCCCATCATCGGTTCAATAATTACTCTAGAAAGGCAGTATGCAAAAATTTAACAAATATATTTTAATGCTCGTCCAATAAATGTTACTGCTCAAGAGAACGTGGACAAAACTCCTTAGTTAAAGTTGATTTTCCGTTTACGACGTATTATTTGATAAAACAAAAGAATGATATTCGCTTATAAGTAGCAAGTTAACTGGAATTGACTATGGAATACGAAACTAGCAGCGAATGCCATAATCAGACCTTTTGCTTTGCTCTTAAGGACATATTTCCTAATACTTGGTCATTGAAAAAGGCATGGGAATCTTGTTTATTTACTGACTGCATGCTCCGCAGGTATATAACTTGAGGCCCGCTTTTATTTATTTTTCTTTGTGTTACATTGCTATATTTGATATTGTCTTGGGTAAGAAAAGCTAAACACAACTTTGTAATTTAGAAAAGCATATTCACAATTTAGCTCGTTTAAATACAAAACTTGTCTGATATTTCTTTTTTGTTTCTAGAACAAGATTGATAGCAAAGCACCATTAAAGAACAACTTTCTGTTGTGTGTTTATATTTTACTGCACACAAAAAGGCTTCATTGGGTGGGCCTCATAATCTGAATCAAAATTGAATATCACAATGTTCTCATGAAATTGAATGGCTAACAATGATTTACAGTTACCTATAGAAGTTCTCTCCCCTCCAAATACAAACGGCTCGAAATATGTCCAATTGCCTTTGCAATGAAAATATATAATCAGGATCCCCAAATGAGGTGTTTTTGTAAAAATATGACATAGGAAAGGAACAGATGTAAGTCAAAGCACAAGATACGTTATAATATAATATTGAACCTTTAACAAAATATGCAAACTGCAACAAGAATTCAGTTCAATATAAAAATATAGCATTATCATTTCCCAAATAATATTAAAAAGTATTGATTTTCATTTGAATAAGGCACAACATGAGCTAATTTTGTTTATTCTTATTGGTACTATATATAATGTTCACCATAATTTCTGTCCTGACCTTATTTTAAATTTCCAAATATGCATTCAATAATTGATTCCGTATAATGTTCACAAAAAAATATTATTTGTAACATTGCAAAAAACACATTTAGATCAATTGCCAGCTGCATTGGGTTCAACAAACATAACGTATCTTACGTGTAGAAAAACAACATTTGAAAGAACGAGTAAACTATTCCAGAACTTGTAACTGTGGGTGTGCATGTAATTACTGATAGTTTTATTTGCAATTTAGTTGAGAATAACATTAATGAATACATTAAATTAATTAGATGACATTAATTAGATGAAATTAAAAAATTTTTTCTATATGTTTGAACATATGGACCATAGACATGCATTATTTTCCATTGTGTCATTGTGTGCTTATTACACATGGTGCAGATTAAAATGCATGCCAGAAAATAGATTGTGTAACATCATTCATAAAGGGTCATTGAATATAAGCAAATCATGGGAAAAGAGCATGTTAGCATTTATAAATGATCTAGAAATACAATATTGCATGTTATGTGAAAAGCCATGTAAAGATGTGTGTATTAATATTGTTAGACAAAAACTAATAGATAAGGAGCATGTTAAATGGGAGCAGAAATTAAATAGTAATGGTAATAATACAAATGGAAACAAGTTAAGAACTTATAGAACATATAAGTAGGAATTTAAAACGGAATTCTATGTTAAAATGAACTTATCAAGGGGCCAACGGAAAACGTTATCCAAATTCAGATGCCGTAATTTACCTTTAGCTGTAGAAACTAGAAGGTACACCCGTCCAAAAACTCCTTTTAACGAAAGAATTTGTAAATACTGTAACTTAGGTGAAGTGGAAGACGAAACTCATTTTTTTAATAAATTGTACATTGTATGATGATATCCGGTATGAACTTTTCCAAGCGGCTTCGCTTATCGACACTTTATTTTATACTTTTATGCCATCAGAAAAATTGGGTTTTCTTATGAAAAATGAAAAACTTCAATTTAAGATATCTTCAACGCTATGTAAAATTAACAGAAGGTGAAGTACCATATTAATCTAAATATTTTATTTTAATGTTTGCAAATTCTAAGTTATTATATTGTAAACTATTTTTAAACTACATAATGTTTGATTTTTCTTAAGAATGAGTGTTATCCAGATTTTAAAAGACCCAAAATAACACACAATCGGCTTTTTATTGAACCTGATTTAACGAACAGTTAGATGCAAATCCTTAAAAATAGAAAGAATCTTAACTTGCATCTCGATTAAACATAGTCGAATTGTCTTAAGCTAATGCTAACTGTTCGTTATGAATGTTTTACATGTTTTATGTTTTATGTTTTAGCTGTATTTTTAATATACATGCATTGACTTGTATAAATTAGTGTCTCATAGGCCGATATCGGCCCAAAATCTCATATATTTTAATATGTTGTAATGAACGTTGTGTATGCCATATGATGATTTGTGACACTTTAATAAACATTTATCTTCTTCTTCTATCTTGTTCATATTATATTGAGTCTCCATTTATTTTGCTTACACCTTTCTTTAACAGTGATTGAACACAATTAATTACAGAATTCTTTTTCAAAAACGTGTTAAACTTTATGCATAATTTAAGCTACAAAGATTGAATATTGTATGTACACATAACATATCGTATGTACTTGTTCATCCGCCAACCCTCGTTGGAACTTTCAAACTTTAACCACATGAGTTTGTTTCACTGCCTTACCGGATGACATACAAACGTGTGGCTTCCACGATTCACATATACTTCACCCAACAGACAAGTGTGACATTAGTACATACCTCTTTTATACAGAGAACACCTCTGGCATACCCTTTCAACATTTACCTGAGCATGTTGTCCCCAAATTGTATAGGAGCCATCTTCGTTTACCTGTTCTGTTCAGAAGTATTTCAGAGTTATATCAGTACTGTTATTCATTCGATCTTTGGAGATCGCTGAGCCCGATACTTATATCTAGTTATCGGTGGTACATTTTCAATTTCTTTTGTTTTCTTACTTAATTTTTTATTCGGTGGTTCCACTACTCCGGCCGATAAAAAGGCTCTGGGTATTGTTTAACCACTTATAGGATATGTTGTCTGCTTTTTAATTTAGTCTATTGACTAATACTTGTGATACGCAGGCTTCATAACCGCTGCTCCCAACTAAATTCCATTATGTTTATTTCGCTCTTCGGGGCATTTAATTTTATTAGATACTGGGACCATACGCTGTACGACATGGGGAAGCAAAGAACTCCATGTCCACCGCCGTATGCATGCCATCTTCGGGATGGTTAAAATTGTGTACTATTGATTTTATTAATATTGAGTTCTGCTCAACCCGGGGCTAGAGGGCGTGAGCGGTAGCTAGCATATTTCACTACCGCTCATGAACAGTCTCAATCAAACCGAGACTGCAATATTTCGTATGTGTCGTGCTCGGCCGTTTCCAAAGGACCATTATCATACTCATTTTTTTATAGATAGAACAATGGTTTTCTACAAGGTCATGGTGACACAGTAAATCGTTTGACCCACAACACTATAGTGTCATTCACTCATCGTTGACAATTTACATGCAATGTTTCATGGTGTGCCTACAATTATTGAAGAGTTAAAGAGCGGACAAGATGCTTCATTATAAGGTTATGATGACCTTAAGCTTTAATTTATTTCCTCTGGAATTTATACGCACCAATAACTCTCATCTGTCAGAGAAAATATACCTGTAAAGTTGCATGCGTATGGCTATGAGTCATGACGAATTGTAGAGTGGAGAAGGTTGTGTTAAAAGACGGACAAACTGAGACTTGTACTGTTCTTCGTCCCTCAACACAACGCCCATATATATTTTTTCGTTTGGGTATGAACATTTCTAGATGATATACTGTGGTGATATTAAACACATTTTTGGTATGCTCTTATAGCTAAAGATGTGTTACATTTAACCATTAGTAACATATTCATAAGATACGTTATCATAAGATACGTTATGAAACACGTAAGATAAATTATCTACGGTTTTGATAATTATTCATATGCAAACGTAATGATCATCTTTGAATAGCAATTGAACGATACATTAACATTTATACCATTCAATTTGTGTACGTTTATTTTAAAATAATCAAACTGGGTTAACATATTAAGCATTCGAATTTGCCAAAATACAATATTGTGCATAGGATACATTATTAAAATTTAGCTATTTTCGCCAAATTAAATTTTATGTACCCTTATAATTATAAATTACAAAAATATGCTACATGCTTGGTCTATGATAATCAACTATGACATCATTTACAATATTAACAAAGGAACACACTCCTTCTGAAACTGGCGAACTGTTGATTATTCACCATAATGCCCGCTATATAATATTTACCAAAAACTAAGACCACGTGCTATCTTGTGCTTCCGCTGGATGTAAAACCAACTTTCAATGAGCTCGAACAAAGTGTATTTCATTAATTTTACGTTTTTAATGTGTCATACTGTATCTTATTATAGCGTATCTTATGCATGTGTTCGAACAGCTTTGTTTTAAATTATAACAAAAACGGACTGTTTGTAATTTATATTAAATTGTAAGCAAATCATGGAAGGTTGTTATATGTTCAGCTATACGTATAATTTACCTATTTTGAGAATCCAAACTATATAGACGCAATATAAACGCCTTTAACCAGCCAGGCCAAACCCCAGAACTGGAGTCGAATTAAGAGTTACCAACTCATAATTCATTTTACGCATATTCAATCGCGAGTATTTTAAGCACCCGTGAAAAATCTATAATTTTAATCGGCGCAGATACATTATTATATGATCTGAATATCTAGCTGAATTTATGATACACGGTTTTGTAGTGTAATTTTGCCGTTATTTGGAGGGTTAGTTTCTTTAAAATTAGCTCCTATATTTGAGAGACATATACATATTTCTGTGCTATGTAGGGTAATAAAATATACTTTTACAAAACTGCCATTAGACCCTAGAAATCAGTACTCGTTGCATACGGTACTTCCTGAGCTGAAATAAAGAACAGTTAAGAAAACTCGCTGCATAGAAACTAAACACTTAACCATAAGCCTGGTTTGAATCGTGTCGGATTAAAAGATTTCATCAAGTCAATACATCGTGCCCCGTTTTATGAAACAACTTACGACCATTTTGATCAATTTCTTATTAAATGCTTCACTATAAAATACACTTTTCAAATAAACGTGATTTCATTTCATTTTCTCATACATGTGATATATCTGCACTACGTGCACAAATAATTGTCTGCTTTGAATGCTTAGATAAAAATAGTGAACGATTTTAAAAGTGTAAGGCTTATCGTAAGATGTTTAATAAAACATGTAAATAATCCTGCCGAAATGAAGTACGAGGAGATGTAACTAGTGGTTATATTTTCGGTCCTTCATTATTTATGTTTTATCCCCGAGCAACATCTTATGGCGCATATTCTTTTTTTTAAATTTTGGAGTCAATTTGGGGACTTGGGCATTCATGCGACTAAACAGCTTTTCATCAGGGCTATCGTCAATCTCCACGAGTTATCGTTCCTTGCACTCACATAAATCTCTGCTAACTACTAAATTAAAAGATTTTGGTAAAACCTGTTAAATTGGAATATGTTTGCCTAAACCTTATTTATTTATTGTGTAAATACAATTTTCAGAATATCTGCAGATTAGATGTTGCAAGATTTGAAATAATTCACGAAAACAATTTAGTTTTAATCGGGACTATTTTACTACAAAACTAATACGTACTTAGTTCTCCTCAATCGTTACGCATATGTAAACATTTCAAACCGAAGCTCGATAGCAGAAAATTACTAAAAATAAAATAACTCATAAATTGTTTTTGAAATTATTTAATATAGATCTATATTTTATCTTTGCAGATCACGCAAAAGGATTTATTGTAAACATCATCATAACTTTTTTAAATAATCACGTGACCTAACCGTTCGCCATACTTTCTTTGACGTTGACAGAGTCAAATGAGGAACGAGTGTACTCTGGGTAGAGATTGGACTATCGTAACCATACACTTTCGAAATATATCAACAATTTGTTAATCGTACCTCACATCTTTTATTAATTTATACACGTATTTAAAGATATATTCTGTGACTATGACTATCTTGTTACTACTTTATTGTACAATTTGTTGTATAGGTACCAGTCTGAAAGCTGTTCAAGCCATGGAGATCCTCGGAATGCTGGTAATCCTAGCGGCCTTGGTGTGTCTGATACTGAAACAGTTCGTCATGAAGGAACAACAACTTCTGCCCAAAGTGGGCGGTGGCTGTGCTATACTGGCAGGTTCGTGCAATAACATAGCGCTTATTTAACTGCTGCGTTCCATATAAAGAAACTCCTTCACTAGATGATAGGCGTGTGGTTCTTTTCTATACTAGATTTTCATGACAACTCAGAGTATGTGTCTATTTTATTAAATGACATCACTATTTTATTTAGTGTTCAATGCGCATTGCGCGTGCGTCAAAATGCAGTGGTACACTGCGCTGGCGGGAATGTTCATTTGCATAATAATGCCAGCATTCATTAAATTGTCGAAAACCACTAAGTAAGTTAGTGTTTATTATTTAGATAAAAACAACAACAATAAAATAAATCCGAATATCACAAAGAGCTTGAAATACCTGGTGAAGCATCGCAATATATTTTGCTGGTTCATTTAGATTTGCTATTTCACTTACCCGAAAATACGGAGGTCTGATCCCGCCCAGTAAGAGGCTTTGCTTGATGTGCACTGAAATGGCTCTTGGTTTCTCTTGGCTAAGTGATTACTATTAATCACGTGACTACGGTGATTATCCAATGCTCGTCGTCTTTTGTTAATTGATCGTCGGGATGATTACTATGACCTACGCAAGTATATCCAGAACAACAGTACGACCAATCATATTATTCGATTCCGTTCGGTGCCTTGCCACTAGCAAGACGTGTTCATCTACGAGTAACTACCAGGCGATGTCGACGCGTCCTGCTTGGGGAATGGAAGCAGCACTCGAAACACCGAAGTAACGGAGAGGATGTTACGGGGCTGGGTTTTACGTTAACAAATTTAACTGTTTGAACGTGGCCCTAACAGGAGCCGTATTCTGATAAACTTCTACTGAACAAAAATGGGTCTGACTTACCACCACGGACGTTGGAACAACTCTGCGGGATACCCACTGATCTTGTATTATGGCTGAGCTCGCAGTAGTTTGGTTATCCGGCTGCAAGATCAGTGTGTGCCATCACCAACAGAAACACGGGCAGAACGAGAAACCGGATTGACCTACTATATATATAAAACCTAACTGAAATTGTATGTCCTATACTTCCGCAGATGTATAATAACGTTTCAAACATTTGTATTTTCAGGTTTGCTGATGATTATAGAACCGTTATTTTTGCCACTGACAGTGATTTGAAACCGGAAGGCGCTGACCTGCATGCAGTATTTGGACTATGCATAGTTGCCGGTATACTAGCACTCGTGGCGTGGTTGTTGGCCTTTGTTGGCAACAAGAGCGAGTCATGAAATCGCATTGACTTTCCTGACTTGTGAGCAGAAATATTGCACAATTTGAAGTGATTTCTGTATGTGTGTACTCCTAATGATTATAGAAAGACTATTAGTAAAATAAAAAATGTGTGTAGGTTAGAAAGTGATTACATATACGTGGAAATATGTAACATGAATATATATGTATTTTGGGGTTTCTGTTGTAATTTTCGTCTCACTCTGTTTCGCCTCAAATTACAACAGAAACGCCCCAAAATACATATATAATAAATTACCATTTCATGGTGATTTACTTGATTTAATAAAACTTTTTTAAAATAAGGGTAGTGATGATTGCAAGTTTATTTTTTTTTTATAGTTATCAAAATTACATTTAAATTAACAATTTTCCGACCTTGAATACAAAGGTGGTGGATCATACTCAAACACACTACTAAAA
The DNA here is from genome assembly GCA_037043455.1 of Cyrtodaria siliqua. Classification (NCBI taxonomy): domain Eukaryota; kingdom Metazoa; phylum Mollusca; class Bivalvia; order Adapedonta; family Hiatellidae; genus Cyrtodaria; species Cyrtodaria siliqua. Next base: position 111,090 of record JAWPHD010000975.1, read on the forward strand.
CAATAAATCACACACTTTTTAGACTTTTTTGTAAGGTTGCCATTGCTTCCTTTCTTCCCTGCTCCACTAGTTCTTTTTTTTGAACTTCACTAATTTCAAGTTTCTTTGTTTGATGTCCTGTTTCAAATTATAATATCTCTCCAGTTCATCTAAAATCAACTTAAACTCTTGCTCAGATATTTGTGCATCACTCAACGCTTTTGATATTAACTGCTTTGTACTATTTAACTTAGCCTCTGACAAAGTTTTTATTTCATGATGTTTTTGAGCTTTTGCATTAAGCTTGCGTCTGATAAAATTAATACAAACACCTGTAGCTCCACATACTATTGCTGCTATTTCTAAAGGTAACAAAACTGGAACAACAAATCCAATCCCAGCCATAATAACACCTGCAGATATTAAGGTAGTGTCAATTCCATCTGTAATATTAATACCACGTTTATATTTTTTTATAAAGTGACTGACGTATATCTCGCTCTGTAATTAACTTTTTTTCAATTTCTGAAATCTTTTCTAATCTATAATTTTGTCCGTCTTCCACTGGCAACTCAGGATATATACTTGGTGCTGTCGGTTGCTTCGGCACTTTTTTTATTAATAAATAAAATTCAATTAATAATGATGCCACCGTATTTACAGCGGTAGCGTTGGCAATCTTGCATACAAAGTTAACAACAGAACCAGCACCAATCTCTAAAGGTTTATCAAAGTTATCATGATTGCGTGGGATGATGTGAAGCGTTATGCCATAATTTGGTTGTTCAACACCATTGACAGAAACTATTACAGATACGTCACCAACTAATCGTTCACATGCTAAACCTATTCCCATAATCCGTCCACGGCGTGTCATTACATGACCCACATTTGATTCTGCCCCGCCGTTACCAAATGAGAGTATTCTATTCAACACAAGCGGACCCTTAGCGTCTGCAAATATTGTTATAATTCCATATTTAAGATTATCAACTCTATCTCTCAAATGATTAAACTGGTTAACAAAAGGCACAATTCGCCTATATAAATTTTGAACATCATTTATCAAAGCCTCTAAGTCTTCTGTTTTTTTAGGTCTTTGTTGGTCCAAATATACTCATTGTTTTTTTTATAAAAATATATTTTTTAAATAATTTCTAAAACACAACTTATAGGCAAACCTAGATTATCTATCTTGTCGCCATACTTATCTCTAACTTCTATTTTCAATTCAGTAATTGCACCATTCATAAGACAGTGATATTCAGGTTAAAAACTTGTATATACTGTGTCTCCGAACTGCTTATTTACTACAGGTACAACCCCTATAATAGTGCTTGGCTTACCATTGAACTAATTTCTACTCGTATTAATTTGTTCCAGATGAACATATAGCTGTTTATAAGGAGCTAAATTAATGGGTAATCTCCTATATTAGTATCTGTCAACCATTTTCTGTCCTTGAATCCCAGCATATTTGAAAGACCGTTTGACATTCGTGTCTCTATTGGCGTATGTATAATGCTGAAGCCAATTTGCTCAATACTGTCCAGGATAATATTTTCATTTAGCACTTTAAACTTTTCTACCAAGTCTTGAAAGTTATAGAGTCCACCTGGTAAATGTTCTATTTTAGCTGGGTTTCTTGTCTTTACGATTTCACCATTAATATTATACCAACCGATAGTGTATGTAAAACTTTTTAATCCAACGCGCTTAGTTCCATCTCTATTATCGATATACTGTTGTAAGTTAATAGAGTTGTCTATGTTTGAAATTGTATGAAACATTTTTTTTAATATATAAAAACACAAATAAAAATGATTTCTAAAGAATTCAAATATAACCCGGATGCTCAATATTCAAATACTTTTAGCAAAAAAGTGATAGATATAATAAATCAAAACATATTCATTACATCCAACGGTAAAGGCTTTAAAGCATCATTTCCAAATGTCTTTGAAAAATACAAACTTCCATACGTTAAATCAGATGCTATAGTCCAAAGCTGGGGAACAGATTGGATGTCATTTTGGCAGAATCAGTTGAATTTTGCTATTTGGTGTGCGACAGCTGGATGTGGCATTGATTTTAACAACTATCTAAAAGCTGATACCCTGGTTGGTTCGTTATTTCGATTTCATGTCTATAACCAAGTCAGAAGAATATTATTTGAAATGAGTGTAGCAATGCCGCAAGACTCAAATTGGAATGCGTTTAATAACACATATAACCGAAACGCATACGAGAGAATATGCAAGGAGTTTAACGTTGACTTAAATTCGGACTGGAGACAGAAACAAAGCTATAATAATGGGCTAGCAACAATTTATAATTACTGGACAAATATTGATTATCATCCTTTGATAGATACTGTATACGACAACAAAACAATGAGTTTTACAGTTTATGAGAGTGATAAAACATATCACATTGATTACATTGCACAAGGATCTGAGGCTGACAACAGCATGTCTACTTTTATACTAGATTGTTCATCTGGATTTACAAGAGCTGGAGTAGAAAGAATCAATGACAGCATAAGAATATACTGCTGGGCAATTCTTGGCTCACAATCACAAACAAGAACATATATACTTGGAACTGGAACGGCATTTGATGCACAAAAACAATTTCTGGCAAATGTAGAGGACGCAATAAATAGCCCCATCGACTTGCCCAGTCAAATTTCAAGATATGAAACCACCTTAAAATATGCAAGAAGTAAAGTAAATTGTGTCTATGGAAGTGGATTGTACATGTCTCCGAGTGACATGGAATTAAGAATCGGAACAATACAAGACTACAATAATGAAATTGTAATAGCAACCGATGCACAAGCATTAGGATTGAATAATGATGTAAATGTAAAACCAGTGCCACCAAAAAATATTCAACCTTTTCAAGGCACCACAACAAAGAATTGTTTACCAGAACATTCTGACTTTGATAAATCAATACATAAAAATGTGGAACATAACCCACCAGAAATACAAAAAATAGCGATTGAACACGAAGATAACAAAATAACTATAATTGTTGGTACTATAGTTATAGGTCTTGCTGCATTACTTATTTACGAGATTTAAACCACTCTTTAGCTGCCACATACAACAACCCGGAAACAAACACAAGCAAAGCCCATAGATTGTTACCAAGCCAATTAATAACATTACCTATTGCAGATAAAAGCATGATACTATTGCACCAATAACTCCTGGAAGTGCTGCAGCAGCTTTACCAGCTAGGTTGGCAAGAAGTTTACCAAGATTGAGTAGTTGTTTTTTTATCCAGTCTTTTACACTTGATGGATCAGGCTTTGGAGTTGGAGTTGGCACAGTCCAGCCTCCCGTTGTAGGAATAATGGCCTCAACTAAAACCCCAATAATAATACCAAATGCAGTTAAAATACTAACAATAGTAATACCTTGCTCTCTAAACAAGGTTTTGATCCTCTCACCAAGAGTTGTATCCTCGTTTAACATTTTGTTTATTGTCTCTTTTATCCTGCTTACTTGGTTACGGAAAGCTTTTCTGTTTTCATTGATAACATCCATCCTTGCACCTCTCTCAACTTCAAGGTCTTTGATGCGATCGCTAATTCTTTTTATCTGGAATTTATCATCGTCAGTCTTAGCTTGTTCTAACTTTTGTTTTTCTCTTGTTATGTCTTTATCAAGTTGTGTGAGTTTTGCCAAGTTATTGGTGAGTTCTTCCTTGACAGTTGTCATCGCTTTTACTATTCCATCCATTTCACGCTTGTCTATATTTGTTTGTATTGAAACATTAGGACGCTCATAAAGAGCACTTTTTATTGACTGTGCTGTGTCATCCACAATATTTGATAAATCTTGTAATGGAATAGCATCCACATTATCTGGTAAATCGTTTCTTGTGCTCTCCAACTCTTGTCCCAACTCTTGTCGAAATATTTGTGATACTTTTGTTTTACTGTCATACTCCGGCAGATTCAAAAATTGTCTTACCGCCTTTGTTCCCCCAGAGCCAACAACCCTGTTATATTCAATTACCAAAGAACCAAGAGCAAGAAATGTAAAAGAACCTTGCTTGGCAGTTATTCTTATTTCTTTATCACCAAACAACCACCAGTATAATGTTTTACCATCAGATGATACTTTAAACTGGTCATAATCCATTTTATCCGGTGCCATTTTATATCGTTTTCCTATTTCATCATAAAAGGATTTTACAAGATTTTTTTTGTGTGCTTCAAGTTGGGATTCTTTCAGCCTCCCTCCAAGGTCAGCAAGATGATCGCTTTGATTAAGAAAACTTCTTTGAACATCATTTATCATCATCATAATATTCATCATATTCATCTGGATCGTACAGAGGATTGTCAAATCCACCCTCAGCCATTGTTTATTTTATTTAATTTTAAAAAATATATTTAAAAAATAAAAACAATGTCAGCTTACGAAAACAAACTCAACCCTCATAGAAAAACTAAGAGAACCTCATGGTGCCAAAGGCATCCGCACAAGTGTAGTAATAACTAATAATCCCTCAACAATAGACCAAAACCAGCAACTGCTTGTTAGATTTCCCAATCTAAGTACTAATGATGTCATAGTTCCACGTACTGCTCGTCTTGCCTTTGAAATAGAACTTAAAAGCAGAACAGACGCCAACGCTACTCTATACCAGAATCTGGGTAGAACAATTGTGAAAAAAATGACAATAAGAATAAGTGGCAATGAAGTCATGTCAGTAGATGACAGTGATATATATCATGGTTATGTAGATTTATGGAAAAGCCCTACTGAACGAGTAAGCATAGCTTACCAAGGTATTGGTAAAGCAAACATGCTAAAACATAGAGTTGGTGCGGGAGATGCTTCCTCAGACACCGAAGATGAAGCTATAGCAACGATTATGGAAATAGATTTTGTATTCCACTGGACTTCGAAATGTTAGGAAGTCATATGCCATTTTATCAAGCGGGGCTTGGTGATAGGTTAGAATATGAATTAACGTTTAACGATTATAACAAAGTTATCAAAAGCAGTGATGCTGATGCATCTTATGTAATAACAAGAAAAGCTATAATACATGTATTATAGCATGGGGAGTACGGACATATTTGAAAGGCAGTGAAAGGATGATATGATTAGCATGACATATTAGCAAGAATTTGACCGATCGATTATCAGTCAAGTGAGACATGTCCGAAATTGGGGAGGGGACACAATCTGTGTTTGCCGACTTCAGTACTTTATAAATAAAACAATGAAGTTAAACCCCCAGTGGCCTACTTTGACACTGACCGTTCCAAGGCGGAAGCCCTATTGTCAACCCTTTTGTGTTTGTGATGTCGTTTGCATTTTTTATTACTTTTGCTTTTTCGTTTGTCTGTTTGCGTGTTTGTTTTTGTGTTTTGCGTTTGACTGTCGTTCTTGAATGCTGCTTTCCCTGTCCGATATCTTTATCCTTGTTTATATAATAAGTGTATTCAAAGCCTTATAGTTACATTGTCTTTTGTCTTTTGGTTTTGTCTGATTTCAAAATGCCAGTTCGAATGAATGTATTATATACAGTAACAAACATTGTATTATATACAGTAACAAACATTTCCATATTTCACGATAAGGGTAACACTACGTATAGCCGCTTCACTTTCATGGAAGCGCAAGTAAATATTATGGAATGATTTTTTAACACTAATATAATTGTGTAATGAACAATGTTATATGTATTTATTCTAAAGTTGTGATTATCCCAGAACTAAGTTTGTACAGCTCAGTAAGTGTGCCAGGTTCTCTGCCAGGACTTGAACCTGGATCTCTCTTCTCGAAAGAAAAGCATGCTTCCTTACACTACAGAGATGTTCCCAACAGCACAGAGCGTACAAAAAATTAATCAGCCAACTTAAATTTAGATTAAACATATTTTATTTCAAATTATGTATATTTACATAATCCATTGTAGTCACTGATCTTAACTCTTACAGTATGTCCTTTGTATGTGCCAGATGAAGCTGCAGGTTATGCTTATAAATTAATTCCAATACTTCATTAAAAAGAAACCCAGTGAAAACAAGCAAATTCAGCGAAGTACCAAGTCCACTATATGTGAAATCACACATCGTAAAATAATGGATACTCCTCAATCCTGCCAAATTTCATAAGACATCATTTTTTTATTTAAATTAACAGCATCCTAGAACTTTGACCAACTGACCTGAATAACAATGCAGTGCTTCCTTTCAATGAGTTTCACATTTTGATGAAGTTTTGATGAACTCCATTTAGGCTGTTGTGAGTGCCACCTTGTGAAATGCATCTGGCAAAGAGAAGGAAGGCTTGGATTATTGTTTATATCTCTGAAAACGGACAACAACAAGAGGTCAATGACCCTGAAGCTCTATTATTAGGAGTTGATAGATTAGCATTCATGTGAATTTTTATGAAAATCTGTCAAGTAGTTTCAGAGGAGTAGTCGCTACAAATGTTTACTATATAACTCTACGTAAACAAAGATGGTCGCTGGCTGCCATGTTTAATATCGAATCAAAATAATTTTCAACAAGGACCAACATCATGTCATGCTGGTCATTTTAGAAAAAGTTCCATATCTGATTAAATATCAGTTATAGTTTTTAAGAAGTAGTCGTTCCAGATTTATTTATGTTTTAAATTATTTTTAGCCATGGCGACCATCTTGAAATTCTGGCTTACCTGAAATTTTGGTAGGATCGACTAGACATCAAAATAACATTTTTAGCCAGAGCGACCATCTTGAAATAGTGTCCGACCTGAAATTAGGCTAGGATCAACTAGACATCAAGTGCAACATTCCTGTGAAGTTTCATGAGAATCCGTCAAGAAGTTTCAGAGTAGTCGCTACAAGTTTTTATTATGTTACTCTATGTAAACAAAGATGGCTGTTGGCGGCCATGTTTGATGTCGAATCAAAATAATTTTCGACAAGGATCAACATCATGTCATGCTGATCATTTTAGAAAAAGTCCCATAGCAATATCACTTACAGTTTTCAGAAGGAAGTAGTCACTACAAATTTATTTATTTTAAATCTATTTTAGCCGTGGCGGCCATCTTGAATTTCCGGCCAGCCTGAACACATTCCTGTGAAGTTTTATGAACATCCGTCAAGTAGTTTCAGAGGAGTAGTCGCTACAAGATTTTACTATATAACTCTATGTAAACAAAATTGGCCACTGGCAGCCATGTTTAACGTCGAATCAAAATAATGTTTGACTCGGATCAACATCATGTCATGTTGATCATTTTAGAAAAAGTCCCACATAAATACCACTTACAGTTTTCAAGAAGTAGTCACTACAAACTTATGTTTTAAAAATCTATTTTTAGCTGTGGCGGCCATCTTGAATTTTCGGCCGACCTGAAATGTTGCTAGGATCAATGAGCCATTATGAGCAACATTCCTGTGAAGTTTCATGAAAATCCGTCAATTAGTTTCAGAGAAGTAGTCGCTACAAGTTTTCATTATATAACTCTATGTAAACAAAGATGGCCACTGGCAGCCATGTTTAACGTCGAATCAAAGTAATGTTCGACTCGGATAACCATCATGTCATGCTGATCATTTTAGAAAAAGTCCCATATCAATATCACTTTAAGTTTTCAAGAAGTAGTCGCTACAAACTTATTTTTCTAAAAATCTATTTTTAGCTGTGGCGGCCATCTTGAATTTTTGGCTGATCTGAAATGTTGCTAGGATCGATGAGACATTAAGAGCAACATTCCTGTGAAGTTTCATGAAAATCCGTCAAGTAGTTCAGAGGAGTAGTCGCTACAAGTTTTCATTATATAACTCTATGTAAACAAAGATGGACGCTGGCAGCCATGTTTAACGTGGAATCAAAGCGAATTTCGACAAGGACCAACATCATGTCATACTGATCATTTTAGAAAAAGTCCCATATCAATATCACTTATAGTTTTCAAGAAGTAGTCGCTACAAACTTGTTTTTTAAAAACCTTTTTTTATATTTGGTGGCCATCTTGGATTTCACATCAACATGAATCTTTGCTAGGATCACCTAGACTTCATTGGCAACATTTCTGTAAAGTTACATAAAAATCCATTCAGAAGTTTCAGAGGAGTAGTCGCTACAAAAAAGTATCTCGGACAGACAGACGGACGCAGCACCACGGCATAAGCTCTGCTGATCTCTTCAGTATTTTGTCTCCATTGGACCAATAATAGACGCCATAACTAATTATTAGCGGTTGGTAACTACGCTTGTTGTTCAGCCATACCCTTTCAGATTCGCCGACACCGCTTGCAGGGTCGCGGACGCAGACTTTCCGAACAGCGACCTCATGTATGTTCGTTCACCCGCCATTTACGGTGTCGATATAAAAAAAAACACAGTCTGACTGGTTAGCGATATATTGCATCACACTCCAATTGATTTTAGCGTGAATTGAATTTCTGTACCCATTCAGTTTCGATATGTTTGTGTCAGACATGAATAATAGGTAACTTATAGAGAAAGTGTTTACAATCAATACTCATGTCACCGACTACATCAGAGGTCTCGCAATTAGACGAAGTCGCTTGAAACTTCGCTCTAATTTGACCGACTTCGTTTTTTATCCAGGTTGGGCGAAATCTGAGTCGTCGGCAATAAGCAAAATTGCGAACTTCTGTGAGTTTTATTGACGGCTAATTATTTTATCAGCAAGTTTCATCTAAAAATCCATTTCTAACCGTGGCCGCCGTTTTTATTTTCAGTCCGACCTGAACTTTTGCTAGAAACAACTACACATCATCAGCAACATTTCTGTGAAGCTTCATGACAATCTGTCAAGTTCTTTCACAGGAGTGGTCGTTACAATTTTTAAATAGTTAACTGTGTAAACAGACAAGGCTGCTCCCAGTCATGTTTCATCAAAATGATTTCTGACAATGAACAACTTCATGTGATGTACATCATGTTACAGAAAGTCCCATATCAATATCAGTTATACTTTTTAGGAAGTTGTCACTACAAATTTGTTTTGTTTTAAGCTTACTTTTAACAGTGCCGGCCGTCTTGCATTTTTTGCCCAGCCTGAAGATTTGCCAGGTTCAACTGGGCTGCAAGAGCAACATCCTTCTGCAGTGTCATGAAGGTCCACCAAGTAGTTTCAGAGTAGGCGCAACAAATTTTTATACAAGTCCTTATTATATCACTTCATGTCTGGCGGGCATGTTTGATGTGGAATCAAATTAGTTTTCGACATGGCTCAACATCACGTCATGGTGATCATTTAAAAAAAAGAAGCTAATCTTTGTCCATACATATGGTCTTTTGTTCATTTAAGCTTGTAAGAACATGTTCCACCACCATGTAGGCTGTTAAGGGAAAAAAATTAGGTGTGTTTCCTATTGCATGCTTTAAAAAATTAGGGTCGGTAGGTAGGAAATTTATATAAGTTTGTTTTTCGAGCAAGATATTTTGAGATGCTACATGAATTTATCTCATAAACCCCATACAAGTTGATGATACAACTGAAAGTTCCTCTGTAATGTAAGTTTACCTCAATAAATTGCAATAAATCATTGTTCAGAACATTTTTTTTTTCATTGAAAGTTTTAGGGTTGGTCCCTTAAAAATAGGGTCGGTCGGGCCACCGGAAACACAGGTATTGTTTTTTTGGCATATCACAGACCAGCCACTTGTTCTTCGGTAGATCCTATAGTGTATACCTACCTAGTGATATGCATGAGGCAACATGTCTTCAACTGATGCCCCTTTCCAATCTGGGTCATGCCAGTTTACACACATAAATATCACACATGCAATGCACGTCCACATATACGATATATAACTAAGACCTTCAGCATATACCTGACTACGAAGCCAAGGACGCCAGAACGCAGACAGCGTGCAATATCCCCAATTTTCTATCAGCCTGGCAACAGATGTTAAACTCTGCAAAGACAAGGAAACACGAGATGTTATAAAAAATGATTTCTCCACATACACAAAGAAAAGACACATACACAACATAAAATGTCCTGTATCACACACGTCAGTCAACCTTTATGGCAGGACGTGCAATGGAATTGTCATGCCACTTCAATAACGCAGCTGTAAGACGTTCAATATGCCATCTCGGTCATGCCGGTTTACCCAAGACACTATCACACATGCAATGCACTATAACATATAAGGTACACAGCGACTACCATCAGGACATACCTTAATAGAAAGCAAAGGGCGCCAAAATGCAAACAGGCTGCAAAATCCACAATCGCCTAGCACCTGCCAGCTAAAGCAGATCACTGCAAAGACAAGGAAACACAGTATCGTATAATACAGGCTTTCTCCACAAACGCAAAGAAGATAAACATACACGAGATCAGACAATATTTCCAGTGATAAACATACACGAGATCAGACAATATTTCCAGTATCATACACGTCAATCCATGGCTTTTCGAGACCTTTCTCACGCTGTTGCGAACAAGCGTTTACATGGCCATGCTCACATTTTAAAGCGCACGAAGAACCTGATTTTACAACTCAATTGGTATTTCAGACAGCAAACCCTTTAAGACGATCTCTTTCTCTCTCTATCATTCTATACTATCGCGGAGACAACATTATCGCAGTTATGAGCAACTACCGTTCAATGCTTCGATGTGTTTGCTCTGTGATCTGTCTCTGTGTCACTTTTGGTCAATGACATTTCAACGTTACCAGGTTGACTTTCCAAAATGCGCAGCAACCATTTACTTTGCCTTTTCATCCATAAGCATCGGGAGGTGTACAGAACTGGTTCTACCCGGGAAAACTGGTAGTCCGTCTCCACCAAAAATAAATCGACCGTCACATATAATCTTACATGTGTTGACAATGTTGTAAACTACCATACCAAAACAAACAATCAATTTCGACATGGCTGGGAAGAGATTGACAGCAGTCTCTCACGAGGAAAACCACCCATCAAGGTCTGTCGCGTGCGGAAATCTGTTTAACTTCAGCTTTCACAAAAACATAATTTCTTCACTTATTGTGCAAGACATAGTAATGCTCTTGAAAGGTATTTCGAACCATCTATGCCAGCAAACGAATGAACAAGAAAACCCAAAAGTCTTCCTCGAAAAAACAAAACGACAGCTATTCAGTTAACGAATCATAGTTACGTCACCTGCACACTAAGTGAATGTTGCATCTACCCACCTGTCCTTTCAAATGAACTCTTCACCAACACTTCCTGCTTGAACTAAAACTAATATCCAAAAAAAACACAAATTTTCAAGATGGCTGTGACAAAGTGAGCGACAGAGTGATCCTAACTTATGCGCATGCGCAAACAATAACAACCATAAAAATAATAACAAACTCTTGCCCCACATAGGCCAACTTTTTCTCACTCAACATAATCTTATAAATCCATATAGACACTCCACAACATCCCTTTCAAATAAGCCCCGTAATAGTGTGTGACAAATTCTCAACACTGCCCACAGCCATTGCCACACATTCATGAACTTGTGGACAGCTCCTTGGCCGTGAAGCATGACCTACTTCTCCGCCACAACAATAATATGCCATATTACCTACCAAAACTTATCTACGGTACTTACCTTTCGCCCAAAAATATTCTCGCCCACGATTTTGCAATGGTTACAATGGCTTGAAATGTTCAATGTAACGTATAACGTCGACCTACTGTACACCAAGATCCGTCGCAAAATGGCGTTCGTTATTAAAGCGTAATATATAGCCTGCTGCGCGCGCAACTAAACCGGAACTCAACAGTCAATTTATATTTACGAAAAATATACAGACGTTAAAGGAGCTACTTATGTAATAGCCAACTATTACGTCTCGTTCATGTATCTACATCCATTAGTGATTTTCCGTACTAGAAAAATATCTGCTTGGAATTTGATATGGTTGGTGATGTTGAATTAGCCAGACAAATAAGACAGCAAATCAATGGTAAGATAGTATTTATGTATGATCGTATCTTGCGACATAGAAAAATAATAGCAAACAAATCTGAAACCCTTTGGAACATCAACATTAATACACCAGCACAAAGCATGAAAGGTATTTTAATGCTGTTTGAAGACCCAGAAAGAACAAGCACAGCAACCTATTACAACCCAAAGATTGAAAAGGTTGAAATGACAATAGAGGGAGTACCAAATCAGTTGTATAGTCAGGGCATGAAAGCATATCAACATTGGGATGAAATCAACAAATATTTTGCCTTAACATCAAAAAGAAACAAAGAAATAGTAGCGAGGGACTTAAACTTTACCAATGTTTCTCTTGAGACCTATTTAACAAAATCATATGCTTTGTGGCTTGACCTTAGAACATGTGATGACAATTTATTATACGGCAGTGGAAGAAAAATAGAAAACGGCAGTGAAGGCATAGCGATACTAATAAATAAAAAAGCAGATGCAGATCAACCTTTAAATATTTATCTATATATAATACAAGATGCGCAAATCAATTTCGAAGATGGAAGATTCAAAGAAGTACGATACTAGTTTTCAACAAAAATATCCTAAATATCCCCAAAGTGCCATTATCTGTGGTCAGACAGGCTGCGGCAAAACATAGTTTGTTCTTGACATACTTGAACAAGAGTATGTTGGAGTTTTTGAACATATAATTATATTGTGTCCAACCATAGAGTGGAACGAGGCTTATAAAAATAGATCCTGGATAGGAGATGTAAGACACCCGAGAGATAAAAAAATAATAATTGTTAATCCCGTTAGCAAAGGCAAAGAAATGTTACAAGAACTGTTGCGTTTATTTTTCAAACAATATGCTGGCAAACCCACATTATACATTATTGACGATTGCTCAGCCACAAAAGAATTAACAAAGAAAAAGGATATGTTATCAGAGTTGGCATTCTATGGCCGCCACGCTAAACAATCAGTGTGAGTTATTTCACAGAGATATAATTCTGTATTGAAAGATTTAAGGGAGCAAGCAAAATGGTTGTGTATGTTTTACACTAAAGACAGAGATAGTTATGAAAATTGTTTGAGAGAAAATGATGTTATTCCGACGCTGGAGAAGAGAACCAGAACAAGAAAAGCTTTAGCAAAAACTAAATAGTCAAAGTTAATATTGAGGACTGAGCAACCAAATGGTTATTGGGTTGAATAATTTCTAACAGCAATGTTTTTTTTCTAACAGCATTGCTTTATTGCTAATAGTAATACTAACAGCAAAGTAGCAATACTGACATGAAAATATAATGGATATATCAGGAAATATAGTAATGCTTATAGCATTGCTCATAGTAAATTAGTAATGCTTATAGCATTGCTCATAGCAAAGTAGCAATGTTAATAGCAATGCTTGCAGCAAATTAACAATGCTAATAAAAAAATAGCAATATTAATAACAATGCTATTAACAATACTAACAATTACTAGTTGCATGAATATCGCAGCTGGTTGTTTTATGTTTTATGTTTATTTCAAGATAAAAAATAAAATTATAAATATAAAAATGAATGCGGAAGAACTATTACAAGATATATCAGAAGGTTTCACAGAACGTGATGAATCAAAACAACAAGAAACAAAAAAAGAAAGATTATCAGCCATAGTGGCTGGCGGCGGTAGCCGTCAATATTTGGGTAAAGACATACAACTCACGAATATAGATGGCATGCCACGGGATGAAATTAACAAAATTTACTGCAGATATGAAGCAAGGCTTGGGGCAAGTATGACCAAGACTTTAGGCAATTCTTTTATTAACTTGTATGTGATGGGAGTATCAAAATATTTTAATGTGACAAATCCACCAAAGCTGATAGAAGATTTGGAGGAAGACCCATTTAATAATCATGCTTTGACAAGTGCTTGTTGTGAGTTGTATTATAGGTATGGAATGTGCTTAGCACCATTTACAGCAATACTGACAACTGTTAGACATATTGATTTTCATAAAATTAAAAATTTAGATAATATAAATGATGGAGAACCAAGAGAGTGAAGTTATACCTGTTTTTACACAACCTGTTGAACAACAAAAAGTAAAAAATCCAAAAAGAATAGAGGCTGGGGAAAAAGGAGCAGCGGCAAGAAAGGCAAAGCGTTTAGTAGATTGATTGAATTGGATTTTATAATCACACCAACAGCTAAGGTCATATGGCGACTTTCCAGCTTCCATTGGTGGAGGAAGACCCCACGTGCCTCTCCGGGCAATTTTCGTGCACGGGCGGGCACCTGGGAAGAACCCCCGACGTTCCGCAAGCCAGCTGGATAGCTTCCTCACATAAAGATTCCTAGGCCCCTGAGGGATCGAACCTACAGCGGTGAGGGGCAAGTGATTTCAAGTCAGAGACGTTAACCACTCGGCCACGGACGCCCCTGCGTTTAGTAGAGCAAGATGCAAAGCAAGATGCTGCAAATCAAAATGAAATAACAAAAATAACAATAACTGAAGAGGAACCAGAAATCAAAATAAGCGTATACAAAAATTATATTCCACCGTGTCTGGTTTTATTTGGTATTGCTGGGTTGGGTTTGTATACTTATAACAAGAAATCTGCTACACAACCTGTGCAACCTGCTGCTGTTCGTGTTGCACCAAAAGACCCGTTTGATTGTTTTTAATAATTTATTAAAAAAAATAATATAAAAAATAATATAAAAAAAAATGGCAGCAAGTATTGACGTAAAACAAATTGTAAATATGATGTATCACGCTGGAGTGGAAACACTTCTAACTGTTGGATATTCTGAGATTTGCAGAAAACTACTAAAAAGACCAGCCCCTAAAGTGGATTTTAATATGGTAGATGTTGGGATGCTGTCTGTGGATATAATGTTAGCAATGGCTACAAAGGATATGCTGATTAAGCAAGGTATTATTCCTGCGGATATTATGAAATAATTTTAAAAAAAATAGATATAAAAAAAATGGCAAGTGCAGTAGCAATGATGATCGGTGGCGCATTAACAAATGCATTGGCATTTAGCGGTTCAAATTATTTCTTTTCAGAAATGGGAAGTCATTCAGATGAGGAAAGACAAAGGCATGACAAAGCAGTGGAACAATTAAACGCAGCATAAGCGGAGTGGAATAAAAAAAGAACAGAGAGATTAGATTTTATTAATAAGCAACTACAAAAAGAGCATCATGCAGAGCAGACTTTTGATGATGTAGACCAAGCTATGAAACAGTATTATTACATAACTGGCAAACATTTGCTTTTGGAACCGGAGCCTAAGTTGAGTGATTTCTATACACCATCTCCGGATCAACAGAATAGAGAAATTACGTTTATTGTGGTGGGCATGGCTGCAACTGGATTTGTGGCGTATAAATTGAGTTCATAAAAAAAATAGTTTAAAACTATAATTACTTTAGATTTGGAATGACTAAGTATGTTTACTTTGAAAAGACTAAGTCATATGCGTGATAGCTATTTTTGTTGTTGTTTTTACATGGTTTCAATCAAAGTGGTCGCATATAATATGGTGGTTTCTCTAATTTATTTTTGAGATGATCAGGCGCCCATACTTCACCGTTGTCTAATAATGTCAATACCATGGATGGACCATATTCAGTATCTACTATTTTCGTATCTGTAATTTTGTATATTTTATCTATTTCCAAGTCTGTCCATTTCTTTGTGCTATTTTGATATTGCTCTTCAAGCAGTTCATCAAATTGTGCAGTTGTGATTTCCATTTTTTTTATAGCTATATAAAGTTTAATCTTTAGTAGAAAATGGAAAAGATTTATTACAGCCCAAAAGGATTTTGGAAAGGTTACTCAGCAGTTAAAACATTGGCAAAAGAGGCTGGTGTCAGTAAGAAACAGGCATTAGAAGTTTTAAAGAAACAAGCTGTGTGGCAGATTTATTTACCCGCACCAAAGAAAATAGTTAGACCCAGGTTTGATGTTTCCACTAAGAATGAAGTGCATCAAGCTGATTTGTTATTTTTACCGCATGATACTTTTGGCTTTGGTCGTGGACGCAAGACATATAAATATGCGTTGACTGTTGTTGATATTGCAAGTAGATATAAAGAAGCAGAGCCACTGACTTCCAAGGATAGTAAAGAAGTTGCCAAAGCATTTGAAAATATATACAGTCGGCATTTGAAATATCCAAAGTTATTACAAGTGGATCCAGGCAGAGAATTTATGGGTGCAGTATCACAGTTGATGGCAAAACATAAAGGAAATATTAGACGAGGCAGAACAGAAATACACAGAGACCAAGCTATAGTGGAAAGATTTAACAGAACATTAGCTGAAAGATTGTTTGGCTATCAGTATGCTAAAGAAATAGATTCGCAAAAAAGTAATAGAGAATGGGTAAAGAGATTACCAGAAGTTGTTAAAGCCATAAATGTAGAAACAAAAAAAAAACCTCCTGTTGAAACAAAAATATTAAAAGGTGATCCTATCTGTATGAATGCAAGTGTAAGATATTTATATCAACCCGGGGAACAAGAAGGTGGAAGACGCAGAGCAACTGATCCAATGTGGAGTGTAGATATTCACAAGATTAAAAGTTATATGCTGACGCAAGGTATAAGAGTTTATTATTTGAAAGCACCAGCGCCACAGAGAGGATTTGTCAAAGAAGAATTACTTATTGTTCCTGCTGATACCCAAATTCATAAGTTTTTATAAAATCCATGTGCATCAGTTTTAATACCGTCTGGTGCTATGTATCTTTTAGAGTAAAATGGTGACAGTGTTACTTTGTTTACTTTTATGCCATATATCTCATGCTTTATTGAGCGTATCATATTCATTTCACGGGTGTACTTTTCTTGCCAAACAATGCATCCTTGTAGTTCTCAAAGTTTATATGTTTTTCAATTACATATTTTTTTACACCCTTTGCTTTCTTAATAATCTGCTCATTCACTTTCAAAATAGAATCTTGTTTGGATCTTAATCCAATATTTTCATCTTCCATTGCTTTCTTAACAATATGCACATCCGCTCTCAACATCGAATATAGTTTGGATCTTAATCCAATATTCTTAGCTGTATACTCATCTATAGAATCACCATCATCTTTTATTTTATTTATTATTGTATCTACTACTTTCTCAATCATCCGCTCATCCGCTCCCAAAATAGAACATAGTTTGGATTCAACTATAGGAACACATTCATCTTTTATTTTGTCTGTTACTTTCTCAATCATCTGCACATCCGCTCCCAAAAAAGAATATAGTTCGGGTCTTGATTCAATATACTCAACTATCGGAACACCAGGACATTCATCTTTCATTTTATCTATTACTTTCTAAATCATCTGCTCATCCGCTCTCAAAATAGAATATAGTTTGGGCCTTAATCCAAGTAACTCAACTATAGGAACACCAGCACATTCATCTTTTATTTTATCTAATACTTTTTTATTTGTATCATCGTGCAGTGAATGGTATTTCGGATAATCACTCAAGTCATTCTCATCTTTCATTTCAGCCATGTCTTTGTACACATCTTCTGTTTTGATATCTACCAGCAAGCTGTCAGTGTCTGTGTATAATAAAGTACAGTCATCTCCGTACCTTTTCTTTAGGGTATTATAGTACCAGTCATACATCATGTACTTTGATAAATCCAATACTGACATTCCAACATAAATTGGTTTGTTTAATGTTAATTTTGCTTTGTTTACATGTATTGCTGACAATTCATCTGAAAATTTTATACGCCTGTTAAAGTTGGGTTTGGCTATTATTTTTCTTGTCTTTTCATTTTCGGAGCCGTCAGTTCTGACTAGTTTTATATCAGTCCGCTTGCGTAGATTTTCCATTGTTTTGCCAAACACAGAGTTGTTCATAAGTTTGTAAAAATCTGTTTCAAATTTTGATTTAGCTTTTTTTCTAAGTTTTGTGTTTAGGTTTATGTATGATGCCATCCATGGTTCTTCATTAAATTCTAATACTCTGTGTACTTTTTTTAGTTTCATACCCAAAGATAAATACAGTTGCAGGTTTTTGTAATGTAACACATATTTTTCTTTGTCCATAAGATTGGGAACTAGTTGTTCTGTATTTATCATGCTATTATTTTCCAGTAAACCTATCTGGTATTCAGACAACCATTTTTTATCACTGCTAATCTTTCCGGTGCAAGCGGAAAGTCATTGTGAGCTTCATGGAGCTCTTTAGGATATTCTAAATCAACTTCAAGTATATGCCCTTTGCCAGGTTTTGGTTTAGAATATTTTCCTTTGTTTTTGGCTTTCCAAACAAAGCCAGAATATGGAAGTGACTGACTCATTGCCCATCCATAAAGATTATTTGCATCAAAATACATTAAGAAGTTGTTTTCCTCGTTAGGATTATAATCAGCTACATGTGGATTGTTTGCTTTGGCATATCGTTTTGATACCATACGTATGCCACCTCGCATTCCTTTTTCTAGAAACAAGTGCTTGTCAATGTCTGTCAAAAGTTCTAATTTTATTTTTGAATGTTTGAGTAAAGCATCCCAAGATAATCCAGGTGCTGTGTAGTAATGTAAAGCATCAAGTTTGTATGCACTCATGCATGTTTTTCTAAAAGTTTGAAACACATCTGCTAACAGAGTTACATCAGTTTTTAGATATAAATCATGATAGTCTCCAAGAGTTTTACAGTTAAACTCTTCCCATATTTTTTGAGCGTATTCGTAATCTTCGAGACTTATACTTTCATCTGAGAGACTACTGTAAAACTTTTCTATAGGCGGTAATTGTGTTTCCTTAAATCTTTCCATACTGTCCATATATTTGTATGGATAAACACCTTTTCGTAAAAGTAAATCTGTTTGTTCCCCAAACTGATTTTTGGTAATTTTGAAATCAGATTTGTCTGTTGCTTTAACCAATTTTTCCAGAGACGAAGCCATAAACTGAAAGCTATCCAAGAATCTAAGTGAAATATACTTTTCAGCGTTGTTTGGAATGCATGTAATATTACCTGTCATTTTATGTATTTTTTGCATGATGAGATGACTATCATATCCTTTGAGATTATTAAATACAACAGGGATGATTGTTTTATTTGGTTTTATTTTCAGTTTTAGGTTGCAGTTTTTATGTATTCTCCTGTAAAATGACAGTGGTCTCTTACTTTACAGTTTTTGCCACATTTCCTACCTATTTCATTCTCGCATATCCAGCAGTGTGTTGCTTTTTCATAATCTTCCTTATTTTGTTGTGTCATGATTAATGGTTTTGGGTGATCAAATATATTATTAATGTTGGTCTTTTCGAATTCTAAGTGATTTAAAAACTTTTCAACAACATCTTAACCTCTGTAAATAACAGGTTCTTCAGCTTTGCCATCATATCTGACAACCTGGTATCCAAAACCACAAGCTTCGTGTACATTTTGAATTTAAGATTTCTTTCCAAATTTGATTAATTGCGGTTTGATTATACTCTCAAAATCAGCATATATTGCATTAGGCACAGGCATCTGATTTTGAGGATTTTTAAATTGTGTGTGATTTTTACCTTCTTGCGGCATTTCTATTCTGCAAGAATTTTTGTTGATACCATCACAGACTTCTTTGTGTTTGGTAAGTAGTCCTTTTCCAGAATAGCCGTGAAGGCAACGATCGCAGAAGTGAGTTTGACCATGGTGTTTGTTTTGGTCCCAGAGTAGTCTATTCAGATTTTTAATCCGGCAATAGTGATATTTTGTTGTTAATTTTTTTGGTTCTTTGGAATAATCATCAGGGTTATAGTTGTCATCTATAATTCCTTCTTCATTATTTGGATCGTCTTCGTTCTCTGATTCTCAGTGTCTTCAGATATTAAGATCAAATTAATTCGTTCAATATCTTTTGGTTGTTCTGATATTTTATATGGAAAAACAGATACCTTTTTATTTTTTCCTGTTATGGTATATCCATAAACATTAATAGCAAGATTATTTTGTTTTTCTACTTTGGTTATTTGAGAAGTTGGAGTGGGAAAATCAATACCATCCATATTCAACTTACCCATGTGTTTGTTATAACTAGATATCCTAGTTGGATTATTTTTATTAGGCCACAAAGCAGAAACCAATGCCACTTCCAAGCACTCATTATCTTCATTATTGACATTAATTATTGCTTTTTTATCAGATACTGCTTTAGACAAAGGAATATATGAAGAACCTTTTAATGGTTCGTACTTTGCAATATTTAAGTAAAGCTTAACACAGTAATCAATCTCCAATCCTGATGCTGTGTTTGTAAATCTTTCAAGACTCTCTTGTATATATGCAGATGATTCATCGTAAAACTCATTTATTTTTTCAGCGTTTAAAATTGCATTTTGTTCGCTGTGTAATACTGCTGTGGTGTATTTTTTGGCAGCACCAACATCTTTGAATATATTTACAGTGAGACCTAATTGAAACTTTAATCCATTCATCTTTGTCAGCTCTTTGCTTATTTGTTTGTAATAATGGATTTTTTATCACGAAATAGTTTTTGAGGGTCTTTGTATTTTTCGGCAGATATCTCGTATGCTTTGAAATAGCCACACATTGGTTTGTCAACCAGTTTAATTTTCTATCTTGAAAAACTTGTTTTAGTTCATTTAAAACATTTCCTGTAATTTAGCATATTTATGCTTTCGTTCATTTATAACATTTTCTTGTAATTTATCATATTTCTGCTTTTCTCGTTTACGTTGTTTTTTAGCACGCCGTCTTTTGAGTAAATTTTCTAATGTTTGAAATTTAACCTCTGGGGTTTTCTTTGGAACTTCTTTAAGAGGTTTTAATGCATTTATACCGTTAGATAGTGTTTGCTTATCTATTTCACCTGCTTCAAACAGGTGTATTAATTTTTCTATAATCTCTTCAGTCTTCATTATTTCTTTTTGATATATTTATATTGTTTTTTTTTTTTAATATAAAAAAAATATATCAAAAAGAAACAATGGAAATCAATGTTTGCAAATTTCTTAAAATTGGATTACACAATCCGTGTAAAAATAAGACTACAAAATATTCTAATTATTGCAGTTTGCATAAGTATAGATTAAAAGCAAGTCATGTATTGCCGTGCTCAATATGTAAAAAAGGCACAAGAGCAAAAAATAAAATTTGTGCTGATTGTGGTGGAGTTTCAGTCAGAATAATGACACGTTATTGGAAATTTAAAGATTATAATGCTGAGTGCTTAAAATTTAGACGTATTGATGTTTAACCATATAAAAAAAAATATGTTGTAATTTTGATAACTATTAAAAAAATTAAACTTGCAATCTTCACTACCCCTATTTTAAAAAAGTTTTAATAAATCAAGTAAATCACCATGAAATGGTAATTTATTATATATGTATTTTGGGGCGTTTCTGTTGTAATTTGAGGCGAAACAGAGTGAGACGAAAATAACAACAGAAACCCCAAAATACATATATATCATGAAAAGATAAATGCTATGCTTGGGGTTGTGGAATCACCTGAAATGTCAAATTTTATTTAATTGATTTTTGTTTATTATACAAAACTCAAAAGTTGACTCTGCCAACAGTCGAGTGTACTCAACGACAATGATATGATACAGGACAGTTAATTGATTTATTTATGCTTTTAAAAAGGCAATTTTAATTAAATGCATAAAATATTCTCAGGATTTCATATCCGTCGTTCTATCCACTCTCAAACAGTGTTAATTGTAAATGTAAATGGATCCGTTGTGAGTTTTTTCTTTCATCACTAGTGCAAACCAATTGCTTTTAATTATTTCTTTATATTCTTTTTTAATGTTTTCCCTGGTGGGTTTTCTTCATAAATTGCAATTGTTCGATCGATATAACTGTGATAATGTTAGGGTTAATTCCATTAATATCCGTCCTTGTATGCTTGATAAAGACGAAAATCCAAAAGTGCCTGTGATTTACTTAATAATATGCAGGCCCGTAGCAACACTGAAGCACACCAAGGCAGTTAGTTAGATAGAATTTTGAGAATGTACCTAAATGCATGTATATGTAAAATATAAACTTCAACATCAATAAATAATCAATCATTGACAATAAAACGTCTTGCTTAACACTGAAAATAGTAAAGAAATCGCGTGTGTTCTGGTATGGGGGTGTGTTGGGGTGGGGTTTGTGGTGGGTGTGGGGTGTGTTTGCATGCCAGCAGACCTCCATATAAAGGGATTTGCCTCGGTTAAATGTCAGGGCTGGTTACGGACATGATATGCACTGTTTGAATTAATAGTTGATAACATTCCTTCATTCGTACACTTCTAGTATCTGAAAGTTTGTCAGATGTATACATTTCCCCTTTCGTATTATATCTTCTGTATTTCAGGTAAGGCACCGATGTTAGGCAAAATTATAAAACTACAGTTGTTGAATGATCGGTTAACTTAACGGAGAGTTAAGTCATAATTTTAAATCTCTCTGAATTATCGACAAATGAATGTTTCTACCAGAAATTGAGCTAGTGAAAGCATTATGTTAAGAATAAATGCACATATTTTTCGTGAGAGAAATGTACTTTGAAAGTTTACACTAACCAATGATTAAACTAACCGAATTTTGAAGAACTGGACCCAGAGTATAATGAATGTAATTAACGTGACGCCAGTACGTAATATCTCCGCCTTGTAGCATGGTCACTGAAATTCCTTTTGTATTTGTACAGGTTTGAATCGTTTAATTGAAAATAACACCTGTCAGAATAAATAGTATTCTCTAACTACCAGCTATTGGAAGTTACAGTATGGCAGACAGCTGAAATGGACATGCTACAAAACAAATATACGCCCATCTCGATGTTTAAATCAACCAATTCGATGAGACCATAATTTATATATACTCAGCTGCAAAAGAAAGTGTACACTTTGAACATATTACTTTACACCACTATCCTCTTTATCAAGTGACAGTCCTTTATTGATTCAACCTATTGAAAAACAAATGAAAACAAGATATTGGCAATAGAATGTTAAACATTTTGATACCAAACATGACACATTAATTTTGGAATTTATGCAATTAATTCTAAAAATAATATCAGTGCACACTTTCTTTCGCAACTGAACTGTGTACACTTTCTTTTGCAACTGAGTATATAACCTATTGTTAGATCCGTACAAATCGATAAACTCCGCCCACCAATGTCCAAGCTCAATTTTGGCCACAAACATTACCATGTGTTATATTGTATAAAATGTGTGTGTGTGTGTGTGTGTGTGTGTGTGTGTGTGTGTGTGTGTGTAGTTTTGAGGTTTAAAGTCCCTCCACCAACAAACACGACAATGTTGCCCTGCCGCGATGGGCACAATAGAGTCCGGGATGAATGTTTGTTTGTGGGACAGTATGTGCTTTATGTAAAGGGGTAAATACCTCATTTGATTTTAATTGGTCAACTGGCATGGTCAGATATATGTTTGATTGACCGAGCGGATCTATGTATAGGTTTTATTATAATACAGTGGCACTTGTTATTGTCAGTCGGAGGTATCGTATTGATTTGATTGGTTAAATGGATAAATTATTGACAACTGGCGTCATGTTACAACGTGTTACATAAATTATGTTTGTTTTTATTGCAGATTATTTGTATATTCTGTAATAATTAGAACTTTCTAAATAAATCCCTCATTCAGATTATTATTTATTTTTGAATTTATTTGTTTCTTTAATAACATGTAATAATATGCGAGAATGAAATTCGTTATATTTATAAAGGGTTGTATACAAGTATAACAATGAATGATCACGTGACTAATGGCCGACGGTCAATTTAGTGCTCTGAAACGCTGCAACAAATTCATTTATTTAGTAAGTAAATAGGTCGATTATGGCTACATATAGCGCAGGGGCATACATGCGAGGTTCTAGCGCAAGGGGTCGAGGTACCAGTTGGACCCCTCGAGGGCGAGGAGCAAGACATTTCAACTCAAATGATTACCGGTCAGACAATAATTATTTTGCTGTGTTACGTGACGTTGCAGAAAATGGCGGCGACCACGATGTTTTCACACAGCAAGAGCAAGGTGGTGGTGACCATGATTTTACTCATGTTCATAGCAAACGCCAACGTATTAGCACTGGTGGAGAGAGCAACGAACCGTATGACACATTTGAACCACCAAATTATAGTGACATGTCTAATGATGATAAACTGTCTTTGATACTATCAAAAATGGCAATGAATGAACACAAGGTCAAAGTCATAGAACAGAAAATTGACTTTGCAAGAAGTGTACAGGCCAGAGTGTCGGCAGTAAAATCTGTTGTTAAATCACACGCATACATAATCACTCTCCTTGAATACAAATCGATTGATATAGAAGCCCGTGCAAGACGCAAGAATCTTATATTCAAAGGTTTTCCCGAAAACCGACGCGAAGATTGTAAATAAACCATCGCGGACTTTATACGAGAAATGCTACGTATTGACATATCCCTAGTAATTGACAGGGCTCACAGGCTGGGAAGATTCACTGCCGGTATGCAGCGACATATTATTGTGGCATTTACTATCAAGACGCAGAATATATTTTATCGAGTGCGTACAGACTCAAGAATACTTCGTTTGGCATCACTGTGACTATCAACCTGAGATCACCAAAGCCCGTAAAGAGATTGGGCAGAATATAGGCAACTCCGCCAAGAAAACCCTGATAGCAAAGTCAGCATTATCTACCCGGCAAAAATGATCATGAATGGCAGAACTATACGTGATATGTTTTCTGACTGGAACCAAATCATGCGTGGCAGTCGTATCGATACAACTACTTTTGAACGCGCACATGTAGGTCAAGCCAGTGAAAGGCAATACAATCAGTACACCATGCCTAAGCAAACTATAAATGACAACAATGAGCCGGATTCCACGAATAGTGACATGAGTACACAAAGGCGTGATCGCTCACCTAAGCCCCAAATAGACCTGTACAACCAACTACGATAACGACTATGACTTCAGACTAAATTCTAAGCACGAGAAAATGTTGGGGGCTGATCTCAGAGTTGTATAACAACCTGCATTTTAGTAGGCTCAGAGGTTTTTGTGTATAAAAAAAAGCCAATAAAAAAATCAAATTAAAAAATACATATTATTTCTATTTCATTTCTGTCAATATACGTCATATGCACCGACCTTTCCGACTATTTTTTCTCAATACAGTCTTAGGTACAACCACCCAGACTCGGCTGGAGTTTTAAAGGGACTTGCCTGAATAAGTGATCACTAAAAACGTTTTGAGAGGAGGGTACACATCAGATGCAGATCCAAGATTTTGGTTTGAGTATTTGTGTGTGGGAGGGGCGGAGGCGGTGGCAGCGGAGGTTCTTTCGAAATAAAATGTTTTTCTACATGACGTTTAGTGAATTCTGTTAAATCCAATGATGACTAACAGTAGAAATGGCGCGCGCCCCAGGTAATCCGGCATGCATAGGTTATACTTGTGGGATTTTAGAGGGTCGGTGTCCTTGGTCCGCCTTATCCCTGAATCCGCCTTAGTACATGATATATACACTTTTATCCCCTATGTCTTACCCTAAAATTGCCGGGATGGTGAAGACGCTGCGTCTAAAATGTTTATGCCTCTCACTCCTGCGGGTTCGAATCCCACTGGGAGCTCGAATTGTTAAGTGAGAAAGTGTCAATTCTTAATGTGTTTTTTTTGTGGTGTGGCAAAAATATTGATATTTCCTATTTTAGATGGTCTAAATTTAATGATTGAAACTAAAACTACCCATTTTTTACAAGAATATTCATTGCGGGACAGCAATTTGTGCTATCCTAGGTTACGCACCAGGATATATTTAAAGAGTCAAACGGCAATTTTGCTCTTTTTTTTAAGTCACGGCATTCTGTTATTTTTATTTATTTTTAAACTTTTAACACATTTGAATAGTGCAAATAAATCGCATTACATATTCCTAACTGTTGATTATTTTACAACAATAAACGTTTTTAAACCTATGGGAGTACTGAAAACTCAAATTGTACTACCTTTTATTTCAACATCTGACTTTACTGAATACAAAACCCTGTGGGGTTTTGAAAAACTGAAAGATCATGCAGCGCGTGCGCTTATCGCCTTGAATGCACACTAGAACAATTACATTGATCAGTTAACCTTATGAGGCCGCCACTATTGAAGGTGAATTTTTTTCTTTTACAATATATGCAATACGTGATAGCTCATTTATTAAGGAATTGTCTCGCATTTTCTTCGGCGTTAATGCGGTTGTAAACGTCGATAGTAAATGGCGTAATCCACGAATCGCGTTTGTGATTTATGGTAAATTTGCCATTGATTACTGGCGTTTAAAATCGTATAAACGCCGAAAAAAATACGCTTTGTGTATTTTTCCATTTAAAACCGGCAAAACCGAATAAACTGCGGGGGGAAAAGGCAAATTAATTGTTGTATTTACATTATTTTCCCGTCGCTATAATAGTATCAGCAACAATTCTAATGATAACAAAAAGAAAAAGAGAAAATGAGAAATCACTACTGTCAATGTCTTTTCATGCAGCGGAATATCCATTTTATGTTAAGACGCACCGGATACAAGCGCAGTGTCTGCATGCATCGCGTACAGCTCGTTCACCTCCTTGAAACGGAATAATCACTTTCTATGCGGGCGCAGCCGAGCGTAAATATTCCCACCTACTTGAAAAATGAAGTATATTCGAGATTAGGCGCTATATTATTTCAAAGGAAAGTATCAAGAAAATGCAAAAAATATTAAGTTAATTAAACCAGTTTGCAAAGATGGTATGAAGCGAATATCAACCTTATTAGGTGAGGCCTAGAAAAGGAAGCATGGCGAATAACTGGTCGTTTGTAAAAATGATATATTGCTCTGCAAACCATCTCATCCTATCATGTATGCCAACTAGTTTAATAAATTCTAAAATAATGATTGCTGTTTGGTTGAATTGTGGTGTACGTTATTTTCAGCACATTTTAGGCTTTATATGACGGTAGATTTTTTGTAGACTTGGCAGACCACCCACCTTTCCCTACAAGTTCATGCAGTGTTAATAATAAATTTTATTGGCCTATATATAGTGATGCGCAAACGCTTGGTCGAGCATTCAAGGCGTATTGCCTGTTGAGAAAACCCCTCTGTTTTAGTCGGTATTCCTTATCGTAATCCTTACCGTAATCGTTACCGTAGTTAGTTGTACAGGTCTAATAATCATAAGCAGTCTTGACAACGAAGATGCATACACCCAGATGCAGTCGGACCAAACCCATACCGCGGGTGCACCTAACGAAGCGAGCAATACAGACCAACAGTCATCGGCAAGCCGCTCACCTCGTTCGCACACAATACAATAAACTCATGACCGCGAAAGAGCACCCAGCCGACATGAACGTTCAATCAGTCCATCCCAACATAGTGACAGTTTCAGACCATGGTCACAGGATCACACTGATTCACCAATTTCTGGTCAGAACCGAAAACCACCAGACGCTAACTAGGACCTTAGTGGGGAAGTCCCTCAAGCGAAGGACACCACTATTAAATTTGAAACTTTAAACGTTGGAGGTGTAAAACGCAGACTTAACTACCAAGAATTGTTGAAATGATACGTGAATATGATATCATGTGTGTTATGGAAACCAACCTTGACAGTACAGATATAGTTGATATATCAGGTTATCAATTTATAGGTAAACACAGACAGCAAGAATACATCAGGAAATCTGGTGGCGTTGGTATTTATATAAAGAATAATATCGTTTGCAATACTGAACCTATTAACTCCGACTGTGAATATATTTCTTGGTTAAAAATATGTAAACAATTGACAAACACTGATGAAGACATTATGCTCGGTGTTGTATATGTGCCCCCTGAGAGATCTAGATTTTTAAATGAAGATGTAATTAACAGTCTTGAAAATGAAATTACTAATATGTGTAGTATCCATACATTTGTTATATTATCTGGCGATCTCAATGCCCGTACGTCACATTTATCAGATTGTATTCCTGCTGACAGTTACCTAGCTGATATGTTTGATTTTGATGACGAAACTAATGCTTTTTTTAACAAATCGCCGATTTTAGAAAACTTAAACATTCCACTTAAAAGAGTGTCTCAAGATACAAAAACAAACCCCAATGGATATGTGTTAATTGATATATGCAAAAACAACAATATGTTCATTGTTAATGGTAGAGTTGGTAATGATAACAATATAGGTCAATATACATTTTGTGGTAAATCTGTTATTGATTATACTATTGCATCTGCCGACTGTTTTAAGTTTATAACTGATTTTGAAACTGTTGATACAGACCTTCTTTTCTCTGATGGCCATTCTATTTTACGATGGTCTTTTAAGAATAAGCCAAACAATTTTAAAATAGAATCGGAACATAATGCTCGTGAAAATGCAAATCAAACTTAGTTGAAACAAGGATCAGAAAATAATTTTCTAAATAATATTGACTCAACTCATTTACAAGAAATATAGCTAAAATTACAAAACTACCCACAAACAGCAGATTCCATAAACCACATCAATGATGAAATAACGAAGTTGTTATCTAACTCTGCTAACAAAACACTCCCAAAACAATCAACACGCTACACACACTCAAATAACAGACCGTGGTATGGCCCTAAATGCCATCAAGCTAGACACAATTATAATGACGCACGTGAAAGTTACAGAAAACTAAAAAACGAGACGAACAAAACTAGATTAAATAACGCTAGTAAACAGTACAAACGCACCATCCAAAACAACAACACCATCCCTAAATAAACTATATGAATACTTCAAAAATGTAAACTCAGCCCCGGAAATAGACCCAGACATAAACATACCTGATGCACTATTAGAAAATGCAGAAGAGATGCTAAATTGTCCTATAACTGAACACGAAATTGCTAAAAACATATCCCAGTTGAATAACTCCAAAGCAACAAGTCCTTCGGACAAAATACTTAACGAATTCATCAAATCTACGAAAGACATATTATTACCAATCTATACATTATTATTTAATCGAATATTAGATGCCGGTTGCATGCCAAATAGCTGGCTGGAAGGTACAATTTTTGCAGTATAAACAAAGGTGACAAAAATGACCCAAGCAACTATAGACCAATAACACTAATAAGCTGTTTAGGGAAACTGTTTACCTCCATTCTAAACTCTAGACTAAATAACCTTCTCGATGAATATGGATTACTTAAGGAAAATCAAGCGGGCTTTAGTAAAGGGTATTCATGTGCTGATCACATGTTTGCCGTTAATTCCCTTATTGAAATTCTTAAACAAAATAAAAAGAAGTTATTCTGTGCCTTTGTGGACTTCTCACAAGCGTTGTGGACTTCTCAAAAGCTTTTGATAAAGTCTGGAGAACGGGTTTATGGCAAAAACTATCTACTTATATAAATGGTAAATTTTTTAAAGTTATATACAGTATGTACCAAAATATTAAGTCCTGTGTGTCACAAGGAGGTGTAACCTCCACTTTTTTCCTTGTGAAACGGGTGTAAGACAAGGAGAAAATTTATCCCCGGTTTTATTCTCAATCTTCTTAAATGATCTAGAATCACATTTGCTAATAAGTGGAAGTCAAGGTATTGAAATAAATGACCATCAGGATGCCCACAATTGGCTCAAACTACTCGTGTTATTATATGCAGATGACACAATTATCTTATCCGAGTCCCCAATAGATCTTCAAAATAGCCTAACTGCCTTTCATGATTACTGTAATTTATGGCAGTTAAAGGTAAATATATCCAAAACTCAAAGTGTAATATTTGGAGCCAGAAACACAACCCGTTACTCTTTCGATATAGGCGGTATACAAATTGAATTTACTAACAAATACAAATATCTTGGAACCCTTTTAAATAGCAATGGATCTTTTTGTCAGTCAGAAAGCATGTTGTAGAGCAAGCAACTAAAGCACTACATCTTTTGTATATGAGAGTCAACAATCTCGATTTAACAATCGATCTAACTTTAAAACTATTTGATCATACTATTGTCCCCATCTTAACTTATGGATCGGAGATATGGGGCTATAAAAACCTTGATATTATAGAAAAAGTGCATAAAGATTTCCTCAGGAAAATAGCAAAATCTAGAAAAAACACTCCACTTTATATGCTATACGGCGTGTTAGGACGATATCCCATTTCTATAACCATTAAAAGCCGCATGCTAGGCTTTTGGAATAGAATAATTACATGCAAAGTAAATACTCCCACATGATCTACCATCTTATGTTAAACAATCAAAACCATGAATACAAATGGATTGCACATATGCAACGCATCCTAAACGCTACAGGGAGAAATGACCTGTGGCAGCATCAATCCGCAATACAACATAAATATATCAGCAAAAACATTAAACAGATACTTATTGATCAATACAAACAAGACTGGAATCACCAGTTAACGCTATCTAACAGAGGGTTATCATATAGCATTTTTAAAGAAAGCCCAGAACTCGAAAACTAATTCAAAATTTTACCAATTTCTCTTTGCAAAATCCTTTTCAAATTTAGAACCGCAAATCATCGATTCCCAATCGAAACTGGCAGATAGTATGGTACCTTGGTTCAAAATCGCACATGTCATTTATGCCCTAGCACCGAAATCGCCGACGAGTACCATTACTTGCTTAAATGTAGTCATTTTAATACAACCTGGGAGACATTTATTGAGTCTCAATATTTAAATCCAGACTTGCTTTCTTTTAAATGCCTACTAACATCGAAGTCAGAATCAACACTTTTTAAACTAAGTAAATTTATATCTATGATTTTAAAAACCGCTCATTAGAGAAAAGTTATATTGCTAACTGCCTGTATGTGAACATGTAAATGCGCGCGTGCGCGCGAATGTGTTCTTGTGTAAATACCTTAAATATAATTATTAGACTACCTGTCACTTCATATGTATAAATAGTTTTCAGGTGTGAATACCTCCTTTTTATATCTTACCTAATTTCGTTTTCGCAGGAAAGATATGAAATAAAGGACATATTTCCACTTTTAAAATTGTTTGACTGGCCGTTATTAATATCACGATAACCAGATCCTATCGTTTTCGTACGATCAGGTTCTGTGTTACGGAGACCATTCTGGTATTATTTGCGCTAATATTTAAATATCATTTTATTGCTTAAATAGAATTAGTAATTTTTATAGAAAAAAAAAAGAGTATTATATTTAATATTAATATTATTAAAAAAATCAATAAAAAAAAAAAAAAAAAAATCATGTTAACATTCAAGAAACTACTAATTGAAAGCAATGGTACTCACGCAAATGTAGCTTCATGTAATCCAATTCATCTTTATTTATTAATTACTCAGTTTCACACAGGTGAAATGCATAAGTATATACAATTTACAACAAGTAGTTTTCAAATAGTCACAAATGGCAAATCATACATAAGCATACACAAACAACGATCACACACGTGTTGCAGGAGACCACTATTTAAACAGCTAATATCAATTTGTTAATTAGGTTGCATTGAATAATAAATTAAATGAGAATGTAATATAAATACCGCATAGCATTATTATTATTATTTTTTATTTTTTTTTTTATTTTTTTTTTTATTTTTTTTTTATTAAATGTTCATTTAGGACGAAACATAAAAGGACGAATGTATTGAATAATGAGTAAGTACAATACATTTTCCAATATGGACGTGAAACGTGTTGTTTACAGAAATCGAACCTATTTAATATTTTATAGAACGTTTATGAATTAAGATAAAGTAGTTTATGCGTAAGTAAAGGGTACTATCTCTAGTCCCGGTCTCTATTAAAATAAGCATGTATGATGACAATATACATTTAGTTGTAGTTTACAATTTTTAGTGTACTGGATTGTCTGACATGTATATTTTCTATTTTTAGACAATTATTGGAAATTTGGTTTGTTGTGTATTAAGGCTATTAACTGTAAGTATACCGTATACTTGCTTCTTCTAAATATAACAATGGACAAACAATTTATAAATAGAGTAGTCATATTTCAAAATTTAACAGTTAAATAATAATTGAATTGAATCTTGATTTAGAAGACCATTTTTTGGTAATAGCTTAAAAAGTTTATGTCGCTGAAACTTTATTCGGATAGCGTCTTATGTTTAAGAAAATAGTTTTCGTCAAGGACAGTCAAAAGTAACACCATTTACTTTTGAAGGACAGTATTTGTTGTGTACATGTGTAACAAAATAAACAACCATTACATACTGAATGGTACAATATAGGCTTGCATCCAACTCTCATACTTCTTACAAATATTATGCTTTACATTCTACACAAATATTTACATCAACATATTTACATTTGTTTGTTAGCCGTAACCTTTATGACTTCCAATAAGTATGAGTCTTACCGAAACGAAAAAGAAGAACTCGTAAAGGACAGTTCAGGTAGTAAAGCTTTAAGATTGAGTTTCATTCTAGTATAATAATGGTAACCATACTAGAAACAGAAAAAGAAAAAAGTTATTATTATTATTTAATTTATGTATTCATTATTATTATTGTTTTTAATAATATTTTTAAGTCATATTTATAGTTTTAACTATTTGCTCTATAAAGTAGCTTAGCCTTTTAAGTTCCTGTACATTTTCAGTTGAGAGTAACTGTTGAAATTTTAACATATTTGGCCTTGTATAATAGTACCTTTGGATATATTTTTTTCTAATATCTTCAAATTTTGAGCATTTTAATAGGTAGTGAAACTCATCACCAATATCATTACAATGAGGGCACTTTCTTTCGTTATTCGGGATGGATCTCCAACGGCCAACTTCGATTGGTAGCTTATGATTTCTCGTTAGAAACCTGATGAGTAGTTTACAGTAATAGGTTGGTAACATTTTAATATAGATGCTTTGTTTAAGTTCTGTTTTAAATAATTTATAAATATTGGTGTTAGATGTTCTATCTATTTCTGAATGCCAGTTTTGAATAAATATATCTTTCAACTTTTGGTAGGATGATTTAATTAACCATTTTGCATTTGAAAAACTCTGGCTATACCAGATTCCAGAGTATCCCCAAGTACATAGTATGTTTTTAATATTGTCTATCCAAGGGGACTTTATCTTTCTTTTTGATACCAGTTCTTGTATAGGGCATATACATTTTTGAAGAGATATTTTGTTGCACATTATTATTCACTTCACTTGAATTGTTGATCAGTTTTGTCCAGTATGAAATGGTTTTATTTTTTATGTCAACTGATATGGGTGTTATGCCTACTTCCCCATAAACCATATATGTAGGGGTAGACTTCTTTAGGTTAAAAATGTATTTTAAGAATTTCAACTGTATTCTTTCTATAATATCCAAAACCCCATATTTCACTACCATAAAGTAAGATTGGTTTGACAGTTTTGTTAAACAGATCAATTTGCATATCATATGGGAGTGACAAATATCTAATTTTCCTCAGTAAAGAGAATAATGCTTTATTTGCCTGTTCAGCAATATATTTTTTGGTCTTTAAAAAAGATCCACTTCTTGAGAAGTATATTCCAAGATATTTATAATGGTCTACTCTTTCCACTACATCATTTCCTATATTAAAATTTCTGAATTGTCTTAAATTACCTTTACTAAAAATAACTATTTTTGTTTTTTCCACATTAATTTTTAATTTCCAAGTATCACAATATTCTTTAAAATTGTTAAGTGCTATCTGAAGGTCATTTTCGTTTTCACTAAACAATACAGTATCATCTGCATAAAGCAGAATAAATAATTTGAGGTACATATTGGCTTGATCTATATCGGTTTCTCTTGTGACACCATTTACATTTCGGTTATTTAAAAACAGTTCTAGATCATTTAAAAAAATACTGAATAGAAAAGGTGACATGTTTTCGCCTTGACGAACACCATTTAGACATTCGAAAAAGTCAGAACTACCATCTTTTGTGACAACTTTTGACTTAATGTTATTGTAAAGGTTATATATGATATTAAAGCATTTGCCATTTATATTTTCATTCTGCAGTTTTCTCCACAGACCTATCCTCCAAACAGAATCAAAGGCTTGTTTGAAGTCGATGAAACAACAAAATAACTTCTTCTTATCAGAATGGACGAGGTCAATGAGACTTTTAAGAATAAATAAATTGTCAGCTGTCGAGTGTTTTTTTCTAAAGCCAGCTTGAACTCCACTTATAAGGTTAGATTTTTCTGCATATAAATTTAATCTTGTGTTAAGTATATAAGTAAATAATTTTCCAAAACAACTAAGTAATGAAATAGGGCGATAGTTTTCTGGACGAGTTATGTTTCCTTTGTTTTTGTAAATGGGTTTGATAATGCCAATGGTCCAGTTTTCAGGTATTATACCTGTGTTAAAAATATGGTTAAACAATTTCACATAAATGGGTAGCATAGCATTAATAGAGGCTTTCATTTGTTCATTTACAATGTTAACTGTGCCTGGTGATTTGTTATTTTTCAGATGTTTGATAGCTGTCTTAACCTCTTGTTCAGTTATAGGGCCATTTATTTCTTGATTTATCAGGTCTTCTGATAAATTATTATTTATGTGTATAAAATCTTCATGGTGAGTATTTTCTTCAGTCTGTGTTTCATTAATCTCTTTAAAATAAGTATATAAATCTTTGAGAGGGGCCATTTGGTCACTTTCTTTAGGTTTTACATTTATTATTTTCCAATATTGTTTGGGTTTGGCATTTTTTAATGATTTAAGTTTTTCAACCCTATTTTCGTTAAATTTTCTGTGTGTTTTTCATAAAACATTCTTATACTGTTTACTAATGTCTTTTAAAATTGTTTTATAGAATTGTGTTTTGTTTTTATTGTATGCTTGTCTTGCTTTATTATATATGTTTCTTATTTGCATACACTCTTTATTGAACCAGGGTTGTTTAAATGAAGATTTTTTACGTTCCCTGTGTTGTATTGTACCAAATGTTTCAAATGAACATTTCTCAAACATACAGCTTATATCATTTACAATTATATTTACATCTTCTTCATTTGTAATATTTTGCTCTATAAGAGTATCTAATTTAGTTTCTATTTCAATAATTTTTCAGAATATCTAGATTTTCAGTAAAATTAATTGACTTTTCACAATCCCATAGTTTAGTTGTATCATTTTTTATTTTTTTACCAGTTTTATTGATTTGTTTTACAGGTGTTGCTTGTAGTGTTAAAGACAATGGGCAGTGTACATCTGAATAGAGACTGCAGAAGTCGTTTACCTTAAGGTCAACAATATTTTGGAATACTGATGAGGTAGAGATAAAATAATCAACTGTACTTGCATTGTTACAGGTAAGTTTAGTATTATTGTAATCAGCCCCTATACGGCCATTTAAAATAAATAGATTGTTATTTTTACAAAAATCTATCATTTGATAGCCATAGGCATTATTATTGGTATCAATAATGTTTCTGTCTAACGGTATATGGTACTTATAAAAATTGTTAAAAATTAATTCGTCTTCTAATTGGACCTGGTCTAAGTCATACAACTCGGATATAAAGTTATCTAACTGTACATAGTCTGATAAATTACTAACTCTGGAATTATAATCTCCAAATAACAATATGTTGGGAGTTATTTTCGCAATACCTGAATATTTCTGCTTGTAATTCTGAATAAGGATCTTCATGTCGGTATTTAGAACCCGACGGTGGTATATATATAATTCCACATTTAAGGTCTTCATTGTTAGACATTTTCATTATCTTACTGGAGATTGTAAAAAATTGTACTAGTTTACAGTTAGTATTTGTATCAATAGTTACATAAGGGGATAATTTATTTTTTATGAATAAAGCAATTCCTCCTGAACGATAACGAGATAATTTGTTTCTATTAAATATGTGGGTTTTAAACCCATCAATGTGTATAGTGTCTGTTAAATCAGTCTTGGTTTCCTGTAAACCAATAATGTCATATTCATTTATAAACGACACAAATTCCGGACATCTAAGTCTCGACTCTAATCCACATACATTTAAGCTTAAAATCTTAAGTTCGTATTCTGGTGAACAATCAAAGTCACATAAATCATTTCTGTTTATATGTACATTATGGCAATTATCTGTAAAAGTGCAATTATAACGGTCTCCCTGTGACCGCTAATCACTTGGCGTCGCCGTGTCGTCACGTGTTTCGTCTGGGTTGTTCACGGGTGATGAACCGGTAGTCTGCCGGTCAGAATATGTCGATTGTGGTGGCTGGGTTTGATCGAAATCAATTAAGAGGGTGCTCTCCTCGCTGTCTTCGCTGTCGGAGTACTGAGTTCCGTTCTCCCGGTGTTTTTTAACGTTAACGTCATTGTCTAAAGGGGATCTGGCTTTGGTTTTGCCTGCATGTTGTGTTCGTTGAGATGCCTGAGACAGGGTGCTATTCATTTGACTGAATATGTTGAACCTGTTTTCTAGGAAATTGTCATTTGGTTCGTTTTTTTCTGGTTTTTGTGGTCGTCGGCTGAAAGTTCTTGACCATTGAGTTTGGCTCGGTTTATAGCCTCCGCGCGCTTGGTAGTTTTGATCATGCTGCATGTAGCTGTTCATATTGTTACTTCTCGAATTACGGGAATCTCGGTTCACGTGTGTGCGTCTCGAGGTTTGCACGTTTTCGCGGGAATTTAAGGTTGTTCGTACTTCCGGTATATACTGTTCATGGTTGATGAAAAGTTTATCGCGCACAAGTCTCACTTAACGAAGTGTCTTGATCACAAGTGTCTACCTCTATTACATAAAGCACGTGAATAACTCCCGAATTGCTCCGTTCTTGTTATAATCACAACAATTTGATCCACAAGTCTTAACACCCGTCAAAACATCACATTTCGAAACACACGCTTTACTACTAAACAAGTTCCCTCATTCATAAATTTGTATTCTACCAACATGAAAACAATTTCCGTGCAAATCGTGTGATAAGTCAAAGTTAGCCTCTTCTCAGTGAACGTAATCTAATTTGCATATAAAAGGCTGCATTTATTTATTTATTTATTCTTTCGCACAAAGAATTACTATACCATTCCATTACTGTATTTGCTTTTGTTCATATTTTTTTTGTTCTGTTTATATTTGTTTCACCCTCTGTTTCATTATTTCCCTTCTTTGTTCACTCTACGCATACATGTACATAACTCTCCATTGTTCTCCATGTTTCTGGGTTTCTTCACCAACTATGATAGAAGGGAGATAACAAGATGGAAAAAGGAGGATTTCATTAAATGCCATAAGGATGACACAATTGTCGCCGCTAGAAGTATTTTTGAAAACCACTAAAGGAAGACACTATTTATAGTATAAGATGCGTACCGAATATATATCATGTTTACGAAATATTGGTATGTGTCTCTATTTAGACATGTAATTATTTATAATATCATTGTGACTGGCCCCCTATTCCTTGCCCCAACCCCAACTACCCCCTCCCAACTCTCGACCATAATTACATATTGAAATATATTATTTATGTCGGTCATTAGTTACAGTGTTTAATAATGTTGTTTGTATTGTATTGTATTGTACATGTTCCTCATGTTTGCACCATGTTGGTGCCTGAGAGTAATAAAGTTTATGTTGTTGTGTTGTTGTACAAGTGGGGCTTTGAAATTTTGGTCGATGATTTTTTTTCAATGAATGTTACCATAAATAAATAGGTCATATTGTGCGCAAAAACTGATGAAAGATGAAGAAATGAATTAGCAATACAAAATTAATGTAAATATATAAAGATAAAACTATTTACAATAAGGGATGATATGGTAGTAATATAAACTGTATATGTAAATCAACAAATGCCCGTCAACGGGTATATAAACAAGTAAATATAGATAAGAACATATTATAATGATTTCTGTAGTCTGATTTCTTTCAGGAAGTCTAAACAAGACTAAAATATATAGTATCAAGTAACTCTTTCATAGTATTAACATTGTAGTACATTGTAGTATATACATTCCAACAAGATGTGTTTGACCGTTAGCGGTGCAAAGCAGGGTATACATTCTGGTAATTGCTCACCTTGTAATAAATATGAATGAGTATAACGTCTATGCTATATTCTGCACCGGGCTAGGACAACTTCTTCTCGACGAATGGGTCTACTAGAAGAACGCCATTCTCCGAGTAACAGTGTAATTGAATGGAGTTTATTGTTAACTGACAAATCCCAAGCGGCTTGCCAAAAGTTACGAATATATGTGTTAATACAACTTTTAAATTGGTATAAGGTAATTTGACATTAGATATATGTATACATAATGCTGCCTTTGCAGCCCTGTCAGGTCTATCATTACCACGTATTACCACATGGCTTGGAAGCCAGCAGAAAATAATAACCTTATTAACTATATTAAGAGAATTGTACTTTTCTAAAAGTTGAAGCACAACTGGGTTATAATGTTTCATATTACCCAGGGCTTGAAGAGATGACAGGGAATCAGAAAAGATTTCAACATGGTCATCATCAGATTCCTGAATAGAGGCAGGCGGCTCTTTATGCTGTGTTCGGGAACAACAGTTGCTGCATCTACCTTATCTCCATCTTTAGAACCATATGTGTATATATGTTGAAAGTTACTGTATTTCGATTTAATTCATTAAATTTGCTTTGAAAGAGCGTAGGGTCTGTACTTGATTTGTAACTATAACAAAGACAAAACATAATTGTTGGTGTTTCCAAAGTCCACGGTGGAATTTGTGATACTTTGTATTTGGCAATCAAAATTAGGTCGATTTCAGTGTCTCTTAATTTTGGTTTAATACGAAGACCAAACGGTCGAATGGCCTTCGGTTTTCGATCAAAAAGAGGTTCATAACTAGGATTAAAAACAGTATCAAAAGTTGGGTTTGAAGGGTTAGATTGTAATTTAATGGCATACTGAAGGGCTAATTCGTCCGTCTATGAGACAGTGATGGTTCATTGGCTTCAACATATAGATTTTCGACTGGTGATGTACGAAAGGCACCTAAGGCGAGACGTAATCCTTGATTATGCATAGGATCGAGCATCTGCAAGTATGACTTGCGAATCGATCCATATACTATTTAGCCGTAGTACAGCTTGGATCTGATAATAGATCTGTAAATTTGTAAAAGTACTTTACAATCTGCTCCCCAAGTAGTGTTTGCAACAACTTTAAGTAAATTAAGAGGTTTAAGGCACTTGGCCTTCAAGTTACTGGCATTGGTGAACCATCCAGTGTTAGATGAGGTTCTTCATGATGTTTACGTAGTTGACACACGTGCATACAATTAGTTTTAGATTTGGAAAATTTAAAACCGTTTTCATCCGACCAGGTCTGAAGTATATTGTGAAGTTTATTGATAGATTGTTGAAGTTGTCTCTCAATAGTGTTCATGTTTTTTGTACGATATAACAAAGTCGTCAACATATAGAGAGCAATCCACACAAAGATTGATTCATTTAACTATACTATTAATTGTTAAATTAAAAAAGGTGACAGAGAGTATGCTGCCCTGTGGCACACCCATCTCCTGTTCATGAATGTCAGAGAGGGTTGAACCCATTCGGACATGAAACTGTCTATCATCTAAGAAATTCTCTATCAAATTTGTAATCGGCCTCTAAGACCAAGGTCATCAAGATCATTCATGATACCGTACTTCGATGCAGTAGCTTTCTCGAAGTCAAAAAATACAGCGACTAGATGTTCTTTCTTTACGGAAGCTTCCCTAATAAATGATTCAAATCGAATGAGATTGTCTGTTGTGCCTCGTTGGCGCCGGAATCCACTGCGATACTGTGTTATCAGTTTGTTGGATTCCAGGTACCAAAGGAGTCTCTCATTAATCATTCGTTCCATAGTTTTACATATACAACTCGTTAAAGCAATAGGGCGATACTTTATTGGGTCCAGGTTTGGGGACTGGAATAACGATTGCTTCCCGCCAAGAATCGGGGAAGTTTCCCGTCACCCACATCTTATTAAATATTTCAAGCGGGGTTGAGAGACAGGTTTCAGGTAGATGTTTTAATAATTGATAATGGATATCATCAGGACCAGCTGATGTATCATGAGTCTTTTAAGGGATTCTCGAAGTTCTTTGAGAGTGAACAGTTTATTGTATTTCTCCAAATTTTTCGGCTTGAAGTTCAGTTTCTTCTGTTCTTTTAGTTTCTTATGTTTTAGAAAATTTGGTTGACAATTTTCAGAAGAAGATTTTAAGAAAACGTTTGTAATATCTTTGACAAATATAATATCTCCATTATCAATTTTAAGATGATTTACACAATCAGAATGAATTACCTTTACCGTTTATTTTCCGGACCATGTCCCACGTCTTCTTAAGAGATAAGCGAGAGTTCAGCCTAGAGACGTAAGATCTCCAGGATTACCTCTTGCTATCCTTAATAGTACGACGAGTTTTCGCACGAAAAACTCTAAATGTATCTAAATTATTTTGAGTTGGCCGCAAGTTAAAAGCATTCAGAGCAGCTTTACGATCACTGACTACCTTTTTGCAGTCATCATCGTACCAAGGTTTAAGTGGGTGTTTTGGATTTGCCGAGGTTTTTGGAATAGTTTGATCAGCTATATCATGAAGGGTTTTGGTAACATGACCAGCGTATAACTGTATACGAGGGGAATATAAAAACTAAGACATTATGTAATTTACCATAATGTCCAGTATTACCAGCCCACAAACCTTTTTCGCCTTTGACCCCAAATACCGCGCGAAACTTTATCTTGTATGGTGGCATGCAAAAATACACAAAACAAGTTGTTTTCTAATCAATTTTTGATGATAACATACATTATATAAATATATATAACCATTAATGCTTTTAATGGGTTTCGTGTTGATGAGCCGTTAAACAACATTCAATTCAATTTAATGGGTTTCAGTACAAGTCGTTGCAATTATAAGGAACTCACGGCAAATCACATATGTTACGTGTTTTTCATGTTTTTCATGTTCGATCTAGGTGATCACACCAGGAACTCACAGGGTTCAAAGGTGATCAGACCAGGAACTCACATCTTTCAAAACAATGGGACATTATGAAAGCAGATATAAAATTCGAACATGAAATGCAGCTTTCACAGAACACAGTGAGGGTCGGACGTGGGGCGAGAGGCAGGGTTTTGGGGTTGTAAACACGGTTGTAGGGTGCACCAAACCTCGCTCTAACCCTAGTGTCATCCCAATAGAACGGGACAATGTAAATGAAGAAATCCGCGGCAAGCTATATTCTTGTTATAAGCCAAATCAACAAGATAACAAAATATTAAAGATACTACAAGACACGATTTAATGCAAACTAACTGTTCACAATGGATTTTAACTTGACGGTCTATGAGTTGGCAATCCTTCTGTGACCACTAGGGTCCCAGTGGTCCCGAGGGAAGGTCGCAGGGGTCAGCTAGTTTACAGTCCTTCTGTGACCACTAGTGCCCCCAGCGGTCCCGGGAAAAGGTCGTAAGGGAAAACAAATGGAAAGTCAACAAAATGATCCATCATGGGTATTACAATAATGTTGAGCAAGTTAAATAAAACAACATAATAGAAAATAAATACTTCACTTTTTGCGCTCTTTATTTGAGGCGTTTTTAATTTTGACGAGACAATTGCGTCAGCAAATTCCTCTATTTGAGGTAGTTTCTGTTTTGTTTTTTCTGTTTACATATGTTTATGTTGGCCACGCAACGTATTTGTATATCTTTTTTAACCACGTTAATTTTTAGTCTAGTTTCTAAGCCGTGTTCCGCTTCCCCCATGTGTGGCGGTGTCACGCAGTGATATGCTTTTGGCAAACTGCGTGACATGTGACAGTTTATCGCGGTCACAGCATAGACTTATTGTGTAGTTAATAAGTATTTTGACATTTTCAATACTAGAACTTTCAATTAGGTACATTTGTCTTTGTGAACTGCTGTACCCAGGGTTCATAAAGTACATATATAATTATGTTTTAATTAATTGCAAATTTGATCTTCCTTCTATTTTGTTGAATCCGTGGCCACTATATTCCAATAAACATAAACTGTAAACATCGCCTTGTATTGTTATAAATCCATCTTCATTACTGGAATGTATTCGAATATTCGAACCAACTCTAGCTCGCTGCGTAGTTTTCCATACAGTTCATTTAATTTTAGGATTTACGTCGTGTTCCGTGTTATTGTTTCGTAAGGAGGGTTGTGATGTGTTTGTATCTTCAGTTCGATTACTTGGTCGTGGCGCCTTTGATATTGCTGTCTTTTCGAAAGCCGGCTCACACTTTTGCAGATTAAAGGTTTAATAGTAATGCAGACTAACGCTAAGTGATAATGCTAAATCCACCATAATCTTAGTATTGAGTTACAACAGATGTCTTTATTTTGTCTGGGTGATTATTCCAGAGGAAATTAAAACACATGTTTTGCAACAGTGTGACCTAGTCTTCAGGTTGATTAGGTAATGTTAAAATAACTGATTTAACTTTGGTAAATATAAGCTTTTTATGACAGTGATTTTTTAAAAGGGTGTGAGTATTCTTTTTGACCAGGACATTAGTAATGATTTAAAATCGTTTATTTTTCGGTCATAATTCCTCCACATATCATCTATTCGTTGTAGATAGAAAGAAAGAAATGTATTATAGGTTGTGATGTCCTTCGTACTTGATTTATAGTATAGAATTAACCTAGGATTGGGACTGTTAGTAAGCATCAACTCGTTTTTTTGCGCACGCAAGTGCAACTTGAATGACAGGTACCTACAAAAGGTTTGTTGCCAATGCATGGGTAGCAATGACAACAATAAAAAATACTTGTGTTGCCTTAAACTTGTCGTCATTGATCTCAGTATGAGTATTTACTCCAGAATATTTGTTTTGAAAATACATAGCTTTACACTTTATTTTGTGGGTGAGGCTTTTAAATAAGCACTTTTAAAGAAACAAAATAGAATTGAATGTTGTTTAATGGTTCATCAACACATATATGGTCTGCTGGTCACAGAACTATTTTAAAATATGTGTGTAACGTGCTTGTCACAGAACTATTTTGAAATGTGTGTAAGGTGCTTGTCACAGAACTATTTTAAAATTTGTGTGTGTAAGGTGCTTGTCACAGAAATATTTTAAAATATGTGTGTGTAACGTGCTTGTCACAGAACTATTTTAAAATATGTGTGTAACGTGCTTGTCACAGAACTATTATGAAATGTGTGTAATGTGCTTGTCACAGAACTATTTTCACTATTTTAGTTATTATATTGAACTATAAATAAATGTGCTTGTCAAAGAATTATTTTGAACTATGTATAAATGTGCATGTCACAGAACTATTTTGAAATCTGTAAAAATGTGCGTGTCACAGAACTATTTTGAAATATGTATAAATGTGCTTGTCACAGAACAGAACTATTTTGAAATATGTATAAATGTCCTTGTCACAGAACTATTTTGAAATGTGTGTAAACGTGCTTCTCGCAGAACTGTGTATAAATGTGCTTGTCACAGAACTATTTTGAAATATGTATAAATGTGCTTGTCACAGCATTATTTTGAAATATGTATAAATGTTCTTGTCACATAACTATTTTGAAATATGTGTAAATGTGCTTGTCACAGAACTATTTTGAAATATGTATAAATGTGCTTGTCACAGAACTATTTTGAAATATGTATAAATGTGCGTGTCACAGAAGTATTTTGAAATATGTTTAAATGTCCTTGTCACAGACATAGTTTGAAATGTGTGTAAATGTGTTTCTCACAGAAATGTTTTTAAATATGTATAAATGTGCTTGTCCCAGAACAGAACTATTTTGAAATATATATAAATGTCCCAGTCACAGAACTATTTTGATATGTGTGTAAACGTGCTTATCACATAACTATTTTTAAATGTGTATAAATGTGCTTGTCACAGAACTATTTTAAAATATGCATACATGTGCTTGTCACAGAACTATTTTGAAATATGTATAAATATCCTTTTCACAGGACTATTTTAAAATATGCATAAATGTGCTTGTCACAGAACTATTTTGAAAAATGCATAAATGTACTTGATATAGAACTATTTTGAAATACATATCAATTTAATTGTCACAGTATTATACTGAACTATAGATACATGTGCTTGTCAAATAAATATTTTGAAATATGTATAAATTTCTTTGTCACATTAATATATTGAACTATAGATACATGTGCTTGTCAAATAAATATTTTGAACTATGTAGAAATGTACCTGTCACAGAACTATTTTGAAATATGTTGTCATAGAATTATTTTGAAATATGTCTAAATGTGCTTTTCACAAAACTATTTTGAAATATGTATAAATGTGCTTGTCACAGCACAGAACTATTT
This sequence comes from Cyrtodaria siliqua, assembly GCA_037043455.1. Lineage (NCBI taxonomy): Eukaryota > Metazoa > Mollusca > Bivalvia > Adapedonta > Hiatellidae > Cyrtodaria > Cyrtodaria siliqua. The sequence continues at coordinate 155,361 of JAWPHD010000975.1, forward strand.
TAAAATATGTGTAAATATGCTTGTCACAGAACTATTTTGTAATATGTGTAAATATGCTTGTCACAGAACTATTTTGAAATATTGTAAACGTGCTTGTTACAGAATTATTTTGAAATGCAGAACTATTTTCACTATTTTAGTTAATATATTGAACTATAGATAAATGTGCTTGTCAAAGAATTATTTTGAACTATGTCTAAATGTGCGATTCACAGTTCTATTTTGAAATCTGTATAAATGTGCGTGTCACAGAATTATTTTGAAATATGTATAAATGTGCTTTTCACAGAACAGAACTATTTTAAAATATGTATAAATGTCCTTGTCACAGAACTATTTTAAAATGTGTGTAAACGTGCTTCTCGCAGAACTGTGTATAAATGTGCATGTTACATAACTATTTTGAAATATGTATAAATGTGCTTGTCACAGCATTATTTTGAAATATGTATAAAAGTGCTTGTCACATAACTATTTTGAAATATGTGTAAATGTGCTTTTATGACATAACGTCCCTTGTTAGCAGTGTCGAACACCCATTTAATATTCTATGGTATGACACACGTGTAATACAACCTGGAACGATCTTGATTGGTTGAGTTAAACCTGTAACACTACGCAAGTTTATTTACTGAAACTCGCCAAAAGGCTCGTTAAAATTAAGATAATTCATAACTCGTTTCATAAATCTTATATGAAATGGGAGCTCGTATCAGATCCTCTATGTCACAGAACTATTTTGAAATATGTATAAATGTGCTTGTCGCAGAATTATTTTGAAATATGTATAAATGTGCGTGTCACAAAACTATTTTGAAGTATGTTTTAATGTCCTTGTCACGGACATAGTTTGAAATGTGTATAAACGTGCCTCTCACAAAACTATTTTGAAATATGTATAAATGTGCTTGTCCCAGAACAGAACTATTTTGAAATATATATAAATGTCCTTGTCACAGAACTATTTTGAAATGTGTGTAAACGTGCTTGTCACATAACTATTTTAAAATGTGTATAATGTGCTTGTCACAGAACTATTTTAAAATATGCATACATGTGCTTGTCACAGAATTTTTTTGAAATATGTATAAATGTCCTTCTCACAGGACTATTTTAAAATATGCATAAATGTGCTTGTCACAGAACTATTTTGAAATATGCATACATGTACTTGACACAGAACTGTTTTGAAATATGTATAAATTTGCTTGTCACAGTATTATATTGAACTATAGATAAATGTGCTTGTCAAAGATTTTTTTTGAACTATGTGTACATGTACCTGTCACAGAACTATTTTGAAATATGTATAAATGTGCTTGTCACAGAATTATTTTGTAATATATATAAATGTGTTTGTCACAAAACTATATTGAAATATGTACAAATGTGCTTGTCACTGCACAGAACTATTTTAAAATAAGTGTAAATATGCTTGTCACAGAACTATTTTGTAATATGTGTAAATATGCTTGTCACAGAATTATTTTGAAATGTATGTAAACGTGCTTGTCATAGAACTATTTTGAAATGTGTGTAACGTCCTTGTCACGGAACTTTTTTAAGATATGTGTGTGTAACGTGCTCGTCACAGAACTATTTTAAAATATGTGTGTAACATGCTTGTCACAGAACTATTTAAAAATGTGTGTAACATGCTTGTCACATAACTATTTTAAAAAATGTTTGTAACGTGCTTGTCACAGAACTATTTTAAAATATGTGTGAACGTGCTTGACACAGAACTATTTTGAAATGTATGTAATGTGCTTGTCACAGAACTATTTTCACTAATTTAGTTATTATATTGAACTATAAATAAATGTGCTTGTCAAAGAATTATTTTGAACTATGTATAAATGTGCGTGTCACAGAACTATTTTGAAATCTGTATAAATGTGCGTGTCATAGAACTATTTTGAAATATTTGTAAATGTGCTTGTCACAGAACAGAACTATTTTGAAATATGTATAAATGTCCTTGTCACAGAACTATTTTGAAATGTGTGTAAACGTGCTTCTCGCAGAACTGTGTATAAATGTGCTTGTCACAGAACTATTTTGAAAAAAGTATAAATGTGCTTGTCACAGTATTATATTGAACTATAGATAAATGTGTTTGTCAAAGAATTATTTTGAACTTTGTATACATGTACCTGTCACAGAACTATTTTGAAATATGTAGAAATGTGCTTGTCACAGAATTATTTTGAAATATATATAAATGTGATTGTCACAAAACTATATTGAAATATGTACGAATGTGCTTGTCACTGCACATAACTATTTTAAAATAAGTGTAAATATGCTTGTCACAGAATTATTTTGAAATGTGTGTAAACGTGCTTGTCATAGAACTATTTTGAAATGTGTGTAACGTCCTTGTCACGGAACTTTTTAAAATATGTGTGTGTTACGTGCTCGTCAAAGAAATATTTTAAAATATGTGTGTAACATGCTTGTCACAGAACTATTCAAAAATGTGTGTAACATGCTTGTCACATAACTATTTTAAAAAATGTTTGTAACGTGCTTGTCACAGAACTATTTTGAAATGTGTGTAAACGTGCTTATCACATAACTATTTTTAAATGTGTATAAATGTGCTTGTCACAGAACTATTTTAAAATATGCATACATGTGCTTGTCACAGAACTATTTTGAAATATGTATAAATATCCTTTTCATAGGACTATTTTAAAATATGCATAAATGTGCTTGTCACAGAACTATTTTGAAAAATGCATAAATGTACTTGATATAGAACTATTTTGAAATACATATCAATTTAATTGTCACAGTATTATACTGAACTATAGATACATGTGCTTGTCAAATAAATATTTTGAAATATGTATAAATTTCTTTGTCAAATTAATATATTGAACTATAGATACATGTGATTGTCAAATAAATATTTTGAACTATGTAGAAATGTTCCTGTCACAGAACTATTTTGAAATATGTTGTCATAGAATTATTTTGAAATATGTCTAAATGTGCTTTTCACAAAACTATTTTGAAATATGTATAAATGTGCTTGTCACAGCACAGAACTATTTTAAAATATGTGTAAATATGCTTGTCACAGAACTATTTTGTAATATGTGTAAATATGCTTGTCACAGAACTATTTTGAAATATTGTAAACGTGCTTGTCACAGAATTATTTTGAAATGTATGTAATGTGCTTGTCACAGAACTATTTTCACTATTTTAGTTAATATATTGAACTATAGATAAATGTGCTTGTCAAAGAATTATTTTGAACTATGTCTAAATGTGCGTGTGACAGTTCTATTTTGAAATCTGTATAAATGTGCGTGTCACAGAATTATTTTGAAATATGTATAAATGTCCTTGTCACAGAACTATTTTGAAATGTGTGTAAACGTGCTTCTCGCAGAACTGTGTATAAATGTGCTTGTCACAGAACTATTTTGAAATATGTATAAATGTGCTTGTCACAGTATTATATTGAACTATAGATAAATGTGTTTGTCAAAGAATTATTTTGAACTTTGTATACATGTACCTGTCACAGAACTATTTTGAAATATGTAGAAATGTGCTTGTCACAGAATTATTTTGAAATATATATAAATGTGATTGTCACAAAACTATATTGAAATATGTACGAATGTGCTTGTCACTGCACATAACTATTTTAAAATAAGTGTAAATATGCTTGTCACAGAATTATTTTGAAATGTGTGTAAACGTGCTTGTCATAGAACTATTTTGAAATGTGTGTAACGTCCTTGTCACGGAACTTTTTAAAATATGTGTGTGTTACGTGCTCGTCAAAGAAATATTTTAAAATATGTGTGTAACATGCTTGTCACAGAACTATTCAAAAATGTGTGTAACATGCTTGTCACATAACTATTTAAAAAAATGTTTGTAACGTGCTTGTCACAGAACTATTTTGAAATGTGTAAACGTGCTTATCACATAACTATTTTTAAATGTGTATAAATGTGCTTGTCACAGAACTATTTTAAAATATGCATACATGTGCTTGTCACAGAACTATTTTGAAATATGTATAAATATCCTTTTCATAGGACTATTTTAAAATATGCATAAATGTGCTTGTCACAGAACTATTTTGAAAAATGCATAAATGTACTTGATATAGGACTATTTTGAAATACATATCAATTTAATTGTCACAGTATTATACTGAACTATAGATACATGTGCTTGTCAAATAAATATTTTGAAATATGTATAAATTTCTTTGTCAAATTAATATATTGAACTATAGATACATGTGATTGTCAAATAAATATTTTGAACTATGTAGAAATGTTCCTGTCACAGAACTATTTTGAAATATGTTGTCATAGAATTATTTTGAAATATGTCTAAATGTGCTTTTCACAAAACTATTTTGAAATATGTATAAATGTGCTTGTCACAGCACAGATCTATTTTAAAATATGTGTAAATATGCTTGTCACAGAACTATTTTGTAATATGTGTAAATATGCTTGTCACAGAACTATTTTGAAATATTGTAAACGTGCTTGTCACAGAATTATTTTGAAATGTATGTAATGTGCTTGTCACAGAACTATTTTCACTATTTTAGTTAATATATTGAACTATAGATAAATGTGCTTGTCAAAGAATTATTTTGAACTATGTCTAAATGTGCGTGTGACAGTTCTATTTTGAAATCTGTATAAATGTGCGTGTCACAGAATTATTTTGAAATATGTATAAATGTGCTTGTCACAGAACAGAACTATTTTAAAATATGTATTAATGTCCTTGTCACAGAACTATTTTAAAATGTGTGTAAACGTGCTTCTCGCAGAACTGTGTATAAATGTGCTTGTTACATAACTATTTTGAAATATGTATAAATGTGCTTGTCACAGCATTATTTTGAAATATGTATAAAATTGCTTGTCACATAACTATTTTGAAATATGTGTAAATGTGCTTTTATGACATAACGTCCCTTGTTAGCAGTGTCGAACACCCATTTAATATTCTATGGTATGACACACGTGTAATACAACCTGGAACGATTTTGATTGGTTGAGTTAAACCTGTAACACTACGCAAGTTTATTTACTGAAACTCGACAAAAGGCTCGTTAAAATTAAGATAATTCATAACTCGTTTCATAAATCTTATATGAAATGGGAACTCGTATCAGATCCTCTATGTCACAGAACTATTTTGAAATATGTATAAATGTGCTTGTCGCAGAATTATTTTGAAATATGTATAAATGTGCGTGTCACAGAACTATTTTGAAGTATGTTTAAATGTCCTTGTCACGGACATAGTTTGAAATGTGTGTAAACGTGCCTCTCACAAAACTATTTTGAAATATGTATAAAAGTGCTTGTCCCAGAACAGAACTATTTTGAAATATATATAAATGTCCTTGTCACAGAACTATTTTGAAATATGTGTAAACGTGCTTGTCACATAACTATTTTAAAATGTGTATAATGTGCTTGTCACAGAACTATTTTAAAATATGCATACATGTGCTTGTCACAGAATTTTTTTGAAATATGTATAAATGTCCTTCTCACAGGACTATTTTAAAATATGCATAAATGTGCTTGTCACAGAACTATTCTGAAATATGCATACATGTACTTGACACAGAACTGTTTTGAAATATGTATAAATTTGCTTGTCACAGTATTATATTGAACTATAGATAAATGTGCTTGTCAAAGATTTTTTTTGAACTATGTGTACATGTACCTGTCACAGAACTATTTTGAAATATGTATAAATGTGCTTGTCACAGAATTATTTTGAAATATATATAAATGTGTTTGTCACAAAACTATATTGAAATATGTACAAATGTGCTTGTCACTGCACAGAACTATTTTAAAATAAGTGTAAATATGCTTGTCACAGAACTATTTTGTAATATGTGTAAATATGCTTGTCACAGAATTATTTTGAAATGTATGTAAACGTGCTTGTCATAGAACTATTTTGAAATGTGTGTAACGTCCTTGTCACGGAACTTTTTTAAAATATGTGTGTGTAACGTGCTCGTCACAGAACTATTTTAAAATATGTGTGTAACATGCTTGTCACAGAACTATTTAAAAATGTGTGTAACATGCTTGTCACATAACTATTTTAATTTTTTTTTGTAACGTGCTTGTCACAGAACTATTTTAAAATATGTGTGAACGTGCTTGTCACAGAACTATTTTAAAATGTATGTAATGTGCTTGTCACAGAACTATTTTCACTAATTTAGTTATTATATTGAACTATAAATAAATGTGCTTGTCAAAGAATTATTTTGAACTATGTATAAATGTGCGTGTCACAGTACTATTTTGAAATATGTATAAATGTGCTTGTCACAGAACAGAACTATTTTGATGTATGTATAAATGTCCTTGTCACAGAACAATTTTGAAATGTGTGTAAACGTGCTTCTCGCAGAACTGTGTATAAATGTGCTTGTCACAGAACTATTTTGAAATATGTATAAATGTGCTTGTCACAGTATTATATTGAACTATAGATAAATGTGTTTGTCAAAGAATTATTTTGAACTTTGTATACATGTACCTGTCACAGAACTATTTTGAAATATGTATAAATGTGCTTGTCACAGAATTATTTTGAAATATATATAAATGTGTTTGTCACAAAACTGTATTGAAATATGTACAAATGTGCTTGTCACTGACCATAACTATTTTAAAATAAGTGTAAATATGCTTGTCACAGAACTATTTTGTAATACGTGTAAATATGCTTGTCACAGAAATATTTTGAAATGTGTGTAAACGTGCTTGTCATAGAACTATTTTAAAATATGTGTGAACGTGTTTGTCACAGAACAATCTGAAATGTGTGTAACGTGCTTCATGGAACTATTTTACAATATATGTAACGTGCTTGTCACAGAACTATTTTAAAATATGTGTTTAACGTGCTTTTCACAGAATTATTTTGAAATGTATGTAACGTGCTTTTCACAGAACTATTTTGAAATGTATGTAACGTGCTTGTCACAGAACTATTTTAAAATATGTGTAACGTGCTTGTCACAGAACTATTTTAAAATATGTATGTAACGTGCTTTTCACAGAACTATTTTGAAGTGTATGTAACGTGCTTGTCACAGAACTATTTTAAAATATGTGTAACGTGGTTGTCACAGAACTATTTTAAAATATGTATATAACGTGCTTTTCACAGAACTATTTTGAAATGTATGTAACGTGCTTGTCACAGAACTATTTTAAAATATGTGTTTAATGTGCTTGTCACAGAACTATTTTGAAATGTGTGTAACTTGCTTGTCACAGAACTATTTTAAAATGTGTGTAACGTGCTTGTCACAGAACTATTTTAAAATATGTATGTAACGTGCTTTTCACAGAACTATTTTGAAATGTATGTAACGTGCTTGTCACAGAACTATTTTAAAATATGTGTAACGTGCTTGTCACAGAACTATTTTAAAATATGTATGTAACGTGCTTTTCAATAGAACTATTTTGAAATGTATGTAACGTGCTTGTCACAGAACTATTTTAAAATATGTGTTTAATGTGCTTGTCACAGAACTATTTTGAAATGTGTGTAACTTGCTTGTCACAGAACTATTTTAAAATATGTGTAAACGTTTTGAAATGTGTTTAAACGCGCTTGTCGCGGCACTTTTGTAATATCTTGAAAAATGGCTTGAAGAAAAGAAAAGGTAAGAATAAGCGATATAGAAATATACACTTGTATATACAAAATATCACTTGTTACAGCTGTATGGCACAAACTCGGGTCTGAAATAGTGTTAATCCTGCACTGTTTCATGAAAATATCTTCTATATCGACCGAGCACTTATTGTTTGGGTGCATGTTTCATCCAAGATTTTTAAGCATTTGCATAAACGATTTTGACAATATGCACATAAATAAAATATTGGATCTGGAATTTTTGTCCAAAAACCTCTTCCCAAAAAGGCGCCCCAAACAATAGATATGTTTAGCGTGTGCACGTTTGCGAACTCGAAATATGTGTTGGCTCCTGTTCCTGAAACATCTTTATTGATGAAGACCCCTTTATAGACTTTGCATTTTAAATTCACTCAAACGCGACACAGTTTATTTCGAAATCGATAAGCGGAGAACTTGACTAGTATGCTATCACTTGGTTTCCGAATCCATGGGATCTCTCCATATCGTTCAAGACAACAATCAGTGCTCTCTTAGTGTCTTCTTTTGAGGTTTCCTGTACAATTTGCTGTCTGTTTTTCTGAGGCTTTCTGTATATCTTACTCGACAGTCAGCATATACAGAGTTGTCCTAGACCTGGTTGGCCCGGCGTCAGAATAATTTGACCTGGAGAGGTATCATGCCATCTGTCTATGACGTGGAATTTCAGTGAAGTATGGGGGCACTAATGGTCACAGAAGGACTGTAAACTAGCTTACCCCTGCGACCTTTCCTCGGTACCACTGGGACCCTAGTGGTCACGGAAGGATTGCCAACTCATAGACCGTCAAGTTAAAATCTATTGTGATACAGTTGTTTGTATTAAATCATGTCCTGTAGTACCTTTAATCTTTTTTTATCTTGTTGATTTGGCTTATAACAAGAATATAGCTTGGCGGGGATTTCTTCATTTACATTGTCCCGTTTTATTGGGATGACAATAGGGTTAGAGCGAGGTTTGATGCTCCCTACAACCGTGTTTACACCCTCACCGCCCATCCCGTCCCCCGCCCCGACCCTCACAGTGTTCTGTGAAAGCTACATTTCCTGTTCGAATTGTATTCCTACGTTCATAATGTCCCAATGTTTTGAACTCTGTGAGGTTCTGGTCTGATCACTTAGAGCAAACATTATAAAAAAACAAACAAACACGTAACATATGTGATTTGCCGTGAATTCCTTATAATTACAACGACATGTACTGAAACCATGTAGAAGCATTCAGGGGCGTAGCCAGAGCCTTTTGGAGAATACGCCCTGGGGGAGGGTGTGAGAGGGGGGTTCCCCTCCTTCTGGTGGGGGTCCAAGGGGCGTGCCCAGGGAAAATTTTGAAATTTGAGTGCAATTTCGGAGGTTTGTGGCTTAATTCATTTGAACGAGATTTTGGAGGCTTTCGCCTCCATTCTTTAAGTGTGTTATTAAAAATAGTGCCTCACCGCCTACCACCCGTCAATTTTTATTGCTGATTTTAAAAAATAAGCACTTTTATTTTTTCACATTCGATTTTCTAGAGTACGCCCGGGCGTACAGGAGTATGCCTGGCTACGCCCCTGGCATTAATGATTATATATATTTATATATTTTATTATCAAAAATTGATTAGAAAACAACTTGTTTTGTGTATTTTTGCATGCCACCATACAAAATAAAGTTTCGAGCGGTATTTGGGGTCTAAGGCGAAAAAGGTTTGTGCTTGAGCAAACTTTGAGTATTCAGAGAAAATATTTTGGTTCATGGGCTGGCAATTCTGGACTTTATAATATATTACATAATGTGTTAGTTTTTAAATTCCCCTCGTAAACAGTTATACACTGGTCATGTTGTACTCTGAGTTTACATTTGCAATGATAAATCGGAATAAAACAGGGCACCAATGCGAAGACACGCTGGTAACAATCATGAAAAAAAATCATCGACCAAAATGTTGAAGCCCCACTTGTATACAACCCTTTATAGATATAACGAATTTCATTCTCGCATATTATTACATAAAGAAACAAATAAATTCAAACATAAATAACAATCTGAATGAGGGATTTATTTAGAAAGTTCTAATTATTACAGAATATACAAATAAAATGCAATAAAAACAAACATTATTTATGTATCACACTACAACGGCAATGAACATGAAGCCAGTTGTCAATCATTTATCCATTTAACGAATCAAATCAATACGATACCTCCGACTGACAATAATAATAAAACCTATTGTCACTAATAGACCTGTACAACTAACTACGGTAACGATTACGGTAAGGATTACGATAAGGAATACCGACTAAAACAGAGGGGTTTTCTCAACAAGCAATACGCACTGAATGCGCGACATCACTGTATATAGGCCAATGAAATTTATTATTGACAATAGATGAACTTGTAGGGAAAAGTGGGTGGTCTTCCACTACTACAAAAAGTTGGTTGAATTGTGGTGTACTTTATTTTCAGCACATTTTAGGCTAGTTATTTTCAGCACATATTAGTCTATATATGACATATAGCCTAAAATGTGCAGAAAATAACGTACACCACACATTCAACCAAACAACCAACCGTCATTATTTTAGAATTTATAAAACTAGTTGGCATACATGATATGATGAGATGGTTTGCAAAGCAATATATCATTTTTACAAACGACCAGTAAATCGCCATGCTTCCTTTTCTAAGCCCCACCTAATACATTTTATATTCGCTTCATACCATCTTTGAAACTGGTTCAATTAATTTAAGATCTTTGGCATTCCTATGAAACAATATAGCGCTTAATCTCGAATATACTTCATTTTTCAAGTTACGCTCGGCTGCCCACGCATAGGAAATGGCTTTTCCTACGGTGTCCTGTTAGGGCCATGATACCATCGCATCTTACTATCGACCATCGACCTAGGTCGATGGTCGATGGTAAGATGCGGAGGTCGATGGTAAGCTGCGATGGTAAGATGCGATGGTCGATGGTAAGATACGATCTTACCATCGAATCTTACCATCGCATCTTACCATCGACCATCGCATCTTACCATCGCATGTTACCATCGACCATCGCATCTTACCATCGACCATCGTATCTTACCATCGACCATCGACCTAGACATTTTTGTACGGTAATCGTGAGATTTTGATCAGCATAATAATTGATAAGTCGATGGTCGATGGTAAGATGCGATGGTCGATGGTAAAATGCGATGGTAAGATGCGATGATCGATGGTAAGAAGCGATGGTCGATGGTAAGAAGCGATGGTCAATGGTCCATCGCATCTTACCAAAGACCATCGCATCTTACCATCGACCATCGTATCTTACCATCGACCATCTCATCTTACCATCTTACCATCGCATCTTACCATCGCATCTTACCATTGACGTTCGACCTAGGTCAATGGTCAATGGTAAGATGCGATGGTAACATGGCCCTAACAGGACACGGTATTTTCCATCTCATGGAGGTGACGAACTGTACGTACAGCATGCAGATACTGCGCTTGCAACCGGTGTGTCTTGGACATTTCACTGCATAAAAAGACACTGACAGTACTCTTTTCCTTTTTGTTATCATACCATCGATCATCGACCTAGACATTTTTCTGCGGTAATCGTGAGATCTTGATCAGCATGAGAATTGATAAGTCGATGGTCGATGGTAAGATGCGATGGTCGATGGTAAAATGCGATGATCGATGGTAAGATGCGATGGTCGATGGTAAAATGTGATGGTCAATGGTCCATCGCATCTTACCATAGACCATCGCATCTTACCATCGACCATCGTATCTTACCATCGCATCTTACCATCGACCATCTCATCTTACCATCGACCTGCTTATCTTACAATCGCATCTTACCATCGCATCTTACCATCGACCATCGACCTAGGTCAATGGTCAATGGTAAGATGCGATGGTAACATGGCCCTAACAGGACACGGTATTTTCCATCTCAAGGAGGTGAACGAACTGTAAGCACTGCATGCAGATACTGCGATTGCAACCGGTGTGTCTTGGACATTTCACTACATGAAAAGACACTGACAGTACTCTTTTCCCTTTTGTTATCATTAGAATGTTACTGATATTATTATAGCGACGGGAAAATAATTTAAAGACAATAATTAAGTCGCTTTTCTTTCGCTGTTTATTCGGTTTTGGCGGTATTAAATGGAAAAATCCACGAATGTTTGTTTGGGTGTTTATGCGGTTTTAAACGCCGGTAATCAATGGCACATTTACCATAAAGCACTAACGCGATTCATGGATTACGACATTTACTACAGACGTTTAAAACCGCATAAACGCCGAAAGAAATGCGAAACAATTCTGTAATAAATGAGCACTCATGTATTACATACATTATAAAAGAAAAAACTAACCCTCAATAGTAGCGGCCTCATCCATTTCGATGTTAGGGTTAACTGTTCTAGTGTGCATTCTAGGCGATAAGCGCACGCGCTGCACGATATTTCAGTTTTTCAAAACCTCACAGGGTTTTGTATTAAAAGTCAGATATTGAAATAAAAGGTAGTACAATTTGAGTTTTCAGTACTAGAATAGGTTTAAATACATTTATTGGTGCAAAATAATCAACAGTTAGGAATATGTAAAGCAATTTATTTGCACTATTCAAATGTGTAAAAAGTTAAAAAAAACAAAAAACTATCGGAATGCAGAGACTTGAAAAAAAAGAGCAAAATTGCCGCTTGACTCTTTAGATCATCTAAAATAGGAAATATCAATATTTTTCCACAGCACAAAAAAACATTAAGCATTGACACTTTCTCACTTCACAATTCGATCTCCCCGTGGTATTCGAACCCGAGGAGTGAGAGGCGGGACAGTTTTAGACGCAGCGTCTTCACTATCCCGGCTACAGCGGCAATCTTAATTTAAGACATAGGAGATAAAAGTGTATTTATCATGTACTAATGCGGATTCAGGGATAAGACGGACCCAGCACCCCACCCTCTAAAATCATTTTAATATGCTTATTTTGCTTCACCCATCTGCGACGAACAGATAATTTACATTTAAGTATCGCGTATGATTAACATAAACTAATTATTTACAAAACAATTTTAAATCTTAACGTCAACAATACTTTCCAGGTTCCATAATATTTGGTAAGAAAACTCAATTGAACTATTTTTAATTATTTCAAACGAGTTGCGTGACAATGCATTTATTAAAAGCACATTATTTGCCCATTTAATTACGTTTCGCCTACACAGGCCTTGAGTATGCTTAAAGTTTCTGCTTATCAAAGAAAATTATTTAATACTACCTAATATGTCGGAATAATTAAGTAAGACGGTTCTATTTTTTTCATGAAAATCACTCTTTCATTGGCTTTTCATGAAAAAAAACAAGTAGGTACAGCTATAATCAACGTGTTGCTGTCGTTTTAAAACGCGACTTTGACTTGCAACATTATTTAGATATCGATGAAAAGAAAACAATGAAAATTATTCTCGGCATATTTAGATTGTCATCGACATAGGAAAAGGAAACCAAGAAAATCATAGAAAGGAAAGAATAATGCAAACTTTAATATATGAATTTTATTGAAAACACTCGTGCTTCCTTTTTATAAACCACTTATTGCTTGTGTGTCCTTTTCATGCGTTAATCTGATATCAAAAATAAAAGAAAAAATAGATTTAAATGATAGTTTTAAACATGTAATCTTTTTTTTTCTTCAGTAAAACATGTTTTGAAATATGTTTTTATTGTGGAAATATCTGTTATAATTTAGGCCAGGCCTTCGTTTCCCAAATGTTCTCCAAGAAGCGAAAACGGTATGGGGTATGAAATAAACCGTAATTTCGGTTTAAAAGGCCTGTATATTGAACAATTAATTGAACTTCTTTTCGCTTTATTATAGTTGTGTTTTATGCTTTAGCGTTGTTATAGGTAAACATTATAATAATTAATAATAATAATTTGCAAATATGTATAATTTTTTTTTTAAAAATAAATGATATGATATGTAAGGATATATAGGGTATGGGGATAACATATATTATGATAAGTATATAGAGAGTGCGTTGACAGATTATACAAGGATATATATGAGATATGGAATGCACAACGTACATACAGAGCTTTCTCACCCACATAACTCAGTAGAGTCAATTCGAGTTATGACTGTTGTCTCCACGCAGTTGAAACAACACAAGAGAGACGTTGGTCTTATTCTGGTCTTCACCTTTAAGTTTTCAAAATATTTAATACCACTTAAGCTACTTGCGAAATATTTTAGTCACATTTATTATTTTGGGAACTGAAAATGTTTATAATAATTATGATATAAACTCGTTAAAGTGACAAGTGAATGGATATTTAACCTGTGTCATTATTTTGATGGTAATACAATCTCTTGCACTCAGATCTTTTCACAATGGGCTTTCAAAATGCATTAAAAGATATGCATTATTAACGTCGCTCTGCTGATTTAAAGCCAGACATATCAAATTAAACGTCTGGTTACGAATTGAATAATTTTATATTTTCAAAAGATAGTCGGTAAATACAAGCGTTCTTTTTTTTTAAAGTTAATATCAACGTATTTTTTGCTGTAAATAATGCAATCATTATTAGATAAGAAATAAGGTTTTATAACGACGTTGAGAAGTCGGTGCTAATCAGTACACTCCAGATCGGGTTGTTATCAGATTGTTCATACTATTTTTTAAGGTTTCAGTAGCCGTTGCGATTCTATATATATATTCTATGGTATTTCTGTTTTAAGTACTTTTTAGACAACATGTCAAGATTAGCACCGGCCGCTCAATTTTTACTATGTATAAATGTGTGTGATAACAATATTTTTAGAAAATGATTTTATAAATTAAAACAATGATATATGTGTATGCATTGACTACTGGACCTACTGCTGTGGCTTTTTGTGAGTCTTATGACACGGCTGTGGCAGTAGGTTCAGATGCTCAATATTTTAACATTGTGAACAGTCATATGTATATTGATATTGTATAGTCTCTTGTAATTCTAAAAAGAATGGCACAGTTGTATTTTATGATTTGTTGTATTGTAGATAATAGTGTACTGTGATGAGACTTAAATAAACTATTAAACTATTAAACTTACAATGTAACGTTATCGACTACAGAGGGTATAGGACCATGTGTTAGTGTTTGTTCGTGATTGACTAGTTTTCTTTTCATTAGTGAATACAACTCCCAGTTCTCTGTTATTAAATGTTATAATTGTTACAACAATTAATTTGAAACATAATTCGTGTCTCTATATGTATGATACGTAACCATTACTATTTGATTAAATTAATACTATGTGTATGTTAAGCAATTCCGGAATTGTCCATATTCTTATTTTGCGCATAACATATATACTGTCCTGAAATTATCATAAATGATGTTAGGAATATTCCGTATATATAAGGGTTACCGACACTTTTGTTTGTGAGCAATTGATCAGGGACGGTATTCATAAAGCTTCTTAGCAAGATCTTGTCATTTTGTATTCAATTTTTAAATACCCTTGTCTATCGATTTAAGACGTGTTTTAATGTTGCTAATAAGGTTATGGATAAATAAATCCTACAGCTAAATATGTATCTGTAAATAGATGGTTTGTAGTGACCCTGAGAGGTTAATAAGGATATTTAAAAATATATAAAAATCTTAAATTTTGACTTACGTAAGATTTTCCACTTAAGTTACTTATGAATACGGGCCCTGGTCGTATCAAATCTGATTTGAGATGATAACTGTTATAATGCATTTGTAAGGCTTAATCCCCGGATGATTTTTTTTTCTGTCAGGCTTTTATGTTAGTTATATTATTCAAAGGCTTTTATGGTGTAGTATGTCCCTTCGTGAGGTCGTACATAGTCGAGATTATCATCGGTTGCTGATATTTAATATGTTAATTTACTAAAGAAAAATATATTTAATTGTGTATGCCCAGATTGAATATATATGCTGTATATATATAAACGTTTATTTAAAGAATATTCATACCAACTTATAATTCAATAATTTAATGGCATTTTGTGCATTTTTTATGTCTTTTACATTATGAATTTCAACATGTACACATGATGACACTTAAACAAACTATCAAACTTCAGAGATAACAGAAACATGGCTTAAAGAGACTGCCGAGATCAAGTACTCAAATTATAACCATAAACGATACTAAATATATTTATATTGGATTATCTTGAAAAAAAACTTCTTTTCAACTTACCAGACCTGACCCAATATTGTTTCTGTTTGTATCTACAATGGATAAAGGTCATCAGGTGAGCGATTCAGGGCCATTTGACCCCTTTGTATTCTTAATTCACAAACGATGTATGGGGGTGGGGGGGGGGGGGGGTATATATGATTGCTGGATGTATACTGAAATGGGTATTTCCGCTATATATTGTATGTTTAATATGCTACTGATAATCGAATGGTACAGGGCGACATTAGTCCTGTCCTTTCGGAAATAATGTTTAAACAGCACTGAAAACACCAATGGTTACCTTGTCGCCAGAATGCGCATTTGGCTCAAGCACGTGAAGAAACTTAGGCTTTAAATGTTGCAATCTCTTAACATTAAAAACAATAGTGAAATGGTTTGACTTTTTCAAGCGAAACTTCAATATTTATGAATTTTGTAAAAAACGTATACTTTAAAAGGTCTACTACATGACAGAGTTGTCCTTCTGTAATTAGTTGTAACCCCTTTTCGTATAAAACACGATGAGATATATCTGGAATATTACGTGGAATTAGGTGTATATAATAGTGTATAAGCAATTTTTTGATTATGCGTTTACTTTTCCTTTCCTTTTGATTATGCGTTTACTTTTCCTTTCCTTTTGATTATGCGTTTACTTTTCCTTTCCTTTTGATTATGCGTTTATTTTTATATGTTGGTCGTATATTTGGGTAAATCACGTTCTACTGTCTGCCTTACCTGTTGTAAAATGGCTCGGAGACGGAAGAATGCATCTATATCAAGCCATCGTAATGAGCTACAGTTTTATGAACTGCGGAAATTCACTAAACTATGTCTCATGTTGTTAAGTTGGATTATTGATTATAGTTTATGAAATAGTTTGGTCTCTAAAATATGTTGACATTGTTGCTGTAGTATACATTGCTATCGGCTGGGAGAAACATTTAATTCTTACTCCCAGCTATTAGGCCTTGAGCCAGGACCCAAAATTTTCATTATTGTTACCAACAAAAGGGACACATTCTACAATCAGTTTTTGAAAAGAACAATGTATATAGATTACATTTTCCCATGTTAGCATTTAGCAAACTAAATCACAGTATTAGTGATTTTAACTATACGTACGCATGATTCAAAATAAAATTGTTTTAGCTTTACCTACTGACGTATGCATCATATTTTCTGGATTAAATAGCTCTTTTACTTTAGAATTTCTTATACTTATATACTGCTGATATGTTGACTATTTGAATGAAGCAAACAAAAATCAAAGTGTGTACTCGCAAATATGATTAACGAAAATATTCCTACTTTGTTCCATTTCCTACTTTGCGCACTGATGATAACGAACCTATTCTTACTTTGTCCCAATTCCTACTTTGCGCACGGACTATTCCGGAATTGAACCGCGCATTTTGAGAATTCCGATAATGCCGCGCATTTTAAGAATTCTTACTTTGCGCAGAGCAATTCCGGAATTGTCCATATTCTTATTTTGCGCATAACATATATACTGACAGAAATATAAATCGACAGAAATATAAGTATATTTTTAATTTTTTAATTTGATTTTTTATTGGCTTTTTTCTACACGATCCCCTGTAAGCCTTCTAAAACACAGGTTGTTACAACTTCGAGATCAGCCCCCAACATTTTCTCGTGCTTAGAATTTAGTCTGAAGTCATAGTCGTTATCGTAGTTAGTTGTACAGGTCTAGTAGATCTGTACAACTAACTACGGTAACGATTACGGTAAGGATTACGATAAGGAATACCGACTAAAACAGAGGTTTTCTCAACAGGCAATACGCCTTGAATGCTCGACCAAGCGTTTGGGCATCACTATGTATAGGTCAATGGAATTTATTATTGACACTACATGAACTTGTAGGAAAAAGTGGGTGGTCTGCCACTAGCCTAAAATGTGCTGAAAATAACGTACACTACCATTCAACCAAACAGCCAAGCATCATTATTTTGGAATGTATTAAACTAGTTGGCATACATGATATGATGAGATGGCTTACAGAGCAATATATCATTTTTACAAACGATCAGTTATTCGCCATGCTTCCTTTTCTAAGCCCCACCTAATAACAGAGTATGAGAGTGGACTGTTGAAAAAAAACATACGCATCGTTAAAATAATGCATGAACAAACACTAACCTTTCATAATTATAAATTACTGTATAACGTCCTAAAGACACGGCTCGGAGACAATATATTGGAATTAATGGAAGAGATACATCATACGCTACATTACAACATTTCGGATGAGATGGTTTACAGAGCAATATATCATTTTTACAAACGATCAGTTATTCGCCATGCTTCCTTTTCTAAGCCTCACCTAATAACAGAGTATGAGAGTGGACCGTTGGAAACGGCCGAACACGATAAATACGAAAGTTGATATTCGCTTCATACATTCTTTGTAAACTAGTTTAATATTTTTTGCATTTTCTTGATACTTTCCTTTGAAACAATATAGCGCTTAATCTAGAATATACTTTATTTTTCAAGTAGGTGAGACTATTTACGCTCGGCTGCGCACGCATAGAAAGTGGTTATTCAGCTTCAAGGTTTACCAACACCAATTACATGTAAACCTCCGAGGTGTAGTCGAATGTAGTTCCTATAATAAAAAGTAATCCCTCCTTTTTCGATGGAAATGGGCATTATAAGTAGGGGAAAACTGCCCATTTCTATTCGATTTTGTGGTTATATGTATAAGAAGCGTATTATAGTCCAATCAAGATATAAGAAATAGTAGCTGAACCCGTCATAAATTGCAACATTTGGTTTCTAAATGGTTTTGAACTCTTCTATCACTACTTGATATCATACTAAAAGTTGAGGAAAATTGAAACATATAAAATTGGATTTTTTTTAACATTTATGTGCACACATACTTCAAACGTCGAAAATATTTTATGTGCGTTTCATCGAGTGTATATAGATTTTCTTCCACATTTGTATGTTGTTTTTATAGTTAGTTTGACTCAGAATGAGTTCTAGTATGAAGCTGTATATAATCACTAATTTAAAATGTGCCATATGTCTATAAATAGCATAAATATTACATAAGAATACCCCACCCACCTCAGTTATAATGTGCAATATTATACTTAACGCTAAGTATTTTGTCACTTGTTTATGTTTTCACCATATGAATCCAAGTAGAATTTAAAGGTTACATATTTTGTCATTTGTGCATATAGCATTCAGATATTATTCTCGTAGAGTAATTTAGGTTTCAGGATATCTCCGTCAACACTTCAAAGTTACATGTCGCGCTAAATACATTTTCCGTTTTCTTTAGTTTATTGAACAGACCTCAATTAACATTTTAATTTTGATCACTCTCAACATTTTCCATCCTGGTGGTATGAGCAGAATTTAAACAACTGTTACCTTTGCATTCTTCACACATAGGGGAGCATTCCAGTCCGTGTTTTTTACATGTACAGCGTGCCGTCCGGCAATCCGACTTACATTTGCATCTGCCACCTTTCAACAAACACTCAGGTGCAGGGGCTTTCAGAAATTGTACACCTATCAACTTCCCTTTTGATAGTTTCCAACCCCAGTCTTCAGGCATGCTATCTTCTTTGTCATTCCATACTTGAAGTTGATTGAACACTGGTTTTCCATTGTACAAAATGACTAAGGCCTCCTCCCCTGCTCGTACAATTTCCTCCTTCGTTGCATTTTCAGAACCAAAAACAGCTGCACACTCGCGGAAGTTTTGATTTTTTTTGGAATTTCGTCAGCGATAAGCCCTTACCAATGCCGAATAGGCGAGATGTTGTATCACATCCAAGTTTAGCATGTATAAAAAGTAAGTTTTTGCATATTTCTTCTTCAAGCTTCTCATTTGTTCGCTTAATGTCCCAGATCTTTCGTTTTGATTTCATGTTCTTCTTTTGTTCAGGGTTGGTGGGCTGGCGTGGCGCAGTCGGTAGCGCGGCAGATTTGTAACCGGAGGCCCCGGGTTCAATCCTCCGTGGTGCCACTGAGTTTCGTCGGTGTATTCTTGGGTAAGACACTTTCCCTTAGCCTCGTCCGTCGGATGGGGACGAAAACCGGGCGGTCCCGTGTATCGGTCTATCCTCCGAGCACGTAAAAGAACCATAGGAATCTATTCGATAATAAGAGTAGGGCAGGTTCCCGGATTCCTATGTATCCTTCTCTCTGGGGCGGCTCTAAATAACCTATACTGTGTTGATGAGCCTTTAAACAACATTCAATTCAATTCAATTCAATTTGTTCAGGGTTGAAGTAAATGCTGTGAGTTTCGGGATTGGAGTAATAACACAGAAGCACTAACAAATCCGTATCATCTCCGATCACAACTATTGGCTTACTTGCTGCATGTTCAACAGCCGTAGTTACTAGCAGGACATCTGCATCCTCCAATTTTTGATGTGTTTTAATTCCACTGGCATTTTGACATCTCACTTAACATGCTTATAAAACGATGCTTGTTCTTCGAGTTAGCAAGAAACATATCCTTTTTCATGTTCAGTCATGTCACATAGAAAATATATTGTCTTCCCTACCTGACCTGCATTGCGCCGTTGGTGTGCGGTGTCGTTTGTAGAAGGCTCGTCTCAGTAACCATCAATTACTACCACAGCATCTCTTCCGTACTTGTTGATGATATATTGTGCGTAAACATTACATATCCCATCATACGTAATACCTCGAGGCCACGGAATGCGTTGTAGTAATGCCCCACCATCCAGCACATATTGAGCATCTGCAGGGATAGTTGTGGATTGAATATCAATACAACTCCGAAGTGCTTCAGCTAACTGGGGCTTGTTTGCTGCTCTAAGCAAACCATCTTCATCAAAGAGCGCAGGAGGGTAAGTGAACAATTCATATGTAAACAAGGTAGATATCTCTTCATTAGGAATCATACCTCTAGCAGCAGAAACTAATCTTTGAAACAATAACTGCGGATCAACGTGTACTGTTTCATCATTTATTTTCACAGCAACTTTAGAATTCAGTGTTATTGCCTGTTTTTTCTTCTTAAAAGAATACTCACTTACAATAGTCCCTTCCATGGATTTCACAATGTCTTTTCCAATTTCTTTGGCAATGTCAACATTAACTGTCTGATCTGCAAGTACACCGCTAGCTATACTACCGAGAGAAGGGTCTTCACTAAATGGATTTCTTGATATTCTGGTATTGCTGCTGTCTTTGTGCTGTTCACTTGATGTGTATAGAACACCACTCAGTTCTTGCATCGCATGATTTACTTCTGCACATGATGGGTTAGATAACAACCAAACCGTTCTCTGGACTTTAGTCATGCCTCTACCTCTTGTGAGACCGCCAGATGTTTTCATACTCCGCATTAGCATTTGCTCAATTACCAAATCCGTAGAAAGTCCAGCCCAGTATCTGTAGCTTCTCCTAACAGCATGATATCCTTCTAGGAATGATTGAATACGTTGTGTTGTTTTACTTCAAGTTGTGACATGCTATATAGGTACAGATATACTGACTTAGCATATATATTGTGTCCTGAAGATGCAAAGTATGGTAACATTTCTGATAACGCATACAGATGGAGAGCCCAGTTTCCTGTACATTCAGCCTTGATAAACAATCTCAACAGTTCAACCATTTCAAGGTATTGCACCCATAACGATGCAGTCCTTCTTTTAGCCAATGATGTCTTGTATCTGTCCAACGATGTACGAATTTTATCAAATATATTATATGAACAAACTGTGTGTATGTCTATTTCATTGCTTAGCAATTTTCGCAGGAGTTCTTCTGCCACTGTCAAGTCATTTTGCGTTTCACCTTCTGGATTTATTATATCCGATTCAGTACTTTCTTTATCAGAATATCCAAAAGTGCCTTCCCATGAGTCTGTAATACTTGTGCTTGTACTTGGTTCAAGTTCTGCACTTTCGTGGAATTGGCTTATTTTCACTATGGGAGAGGTACATCATACATTTTAGACAGCATAATACTATTAAGGACTGCTTCTATGAGAATGTGTCCCGTTATCGCTCTTGATATCTCCTTTCCACTGAGAATATGTACAACAGCTGTATCGGCATAAATAATCTCTAGTAATTCTTGCAGTCCGGACCCTTCCATCAGATGGCCAATGCTTCCAAGAAAACTCATTTCAATGTGAAGTCCTCCCAGCCTTAAAACAATGTTTGGGATAGCACTATTTGAGGGGTCATTCTGTTGTATTTCAAATGCCTTCAATAACGGAGGCTGGTCAAAAGTGAGAATCGGTGTAACGTCATATTGCTTAGCCTGCTCGCTCACGAAGTTCATAGTTGAATAAATACAGGATTCATCACTTGATTTCAAATCGATCATCGGCAAGAATACTTGCCAGGATGAGGGCCATGCTGAACCATCTGCATGAACCCATTCCTTGAGGGTGTCTTGGATTTCGGTACCAGGATGTTTTCCATAGCAGGTCAGCATTACATGTGTCATCCAAAATTGGAAGTATCTGAAGTTTTCCATACTTTAAGGAAGCCATACTGTTGTCCTGTGGTTTGTAAAAGCTTATATTTATTCTACCGAGGCTTAATATGTCATCTGAAGACATGCATCGTTAATTTTGGTGTAGGCTTGCTAGATCGAGTGCCTGGAGTTACTGCTGCAATAATGCCCATTCCATGAAATGTATTAAATCCATCAATTGTTCTGATGTTATGGTCTACATTATCTGCAACATGCTGAACAAATCTACCCGGTATAAAACCTTGGAATAAACTGTCGTTGAATGTTTTACACACCACCTCACGAAAATACATGACACTTCATGTCGTCTGCATTCAGGTTCTAAATTTCTTCCCTATGATCGCTGTGCCCCGTTCATATACATATATTACATAACCAATATAACATACATACCTATCATTTATGTTGACATTATTGATAATGAATGGTTAAATGCCACAAATAGCATGTCTTCGACTGTTTACATAAGCGACAGTAGGCCTATCACCGGATGTTTTACAAATTGATTCTGCGTTCTAATTGTATATGGTGTACATTTAGTGTCATCACATGTGGAATAAATATAGTCAAAATAAACCTGAAACATTAAATGATGTGTTTGACATGTTTTTGGTTATATACATAGGTTTGAACTTAATATTTCATTTAAAACGAGATAATGTATGTAGTTAGAAATCTTCACACTTGATAAAATGTGGGTGGGGTAATATTATATCGTCTTATTATCTAATGTCGATATTTTCATATAATAAATGTAATGAACGTATGGAATTTTGTTAGAAATATGTCTAAACTTTCTAAACAGTCTTTCTTTACAAGAGTTTATACCAATGCAGAGACACATACTTATTCATAAACGCCGATATGTAAACAATGTATGATTGTAAAATAGCTAACGTTATGATAAAACTCCCGAAAAAAAATCAAATCATATTCTTCGATTTTCCTCAACTTTCTTTAGTGTATACATATACATTAGAGGTATCCAAATTCATCAAGAAACCTTATGTTGCAATTTATGACGGGTCTAGAGCC
The DNA here is from genome assembly GCA_037043455.1 of Cyrtodaria siliqua. Lineage (NCBI taxonomy): Eukaryota > Metazoa > Mollusca > Bivalvia > Adapedonta > Hiatellidae > Cyrtodaria > Cyrtodaria siliqua. The sequence goes on from JAWPHD010000975.1 coordinate 178,842, forward strand.
AACTTGATTGGACTATTAATAGGTTTTACTGGATCACTGATGAACATTTTCGAAATTTCGACTCTATGCTTACACTTTGTGAGCAATGAAAACAGTCGATCAATAAAAACAGCTGTACCCTTGACCTGTTTAGTAAACAAACAAGAACTTTCTTACATGTCTTGTGACTCCACGTTTTCTGGTGATTTTTCAAGTGGGAAAATAGTTTTTTATATGAACATTACACTGCTGCATTATCCATACTTGAGTTGAATTTGCAGCAAATCATTAATATGTGACACTTTAACATTGGTGTCTATGGGGAAAATAATTGGTGCTTTCATACCTTCAAACAGGTGAACGAACAATCTCTCCCAGAGGCCATTACATTGTATGTGTATGCAAGGAACGACAACTCTGGGTCAGAGGCCATTACATTGTATGTGTATGCAAGGAACGACAACTCTGGGTAGAGATTGGTGAACGAACTGTACGCACTGCATGCAGACACTGCGCTTGCATCCGGTGGGTCTTAACAAAAAATGGATATTCCACTGCATGAAAAGACACTGACAGTAGTGGTTTCTCTTTTACTTTTTGTTATCATTAGAATGTTTGCTGATACTATTATAGCGACGGGAAAACAATGTAAATAAAATAAATAATTCGCATTTTTCTCGCTGTTAATTCGGTTTTGCCGGTATTAAATGAAAACATCCACGAAACCCGTATTTTCCCCCGCGTTTATGCGGTTGTAAACGCCGGTAATCAATGGCAAATTACCATAACGCACTAGTTAAAGCTGTACAGTCCCTATTTGAAGTGGTAATAACTCATGAATATGAATGAGTCACGTGTGAAGTAGTTTCAAATCGACGAACACCCCAAAAGTCGGTATATAAGGAGAAATCGATACGTAAAATTTCATATTTTTATTTAGCCTCCGTACAGGTAACATCGATAAATATACGGCTCCAGAATATATGTGATAAAAAAATAGTTGCCCGGAACAGGATTTGAACCACAGCCTTGCACTTGAAAGATGTACGCGGAACCTCTAGACCACTGCTCTTTATTGGTATTTTGTAGCATTTTTAACACTAAATAGGCATTACGTACACAAAGCGCGCACACAAACTCATCAAGCGCTAAAGAACAAGTCGAGATATGGTTGATTTGAGGCGAAGTATTAGTTTCATATTGATAAGATACAGTATTACACCAGGCAATGTTAATTTACACGTGCAACAATATGGACTTCATATTTACTGATCCATCTTTAGTTGCGTTCAAATATGTTAAGTTATTTTGGCTCATAATATATGGTAGTTAGTATACTGTTTTCTCAAGTAGCGTTGTAGTTCAGTGGATAGAGCACAGGACTTGAAATCAGAAGATCGTGTGTTCGAGCCCCGAAAGAAGCTAACTTTTTTTTTTGTAAACATTACTGTTACCTGTGTATAGGTACGATGTGCACTGGTCGATATATATAGAGTAAATGATTTCCTTCACTATATTTACTCGCTTAAATACCTGATTTCGACATGAGCTGGTGAACATGAAGTTACAAATAAAGACACGCCTACAAAGAAGAAATCGATTGATATAGGGACTCTGTAGCTTTAAGGCGATTTATGGATTACGCCATTTACTACCAACGTTTAAAACCGCATAAACGCCGAAAAACATGCGATCTTTAATAAATGAGCACTCATGTATAACATACATTGTAAAAGAAAAAACTAACCTTTAATAGTGGCGGCCTCATCCATTTCGATGTAAGGGTTAACCGATAAATTCGATTGTTCTATTGTGCATTCAAGGCAATAAGCGCACGCGCTGCACGATCTTTCAGTTTTTCAAAACCCCACAGGGTTTTGTATTTAAAGTCAGATATTGAAATAAAAGGTAGTACAGTTTGAGTTTTCAGTACTACCATAGGTTTAAATACATTTATTGGTTCAAAATAATCAACAGTTAGGAATATGTAAAGCAATTTATTTGCACTATTCAAATGTGTAAAAGAAACTAACATAATATCACGACTTAAAAACAAGCAAAATTGCCGTTTGTCCCTTTCAATGTATCCTGGTGCGTAACCTAGGATATTCTTGTAAATAAGGGGTAATTTTAGTTTCATTCATTATATTTAGACCATCTAAAATAGAAAATATCAATATTTTTCCACACCACAAAAAAACATTAAGAATTGACATTTTCTCACTTGACAATTCGAGCTCACAGTGGGATTCGAACCCGCAGGAGTGAGAGGCGAGAAAGTTTTTCACTATCCCGGCTACGGCGACAATTTAAGGGTAAGACATACGGGATAAAAGTGTGTATATCATGTACTAAGGCGGATTCTGGGATAGGGCGGACCCGGCACCCCCACCCTCTAAAATACCACAAGTATAATCTCTGCATGCCGGATTATATGGGGCGCGCGCCATTTCTACTGTTAGTCATCATTGGATTTAACATACAATTATTCTGGGAAAAAACAGAATTCACTAAACGTCATGTAGAAAATCATTTTATTTCGAAAGATCCTACATTTTACTTCGAAGGATCCTCCGCCCCTCCCACACACAAATACTCAAACCAAAATCTTGGATCTGCATCTGATGTGTACCCTCCTCTCAAAATGTTTTTAGTGATCAATTATTCGGCAAGCCCCTTTAAAACGCCAGCCGAGTCTGGGTGGTTGCATCGAAGACTGTATTAAGAAACAATAGTCTGAAAGGTCGATGCATATGACGTATATATATATACTAGGTAAACACATTTTGGACCAGGGTATATAAAGTCATATAAAAATAAAACTAGTGGACAGAATTTAAGTATCTTTTGTTACCCTACCCGGTTAATTTGGTACCAGAAACATTAAATTCCAAACAAGATTTGATTTAAAAAAAATATCGCGAACACACAAAGGGTCTGTAAAAAATGTTGCAAAGTCCATAAAAAGTAACAGTTACAGACATTCGAGTAACGAATAAAAAGATTATTATTTTTTTCCAAACTTTCATTGTAAACGATAATTATTGTTGATCTATTGTCAATTATCAACTGAGATAATAAGGGTTATGGTCGAATGTCATGGTTTTTATGCGCCATTATATGCCTTGGTCCAAACCTATCCCTTATATGTTTAAATATTTCAATTATTGATGACAAAAAGCAAATTGTATTCATGAGTTCAAAATATTAAAACCTCCTTTTATCTTTTGTCAGTTGAGTGCCCAGTTGCTGGGAAAGGAGAGATACTCCTTATTTAAACTGATTTCTATACACCTACAAGTTGCACAAAATTCTATTGTTTGTAGCATGGTCGGTGACATTTCTTTTGATGAATGCAGAGCATTAAATCGTTTAATTTAGGGTAACTAAAGGGGCGTGGCTATGCCGTACTACAACTGCCGGATATTGGAATTTAGAGTACGGTCACTATGACGTCACAGTGTTACTAAGTACACCATGCTACAAAAAAGATAGAGTCTGTCTCAGCTCGTTGGTTATTTAAACACCTCGATGGGCTACGCCCATCTCGGTGTTTAAATAAGCCAACTCGCTGAGACCAGATACTATCTATTACTTAACATATTTGAATGGTAACGCTTACTATTATTTAATCGATATTACATTTTACCTTAGCAAATAAAACACTCCCGTCGTGTCTTGTAATGTCGATCGAATTTATAAATGTTGATAAAAAAAACAGTGGAGTGTCGGTAAAGTTATACAAAGAGTATTTGAACAGCGGTTGTTTGTATCATGCAATACATTCAACCAAGCACAATGCTAAATACATGCTACGAAACCTCTATTGAACTGCTACTGAAAGAAAAGCACCTAAATAACCTTTAATACTTAAATTAGTTTTCCCATGCAAATAATATGCACACCTCTTGCAAAACCGTTTATTTCAAACATTCAGTCGGTTTCAAAAGGGTCTTTTTTAACTGAGTCGCCATACGATGCAAGTTACAATAGCAATAGGCGTATTAATAAAACTTTATAATACTGCATACGCGCTCTGTAAATTGTATACTCGGTAAAAAAAGTTTTGGACCAGGGCATATAATGGCGCATAAAAACTATGACATTCGACCATAACCCTTATTATCTCAGTTGATAATTGACAATAGATCAACAATCAACAATAATTATCGTTTACAATGAAAGTTTGCAAAAAAATAATATTTTTATTCGTTACTCGAATGTCTGTAACTGTTACTTTTTATGGACTTTTACATTTTTTACAGACCCTTTGTGTGTTCGCGATACTTTTTTAAAATCAAATCTTGTTTGGAATTTAATGTTTCTGGTACCAAACTAACCGGGTAGGGTAGACCTTGGTTACTAAAAAAAGACACTTAAATTCTGTCAACTAGTTTTATTTTTATATGACTTTATATACCCTGGTCCAAAACTTTTTTTACCGAGTATGTATTGACCACAATATAAATAACATGTATTTTTTAATTTGATTTTTTATTGGCTTTTTTCTACACAAACCCATGTGAGCCTACTAAAACCCAGGTTGTTATACAACTTTGAGATCAGCCCCCAACATTTTCTCGTGCTTAGTATTTAGTCTGAAGTCATAGTCGTTATCGTAGTTAGTTGTACAGGTCTAGTCCCCGACATCAACAAGGTAATATACTCAGTTGCAAAAGAAAGGGTACAGGTAATATACTCGGTTGCAAAAGAAAGTGTACACAGCTCAGTTACGAAAGAAAGTGTGCACTGAACTTTTTTTAGAATTAATTGTATAAATTTCAAAATAAATGTGTCATGTTTGGTATCAAATTTTTAGCTCTACTGGTCGGAGATGGGATGATGTGTTGTCTGTCGTCCGTCGTCCGTCGTCCGTCGTCTGTCTGTTAACTTTTTCTCGTTAAGACGATAGGCAATTTTTATCCAATTGTAACCGAGTGTTTATAAAGTGTTTTGATGATAAGATCAATTGTTTTAACTATATTTATATGCTAAGCTGGCAAGCGCTCGTACTAACTGTTTCGTTGTGTACTATAAACTTAAACTTTAAAACTTTATTATTTGATTAAACGCCTATTTCTACATACAAAGTATACATTCAATGGCGTTGAACAATGATTAAAATACATGAAAATTAGTAAATAAAATGCATGACATATAAAACAAATTATTACTCAGAAACAACAATTTTAAGCATTATATCAAAGAAATTCATGGAAATAGAAACTTATATATACATGGAAGAAAAATATTATACTGCATAGAATGAAAATCCAAAGTACGCAAATACTATACAAAAATATACTGTTTCTAACTCAAATAATTTTTAAAAGAGTTGCGATAGGAATATCATAATATAGAAATCCATAATCGCTTTATTACACACAACAGACATATCCCATGAAGCACACTGCTCTTAGAAAAGAGAATAATAGTCTCTGAAAAAATGAGTCTTTAACTGCTTCTTAAAAATGTCCACAGTTTCACTCTGTCTGATTTCAATGGGAAGTTTATTCCACAATCTCGGACCTACTGTGCTAAAGCTTCTATCTGCAAAAGTCTTATTTTTATTAAATATGTTGCGTACTGTGTTGTCTCTGTGTTTATTGTGTCGATATGGTGTGAGTGAATGGTTTAGAGTGTTTATCGAGGGATGAGACACTGCATGCACGGGGTTGACACCCGATAACCCCTTATTGGCGCTAAAATTACTAACTCCCGCCTTCCTATCTCTACCTACGTGGCATTCTACATCTAGCTTTCTGAGGGTAAGGTCGCGAGACCAAACTTAGCTATAGATTGATAGTTTCTAGATAGGCTTTGCCATATTACATAAGCTCTTATCTTTGAGCGTATTTATTGAGAAACGCATATTATGGAAGCGATTCTGGTAAGACTGTTTTAAGTGTTTTTATAGTATACATGTATGTGAAATGTTGCATTTGCTGAATTGAGCCGTTTAGCTTATCTGATAGATTTTCACTTAGTTTTACCGTTGTTGTTCTTATATGTTTCAGGCTCAAAATATGGTTTGATTCGTATTTTGCGAACCTGGACGAATGAATAAATAATTTAAACCTGGGAAGTTTTGTGTGTTAAATCTTGCACCCGAGACCCGGTTATACAATCTTTACCAAACTTTAACAGGTTGTTACTATCAATGAAAGCTCGGGCAAGTTCGAAAACCAGCCAGATCGGACCAGTATCGGCGGAGTTATAGCCCTTGATTTAGTTTTTGCCTCGTTAAGACGATAGGGGCTTCATTTTTCATCCTATCTTTACCAAACTTTACCACATTATTAATATCAATTAAAGCTGAGAAAAGTTCGAAAACTAGTCATATCGGACTAGTAACAGCGGAGTTATGGCCCTTGATTTAGTTAAAAATGCTATATTTTGCCTCTTTAGGACGATAGGGGCTTCATTGTTCATCCGATCTTTACCAAACTTTATCAGATTGTTAATGTCGTTGAAAGCTCAAACAAGTTCGAAAACCAGCCACATCGAACCAGTAACAGCGGAGTTATGGCCCTTGATTTAATTAAAAATGCTATATTTTGCCTCGTTAAGACGATAGGGGGCTTCATTGTTCATCCGATTTTTACCAAATTTTATCAGATTGTTAATATTAATGAAAGCTCGGACTAGTTCGAAAACCATTCATATCGGACTAGTAACAGCGGAGTTATGGCCCTCGATTTAGTTCAAAATGCTATATTTTGCCTCTTTAAGACGATAGGGGCTTCATTGTTCATCTGATCTTTACCAAACTTTATCAGATTGTTAATATCAATGAAAGCTCGAATAAGTTCGAAAACCATCCATATCGGACCAGTAACAGCGGAGTTAATGCCCTTGATTTAGTTCAAAATGCTATATTTTTCCTCGTTAAGACGATAGGGCTTTTATTTTTCATCCGATCTTTTCCGAACTTTATCAGATTGTTAATGTCAATGAAAGCTCGGTCAAGTTCGAAAACCAGCCAGATTGGACCAGTAACATCGGAGATTTTGTTAAAAATGCTATAATTTGACTCATCATACGATAGGGCCTTCATTTTGCATCTGAATCTGATCTTTATCAAACTTTACCAGATTGTATGACTTTCTTTTTTTATATAATTTTGTTTTAATATTATTTTATTTTTAAATTTTATTTTTGTTAATTTTTAAAAAAAAATAATTATTGTTTGATTTGTTGATTCTTTTTTTATTGATTTTTTTTTAGCTCTATGTTGGTACCAGTCGGACCAGTAACAGAGAAGTTATGGCTCTTGATTTAGTTATGCTATTAAAAATGCTATATTTTGCCTCGTTAATACCGTAGATCCTTCATTTTTCATCTGATCTTTACAAACTTTACCAGATTCTTTAGTTATGGCCCTTGATTTAGTCAAAAAGCTATTTTTTGCCCGAAACTTCAAAAAAAACGTAAATGGCAGTCACTCGCTTCATTGATGTTATAAGAGCCATGTTAGCCAGTAGAGCGTCCACAGGCCCTCTTGGGTCTCTGTTTAACATTCTATTGCCAATATTTTGTTTTCATTTGTTTTTCAATAGGTTGAATCAATAAAGGACTTTCGCTTGATAAAGAGGATAGGGGTGGTAAGTAAAAAGTTCAAAAGTGTACACTTTCTTTTGCAACTGAGTATATAGAAATTATGGCTGATCGATTTGTTGATTTAAACATCGAGAGTGGGCGTATATTTGTTTTGTAGCATGTCATTTCAGCTGTCTGCCATACGTGTAACTTCCAATAGCTGGTAGTTAGAGTATACCATTTATTCTGACAGGTGTTATTTTCAATAAACGATTCAACCTGTGCAAATACAAAAGGAATTTCAGTCACCATGCTACAAGGCGGAGATATAACGTACTGGCGTCACGTTAATTACATTCTAATATACTATGGGTCCAGTTCTTGAAAAATCGGTTAGTTTAATCCTTGGTTAGTGCAAACATTCAAAGTACATTTCTCTCATAAAAAATGTGCATTTCTTCTAACATAATGCTTTCACTTGCTCAATTTCTGGTAGAAATATTCATTGTCGGAAATTCAGAGAGATTATAAAATTTGGTTAAGTTAACCGAACTTCTTAACAACTGTAGTTTTATAATATGATTTTGCCTACCATCAACCGCCTATCTGAATTACAGAGATAGTAATATGAAAGGGGAAATTGTTTACATCTGAATTGAATTGAATTGGGGTTTTAAGGCGCACCAACACATTACAGGTTATATGGCGCCTAACAGGCATGAACATGCCAGGCTCATCTTCCATGTACATCTCCCCCCCCCCCCGCCCCCCCCCCCCACCCACAACACACACACACACACCCACTCCACCCATCTAACACCCCAAACCAATGCACACGTGATTCTTTTCTATATGCGATTTCTTTCGTTTTTGTACAATTCCCTGTCAATTTTCAGTGTTAAGCAAGACATTTTATTGTCAATTATTGATTATTTATTGATGTTGAAGTTTATATTTACATCTACATGTATGTCAGGTACATTCTCAAAACTCTATCTAGCTAACTGTTTCGGTGTGCTTCAGTGTTGCTACGGGCCTGCATATTATTTGGTAAATCACAGACACTTTTGGATTTTAGCCTTTATCAAGCATACAATGACGGATATTAATGGAATTAAGCCTAACATTATCACAGTTATATCGATCGAACTATTGCAATTTATGAAGAAAAAAAACCCAGGGACAACATTAAAAAAAGAATATAAAGAAATAATTAAAAGCAATTGGTTTGCACTAGTGATGAAAGGAAAAGCTCGCAACGGATCCATTTACATTTACAATTCACACTGTTTGAGCGTGGATAGAACGACGGATTTGAAACCCTGATAATATTGTATGCATTTAATTAAAATTGCCTTTTCAAAAGAAAAAATAAATCATTTAACTGTCCTGTATCAACTCGATTGTTGCCAGATTTCAATTAAATAAAATTTGACATTTCAAGTGATTCCTCAACCTCAAGTATAGCATTTATCTTTTCATGTTACATCTTCCCACGTATATGTAATAACTTTCTAACCTACACACATTTGTTCTTTTACTAATAGTCTTTCTATAATCATTAGGAGTACACACATACAGAAATCACTTCAGACTTGTGCAATATTTCTGCTCACAAGTCAGGAAAGTCGATGCGTTTTCATGACTCCCTCTTGTTGCCAACAAAGGCCAACACCCCCGCCACGAGTGCAAGTATACCGGCAACTATGCATAGTCCAAATCCTGCATGCAGGTCAGCGCCTTCCGGTTTCAAACCACAGGCAGTGGCAAAAATAACGGTTCCTTCAATCATCAGCAAACCTGAATATACAAATGTTTGAAACGTTAATATTATTCTGCGGAATTATAGGACATACAATTTCAGTAGGGTTTTGTATATGTAGAAGGTCAATCCGGTTGCTCGTGCTGCCCGTGTTTCCGTTGGTGATGGAACACACTGATCTTGCAGCCGGATAACCAAAACTACTGCGAGCTCAGCCATAATACAAGATTAGTGGGTGTTCCGCAGGGTTGTTCCAACGTCCGTGGTGATAAGTCAAACCCTGCCCCGTATCATCCTCTACGTTACATTGGTGTTACGAGTGCTGCTTCCTTCCCCCAGCAAGACTCGTCGACATCGCCTGGTAGTTGCTCGTAGATGAACACGTCCTGCTGATGGCAAGGCACCGAACGGAATCGAATAATATGATTGGTCGTACTGTTGTTCTGGAAATACTTGCGTAGGTCATAGTAATCATCCCGACGATCAATTAACAAAAGACATCGAGCATTGGATAATCACCGTAGTCATGTGATTTATAGTAATCACTTGGCCAAGAGAAACCAAGAGCCATTTCAGTGCACATCAAGCAAAGCCTCTTACTGAGTGTGATCAGACCTCCGTATTTTCGGGTAAGTGAAATAGCAAAATATATTGAGATGCTTCACCAGGTATTTCAATCTCTTTATGATATTCGGATTTATTTTGTTGTTGTTGTTTGAATCTAAATAATAAACACTAACTTACTTAGTGGTTAACCTACTTTTCAACAATAAAATGATGGCATGGATATGCAAATGAACATTCCCGGGAGCGCAGTGTACCATTGTACTATGACGCATGTGCAATGCGCATTGAATACTGAATAACATAGTGGGCCCTTTTAATAAATAAAATAGAGACATAATCTGAGTTGTCATGAAATAAGTCTATACATAATTGAAAATTGAGTCTAGAAAAGTACCATACACCTATCATCTAGTGGATGATTTGATTTTATATGGAACACAGCAGTTAAATAAGCGCTATGTTATTGCACGAACCTGCCAGTATAGCACAGCCACCGCCCACTTTGGGCAGGAGTTGTTGTTCCTTCATGATGAACTGTTTCAGTATCAGACACGACAAGGCCGCTATTATTACCAGCATTCCGAGGATCTCCATGGCTCGAACAGCATTCAGACTGTCAGCTATAATTTTTTTTGTAAAATCAAGTAGTAATAAGATTGTCACAGAATATATCTATAAATACATGTATAAATTAACAAAAGATGAGAGATACGATTAACAAATTGTATGGTTACAATAACCCTGATGAGTACCGATTTCTAGGGTCTAATTGCAGCTTTGTAAAAGTATATATTGCCCTACATACCACAGAAATATGTTTATCACATAACCTGGCTTCTGGGAGTGCAATAAAGCCATGACTTATTTCTCGTAATACACTAGTGTATTACAGATGCAGATGAGGACCGAATGACTGTGTTCGAATACAGTAAAACATTTAATCCCAATTGTTTGCATGGTATATCAGACGGTTCGTTCAGACGCCTTAATTATCTATCATTATTTGAAATCTTACTTCATAAAATGAATGTTAGTAACGTTAAATTTAGTTTAAGGTGGTGCATTATTTGTAGCGCGAACACATTTACAGCCGCGTAACGCAGCAACGTCATGTAAACAACAACACGACGTCATGATTTGTCTTACAAATTGCCGCCGTATATAAGGACAATTAACAACATTAAAGCGAAACTATCACGTCGAAGATGTGTTATGTGATAAACAGAATCTTACATGCGAGACTGTGTATTATTGATTTTTATAAACTCGTTGGATAAAAAGATAGGATACTCGGCAAGAGCCTCGTATCCTATCATTTTATCAAACTCGTTTATTAAAATCAATAATACAGAGTCACACATGTAAGATCCTCTATATATATGTCTCTCAAATATAAAGAAAATATTCCCCCAAATAACGGCAAAATTACACTACAAAATCGTGTATCAAAACTTCAGCCAGATGTTCGGGTCATATAATAACGTATATGGGCCGATTAAAATTATAGATTGATCGTGCTTAAAATACCCGTGATTGAATATGCGTACAATGAATTGTGAGTTGGTAACTCTTAATTCGACGCTCCAGTCTGGGGTTTAGCCTGGCTGGTTAAAGCCGTTTATATTGCGTCTGTATAATTTGGATTCTCAAAATATGTAAATTATACGTATAGCTCGTCGTCAGTAGGTTTAGAAACGGTGTACACGTGTTTTACAATTCGGCTGTTGTTGGCGGAAATATTACTTTAAGAGCAAAGCAAAAGGTCTGATTATGGCCTTAGCTGCTAGTTTCATATTCCAGACACTTATTTAGTCAATTCCAGTTGAGTTGCTACTTATAAGGGAATAGTATTCTTTTGTTTTATCAAATAATGCGTCGTCAATGGAAAATCAATGTTAGGGAGTTTTATCCACGTTCTCTTAAGCAGTAACACAATTGCCAAGGCGATTCCCTGTTCCATTATATATTTATTTTATGTGCGGAAATATTAGCTATACAAATTAGGCATAATAAAAAGATACAAGGAATTAATATAAACAATAAAGAATACAAGTTAACACAATTTGCCGATGATGACACAATTTCATTTTAGATGGGTCAGAAACCTCACTGAATAAACATTAAGTGTGCCGGATTTCTTTGAAAATATTTCTGGATTAAAAGGTTACTTTGAAAAACGCAGGTGATTTGGTTAGGCTCAATGAAATATAGCACACATTCAATAAAAACTAAATGGAAACTGACATGGGGAATCTCAAGATTTAAACTGTTAGGAATTATATTCGACACAGATCTTACAAAAATGAACTAGAACGAATTCGACAGCGCGCCATCGTAAATACCCACGTTTTCTTCACACAGGCCACACCCACCCATCACCACCACACACACACACACACACACACACACACATACAGGAGAGCAACATATTATTATACACTGTAATCCCTTCATCAAAATGCTCGTTTGAGACATAATTTAAAGAAAATTTACCCCCTGATACCCTCCCCCCACCACCCACCTCCTCCACCCCAACCCCTAGGGAAGACGCCCTTAGTTTTAAATAATAAATCATTTGACATGCTGTGTATCTCTTTCATAAATGACTATTATACCAACTAATGTGCAAAAGTATGGAAAATAACACTGTAATTGAATTTAGTGTATTTGATGCCCCTTCCCCCAGGCCCTCACCGATGATGTAGGTGGGGGAAAATGTATACAGTGTAATCCCATCATGATACTTAAAATAAAGCAGACGTCCGAGTTCGAAATAATAAAACCGCTTGATATGTTTTTTATCTTTCATAGACAATTACATACTACATCACCAAGTTATGTGAACAAATATGGAAAACATACAGTGTAATTGAATTGTTTGTGTAATTGACCTGTTGACCCCCTGAGGGCCCGTGGGTGCGGAGCAATCATCATAATGTTTCATTTGAGACATAATTACCAACAATCAAAAAAATCCCCCAGATACACCTCCCACCCCACCCCATCCACCCTGGGGCCCTGGGCAGACGTCCGAGTTCGAAATAATAAAATCGTTTCATATGTTGTTTATTTTTCATAGACGATTACATACACCAAGTTAGGTGCACACATATGAAAAAATGACAGTGTAATTAAATGTTTAGTGTAATTGACATTTTGATCACCCCGCCGCAGAGCCCCTGGGTGCGGAGCCAAAAATAATGTTGCTCTTGCACAGACAGACGGACAAACGTTTAACGGGACGTATATCCCCATTTCCTCATGGTTACTTACTGAGAATTTTAAAATGCACACTTAAATGCACACAATGCAAAATTAAAACTATTAAAATACTCACATGTTCCATCTAATTCGATGCAGACTACTGCCTTGTCAGGGACCGAGTTGCACGATTTCCATAATCCACCGTATGATTTTAATGTTACTGCTCCGTAATCAACGCTAGCGTAAACCCAGTTAGGTATCGCTAGTCCAACTATATTCAAAATAAACGAAACTCCGCTCACAACAATTGCCACTAGTCCTAACATGGTTTGGTGTTTTTTTAGTTTAAGTATTTTCACTGAACTCGGAAGGCTCGCTTTGAGCTAATATTGTTCAATAAAAGGAGCGGGTTACGTGCAGGGCCCCTTTATGGTAGACATACGATGACAATACCGCAGGCCAATTTGACGACAATATCCACAGTAGGGGGTGGAGCTATATTGACTGAAGGCGGAGCCATGCGTAGAGCGAGTTGATACATTTACAGAACTTTATTTTAAACGAAAAATCAAAGTATATACAGTACTGAGTGGCGTAGGTTGGTCGCAAAGGATTTATCGTCTGCTAGTAGATCCTTTGACGGGGCGTGAAAGAAGCAGAATGCGTTGCATTTGTTTTGTTATATTTGTATTGAAACAAAGTTATGCCATTTATGTGAAGAAGCCTTCCAACAGTTTTATTATGACAATATTATAAAATGTGGAATGTATTGTAAACTGATTCATGTATGGGCGTGTAGTCAGGGTTCTACATTAGATATATGTATGGGGTTGTATTACGGGATAATATTCAGGGTCAGGTTTGTATACACGTAATAGATCGTAATATGTATGGGCTTTAATTAAGAGACAATATCCAGGTTCAGGGTTGTACATAAGGTATATATATTTGGGCCTGTATTAAAGGTCAGATGTGTACATTATGTATATGTATGGGCTTGTATTATGTGACAATAGTTAGAGTCAGGTTTGTACATAAGGTATATATATGGGCCTGTATTAAAGGAGAATATCTAGGTCCAGGTGTGTACATGGTCTCGTATTATGTGACAATAGTTAGAGTCAGGTTTGTACATCAGGTATATACATGGGCATGTATTAAGGAGAATATCTAGGGTCAGGTGTGTACATTATGTATATGTATGGACTTGTATTATGTGACAATAGTTAGAGTCAGGTTTGTACATAAGGTATATATATGGGCCTGTATTAAAGGAGAATATCTAGGGTCAGGTGTGTACATGGGCTCGTATTGTGTGACAAAAGTTAGAGTCAGGTTTGTACATAAGGTATATATATGGGCCTGTATTAAAGGAGAATATCTAAGGTCAGGTGTGTACATAAAGTATATATATGGGCTTGTATTAAAGGACAATATCCAGGGTCCGGTTTGTACATTAGGTATATGTATGGCCTTGTATTACGGGACATTAGTCAGGGTCAGGTTTGTATATAAGTAATATGTATGGCCTTTAATCAAGAGACAATATCCAGGGTCAGGTTTATACATAAGTCGTATATATGGGCCTGTTTTAAAGGACAATATTCTGTCCCAGGGTCAGGTATGAACGTTTTGGTACTTGCATGGGCTTGTATTAAGAGACACTATCCAGGGTCAGATTTGTTCATAAGGTATATATATGGGCTTTTATTAAAGGACAATATCCGGGGTCAGGTATGTACATTAGGTACATGTACGGTGTTGTATTACGGGACAATATCCAGGGTAAGGTTTCTACATAAGTGATATATATGGAACTGTATTAAAGGACAATATCCAGGATCAGATATGTACGTTAGGTATTTGTATGGGCTTGTATTACGGGACAATAATCAGGGTCAGGTTTGTACATTAGATATATGTATTGGGTTGTATTTCAGGACAATATCCAGGGTCAGGTTTGTACATAACGTATGTGTATGGGCTTGTATTATGTCACATTATCCAGGGTCAGGTTTGTACGTAACATATATATATGGGCCTGTATTAAAGGACAATATTCAGTGTCAGTTTTTTACATTCGATATATGTATGGGCTTGTATTTAGGGCCAATATCCAGGGTCAGGTATGTACATTAGGTAGATGTACGGGTTGTATTACGGGACAATATTGATATATCCTGCATTTGTTGACATTATGCATCTTTTAAGACATTTAAATTGTTACATGTTGTTACTGTTGATTGGCGATTGCTTGTCTTTAATTTATAATTATTGGTCTGAAACTGTAGCAGGTGCAACTTATAATCTTGTGACAATGTACAGTATGATTACTTTTTATGACAGTGCACATTCCGCGAGAAAAGATGATTCAGAATTAACCGGCATGACGTGGGCCATGTTTACTGATGCATTGTGGGTTGTTTACTTTTCCGTTGTCAATAGTAATTGCTTCCTTATTCTTAACTGTCTAACAAGATAAAGTTATGTTTAAACCGTATTCTACCATTTGGAACAGATCATTGGTATGTTTGTGGGTTAGAATATTATTTGTAATTAATGTAAACTGCGTTTTTTATAAGACTTTCATACATTTTAAGCCGTAGATTACTGTTTTTTCTGTCAGTGTTTTGTTTGGTTGGAAACGTTCGTTTGTTCGGAAAAAGAACGTTACTTGAACCGACAGATCAATTTAAGGAGAGGTATCGATTGATGATGGCATCAACACTTGTGGATATCAACAGGGCCACAACATGTAAAGTAAGAGTGCTAAACCCGTTTTCTTCTGAGGTAGTTTTAAAACAAGATGCTGAAATTGGTAGGGCAGAGAGGATGGAAAGAATTGTAAGTGTAGTAGCAGAAGAGGAAAGTGCAGAAGAAGGAGAAAACCTGCATAGCATAAGAAGGGTAAACAACGGTTATAATACGCCTGATTTACCAGAGATGGCTTTTGCAGAAGCTGAGGAAGTAGAGGTTCCTGAACATTTGAAGGAATTGTTTGAAAAGTCAACTAAAGGAAAAGGTGAATATGAAAGAAAGGTAGTGGCAGGTATTTTAGTTAAATACAAAGACTCGTTTTCGAGGGATGAATGGGACATCGGTTTAACGAGTCTAGCCGAACATCCAATTAACACTGGTGATGCTTATCCTGTTAAACAGAGACCAAGAAGAGTACCTCTGGCCCACGCAGACGAGGAAAAGAAAGCAATTGAGGACCTACTCAAAAAGGGAGTTATTCAAAAAAGCACTTCACCATGGGCAAGTCCCATAGTATTAGTTAAAAAGAAGACAGGAGCAGTAAGGCCGTGTGTTGACTATAGAAGAGTTAATAGCTTAGTAAAGCCAGACGGGTTCCCATTGCCGAGGGTGCAGGACTGCCTCGATGCAGTAGCAGGGTCTAGCCTATTCAGTAGTTTTGATCTGACCAGTGGTTATTTCCAGATTCCCTTAAAGAAAGAAGACATTCCGAAGTCCGCATTTTGCTGTAAGTATGGACATTACGAAATGACAAGAATGCCATTTGGCCTTAATAATGCTGCAAGTACTTTTCAAAGAACCATGGAACTCGCATTACAAGGGTTACAATGGGTGACGTGCCTAGTATATATTGATGACATTATAGTCTATGGGGCAAATTTTACCCAGAATATACAGAGGGTTGATGAGGTGCTTGATAGAGTCAAAGCGGCGGGGCTAAAGCTGAAACCAGAAAAATGTGACCTGCTTCAAACAAAAGTTGTTTTTCTGGGTCATGTTGTATCTAAGGAAGGTATAAGCCCAGACCCAACAAACATCGCCAAGATTATTCAATGGCCTAGACCACAAGATGCCAAGCAAGTGAAGCAATTTGTTGCCACAGGTTCCTACTACAGAAGGTTTGTTAAAGACTTCGCCAAAATGTCAAGACCTTTGGTTGAACTTACCAGAAGGGGTAAGGAATTCATCTGGGATCAGTCTTGTGATCAGGCATTTGCACAAATTAAGGAGGCTTTGATAAGTCCAGATGTAATGGGATACCCACTGAATGAATCGGGTGATTTCATTTTTGACGTTGACGCGTCAGGTGTAGGTATAGGTGGAGTACTAGCTCAGATACAGGAGGGGAGGGAACGCGTCATCTCGTATGCAAGTCGAGCTCTAAATAAAGCTGAAAGAAATGATTGCATAACAGAAAAAGTACTCCTAGCGGTCGTGTACTTTGTACAATATTACAGGCAATACCTTTTAGGTAGAACTTTCACCGTTAGAAGTGATCACCAAGCACTAGTGTGGCTTTTTAGTTTAAAAGAACCGAGTGGGAAAATAGCTCGATGGATAGAAATATTGGCGCAATATGATTTCGCCATTGAGTATCGACCCGGAAAGAAACAAGGTAATTGTGACGCGCTGTCCAGGTGTGCCAATCCTGGAGAATGTACCTGTAGTGAGGTTGACATGAGTGAACCACTCAAATGTGGACCATGCCATAAGTGTCAGAAGAGAGCCGATGATATGATGCTCAGCATCAAAGGGTTACAAGACTCCAGCATTATGGGACATGGACAAAGTGATATAGCTGAGCCGGACAGAAGAAATGAAGAAGTAAGAGCTATCCAGGATGAACCCATTCCAGGAACATCTAAGGAGGATAGTGATACACAAAGTAAACCAGAAAGACCAAGTACCTGGTTGGGCACACATTCAACAGAGATTATAGTTAACTGTCAAAAAAGATACCAAGATATAAGTTATCTCACAGATGCAGTGAAAGTAGGTAAAAGGCCAGATAGTGCAGAAATGGTGTCTAAGAGTCCAGCGGCTAGACACTATTGGATTCTGTGAAACTCTCTCTCAATACGGGACGGTGCACTATACAAAGTGTTCAAAAGAACTGATGAAACAGACGAATATTTGCAACTCATAGTTCCCAGAGAACTCAGAAAAGATGTTATGTTTCAAATGCACAACTCCATTACTGCTGGACACCTTGGAACAAAAAGGACTAAAGCAAAGGTGTTGAAACACTACTACTGGTATAACATGAAAGAAGACATTAGTCTGTATATCAAAGGATGCGACATATGTGCGGCTGACAAGAAGCCCAACAAAACACCGAATGCACCAATGGGAAGTTTAATAACAGGAGCACCATGGGACGTTTTAGCCATAGACTACACGGGCCCATTTCCATTGACTGCTCGAGGTAACCGGTATGTCCTAGTACTCACAGACCATTTCACTAAGTATGTGGAAGTAATAGCAGTGCCAAACCAGACTGCAGAAGAATGCGCTTCTAGAATATTAAATGATTTTATTGCTCGTTGGGGTACTCCTCTAACCATACATAGTGACCAGGGAACGTCTTTTGAAAGTAAAATCTTCAAGAACCTCTGTCAAATGCTGGAAATAAAGAAAACTAGAACGAGTGCCAGGAATCCTCGTGGAAATGGACAGGTTGAACGATTCAACAGGACACTGATAAAAATGGTTAAAGCATATTTGGCTGGTGAACAAGATGAATGGGATCTCCACCTTGGTTGTCTTGCTGGGGCATATAGAGCTACGCCAAGTGAAGCAACCAGGCTCACACCAAATCTCTTAAGCATTGGACGAGAAATTCGACTACCCGCAGACCTTGTATTTGGTCACAATGATACCACTTCAGCTGTGGTACCGAAGTACTATGAGTATGTAGAGGAGCTGAAGAACAAAATGTTTAAAGCTCATGAGATAGCCCGGAAATATCTTGCAGTAAGTGCTAAGCGAAGCAAGGAGGTATACGATTGCAAGCTATGTTTCCAGAAATATGGTAGGGGAGATATTGTATGGTGTCTAAATGAGACGAGAAAAGTGGGAATAGCTCATAAACTGGAGAAGACGTATGATGGACCTTTCGTCATTACAGAGCGACGTTCGGACATCAATTTTGTTTTGAGATTAAACAAAGAGGGACAAGAAAGAACAGTACATCACAACAAATTGAAATTGTATGTGGGAAACAGTCCTCCAAAGTGGGCAGAGAATTTCAAAGAGGCTTAAAGAAAACAAAGTTCTTGAGCATATAGTTTAGGGTAAATCAACCTAAAGCTATGTTAGTGTACTTCAAAAACTGTAGTAATGAAGAACAATAAAATAAACAATCGAAACAATTGTTGTTGTGTAACTTGATAAATTGAATATGTATATATAGAGAAGAATAGTAACTCCGAATATAAAATATATATATATACAACAGTGTATAATGTATATACAGCAGTGTATATAAACAGTGAATAAAAAAACAGTGCATAATGTAAAGCTATACATTTAAATGAGGATAAAAACCTTTGTAAAAAAAATTACATCATAAAGCGTAAAATTGACAGTGTACAAACGCGTCCGAAGTCGCAGAATATCACATAATATTACCCGTTGTATGCAAATGGAGGTAAATCGGTTATAACAGCGATTAAAATAGCACATAACAGTTATATCGCGCGAGTTTACCTGTCGAGACAGAGCACTCCGTACTATGATAATGGTGTCAGTAATCAGGTCGATTTAGTCCATGAAGGCTTATATTGACAAAATGACAATCATCTACTTTCAGGACCTTACAATGCTGAGTCAATATAAAAATCGGGGACGGGCTTACCAGTGCAAGAGGTGCGCAACGATAGAACGGAAGGGTCGAATGCTGGGACACATTCTTAAGCAGCACATACCAATGGATAGGGTGCCATTTTACTGCTCGTTATGCTCATTCAGATGTCAGGACCGTAAAACCCTAATTGACCACATTAAGAAGTACAGCCGACATCGTGAAGAAGAGGCAAGACAAGGGACACCCGACTATAACCAGATTTTGAAGCGGGCAATGAATCCCATATACGTGGATGAAAAGGACATGAATATGTTAGGCAAAGAGGAGTCTTTTAGGTGGCACGCAAGACATGCGCTAAGGATAGATGATCCTTTGGATGACACCGAGGGGCTCTTTGAGGAGGACGAGGAAGAGGTAGTCGTTTCCGATGGATTGACTCTGCCAAGTTGGGCTGTGGCCAGCAAACCAGTTCCTCGCACAGAGACGCCAATTACATTCTCCCGCCCAGAGACATTTCCTTTCTCCCAGACCAGTTTTCCGGTGCCTACCCTGAACAGCCTCACTTCAAATGTCCAGCCAGGTATTGTTTCCATCTCAAGACCCAACTGTCAAATCGCCTGTGCCCAACCCAGACTCTCATCGACATCATTTGAACTGTGTGAAAACACCCTAGGATACAATTCTCAAGTGCCTTACATCAACACAAACCACAAGAACAGAAGACAGCCATTAATTACGGTGAATGCAGCTGATCTGGCGGACTTACTGCCGCCACTCAACACCACACCTAGTTCCAGACTGACATCTCATTTGTTAAACACACCAGTAGCTACATTGAGCACTTGTCCAAAGTTGAATTTCACTCCATGTCAGGATGAAAACATTATGCCTGAAATAATGTATCAAGATGTCATGGACCCGCTCTATCAGGAGATCATTAATGGGACAACCACCAATAGGACTGTGACACAATCAGAAAATTCAGAAGAAATAAACAGGGTTAATACTGAAGCCCTGCCAACGGTAACGGTCGACGATGAGCCAGCAGCAAAAAAAAGGAAGACTGAAGATGTGACCCCAACGGAAGGACTATTAAACGTTCTAGTATCTGCCTTTAAGGAAGGAACAAACAACATTGTGGAGGCAATAAACTCCAACACGAGGGCGATACGATGCCAGTATAAAACTTTAGAAAAAGTAGTAGGAGAGCTTGCGCGCATAGAAAGGAAGTTGGCCCAGATGGAAAAAAACATAGAAGACAACCAGGCGATCCAGAAGGAAAATCTGCCACCAGCATCGTGTTCAAAGAAACTGAAAAGTGTTGTTAAAAAGTCCTGAACATTAAAACAGGCTATGGAACTCTGGATAGTATATTTAGTTATAACTGAAACTGAAACAGTGATAAAACAGTTAAGCTGTCATGTGACATAACACAAAACTTGAAATTGTAAGGAGTGTATATCACTGATTATATTCAGTGACCGAGCATAAGTTTTAAGCTCAATAACTATTAAGCAGTTTGCTTTAGAAAGACAAAGATGGCATTTATCTAACTGGTGATGAATATTTGAAACAATATATAATTACTAATATATATACTGGAGTAAATGTTTTAAAAACAACAACGCGGTGTTAAGCGATGACAATTTATTGTGTGAAGAACTGTGAGACGATAAGTTATTACATGTCAATATATACAGTATATAAAGTATGATGATATAAACTGGAGGTAACAACTAAGTGTTAAGCGCTGACAATTTATGACATGAAGAACTGTGAGACAAAGAGTTGTAGCATGTCAATATATTTATCTAGTATTACTATTTATTCTCCGTACAACGGAGCGAACACATGTTGGATAGGTTAGGCAGCAGGAGCTTTGCCTAAATAAGAGGGGAGTAATCATGATATATCCTGCATTTGTTGACATTATGCATCTTTTAAGACTTTTAAATTGTTACATGTTGTTACTGTTGATTGGCGATTGCTTGTCTTTAATTTATAATTATTGGTCTGAAACTGTAGCAGGTGCAACTTATAATCTTGTGACAATGTACAGTATGAATTACTTTTTATGACAGTGCACATTCCGCGAGAAAAGATGATTTTATCAACTGTTTATCAGAATTTACCGGCATGACGTGGGCCATGTTAACTGATGCATTGTGGGTTGTTTACTTTTTCCGTTGTAAATAGTAATTGCTTCCTTATTCTTAACTGTCTAACAAGATAAAGTTATGTTTAAACCGTATTCTACCATTTGGAACAGTTCATTGGTATGTTTGTGGGTTAGAATATTATTTGTAATTAATGTAAACTGCATTTTTTATAAGACTTTCATAAATTTTAAGCCGTAGATTACTGTTTTTTCTGTCAGTGTTTTGTTTGGTTGGAAACGTTCGTTTGTTCGGAAAAAGAACGTTATCGTGCGTAAGACTGATTGTTTCCGAACATCGAACGTCGAACAACGACCAAAACCCGACATTGATCATTTTTTTGATCATTTATTTGATCGTTTTCTTAGTTTTAGTATAAATAGGCCTGAAAATTGATCTAGAGAGGAGTCTGGCATCATCTAGCATACAGTACACATCGTTGCTCTTGGCTATCTGCACGATTACAGTGAACTTAGGCAAATCATAAGTGAGCATCATTAATGAAGTAATACTAGATATTTAAAAGTAAAGAATATATATTTAGTAACATAGCAGGTAAAATAACAGTTTATTATATAACATTTGAACTATTGATAGCATGTATTTCTAGGATCTGGTTATTGACACTAAAGATACGGAGTGCTATTGGGATTTAAGTTGCGATTCATTATTTTATTACAAAACGCGTGTGCACTAAACAGTATTTAAAGTATATTATACAACAAATCGGCAATTTTGATGAGAAGAATATATTGCGAATGTGGTGTGCTTATTTGTAGAAACAGTTGTTTTTATATACATGATTAGTATTCTTGTGCTTAATAAAAGAAGTTAAACTGTTAACAAACCGTTGTTCCTGAAATACCCTGTTATTATATTAAAAGCTAACATAACCGGAAACTACGTCTAAAGGTTGACCGTTATAATCTGATAAAAGATTAACAACAAACGGTCCAAATTCAGAGTGATCTAAACGAAACTTGTAATTAATAGGTTAAAGGTCAACGCCAGCAGAGCGTAACAATATCCAGGGTCAGGTTTCTACATAAGTCATATATGTGGGCCTGTATTAAAGGACAATATCCAGGGTCAGATATGTACGTTAGGTATTTGTATGGGCTTGTATTACGGGACTATAATCAGGTTCAGGTTTCTACATGTGATATATGTATGGGTTGTACTTTGGGATAAATTTCAACGTCAGGTTTGTACATAACGGATATATATGGGCCTGTATTAAAGGACAATATTCAGGGTCAGTTTTTTACATTAGGTATATGTATGGGCTTGTATTAAGGGACAATATCCAGGTCATGTATGTACATTAGGTATATGTATGGGATTTTATTAAAGGACAATATCTAGGGTCAGGTATGTACATTAGGTACATAAACAGGGTTGTATTACGGGACAATATCTAGGGTCAGGTTTCCACATAAGTCATATATATAGGCCTGTATTAAAGGACAATATCCAGGGTCAGATATGTACGTTAGATATTTGCTTGGGCTTGTATATACGGGACAATAATCAGGGTCAGGTTACTGCATTAGATATATGTATGGGGTTGTATTTCGGGACACTATCCAGGTTCAGGTTTGTACATAACGTATATGTATGGGCTTGAAATATGGGACAATATCCAGGGTCAGGTTTGAACATAGCGTATATATATGGCCCTGTATTAAAGGACAATATTCAGGGTCAGTTTTTTACATTAGGTATATGTATGGGCTTGTATTTAGGGCCAATATCCAGGGTCAGGTATGTACATTAGGTATATGTATGGGTTTTTATTAAAGGACAATATCCAGGGTCAGGTATGTACATTAGGTACATGTACGGGGTTGTATTACGGGACAATATCCAGGGTCAAGTTTGTACATAACGTATATATATGGGCCTGTATTAAAGGACAATATTCAGGGTCAGTTTTTTTATATTCGGTATATGTATGGGCTGGTATTAAGGGACAATATCCAGGGTCAGGTATGTACATTAGGTATATGTACGGGTTGTATTACGGGACAATATCCAGGGTCAGGTTTCTACATAAGTCATATATATGGGCCTGTATTATAGGACAATATCCAGGGTCAGATATGTACGTTAGGTATTTGTATGGGCTTGTATTACGGCACAATAATCAGGGTCAGGTTTCTACATTAGATATATGTACGGGGTTATATTTCGGGACAATATCCAGGGTCAGGTTTGTACATGACGTATATGTATGGGCCTGTATTAAAGGACAATATTCAGGGTCAGTTATTTTACATTCGGTATATGTATGGGCTGGTATTAAGGGACAATATCTAGGGTCAGGTATGTACATTAAGTATATGTACGGGGTTGTATTACGGGACAATTTTCCAGGGTCAGGTTTCTACATAAGTCATATATATGGGCCTGTATTATAGGACAATATCCAGGGTCAGATATGTACGTTAGGTATTTGTATGGGCTTGTATTACGGGACAATAATCAGGGTCAGGTTTCTACATTAGATATATGTACGGTGTTATATTTCGGGACAATATCTAGGGTCAGGTTTGTACATGACGTATATGTATGGGTTTGTATTATGGGACAATATCCAGGGTCAGGTTTGTACATAACGTATATGTATGGGCTTGTATTGTGGGACAATATCCAGGGTCAGGTTTGTATATAACATATATATATATAGGCCTGTATTAAAGGACAATATCTAGGGTCAGGTTTGTATATGACGTATATGTATGGACTTGTATTATGGGACAATATCCAGGGTCAGGTTTGTACATAACGTATATGTACGGGCTTGTATTGTGGGACAATATCCAGGGTCAGGTTTGTACATAACATATATATATATGGGCCTGTATTAAAGGACAATATCCAGGGTCAGGTTTGTACATAACGTATATATATGGGCCTGTATTAACGGACAATATCCAGGGTCAGGTATGTACATTATATATATGTACGGAGTTGTATTACGGGACAATATCCAGGGTCAGGTTTCTACATAAGTGATATATATGGGCCTGTATTCAAGGACAATATCCAGGGTCAGATATGTACGTTAGGTATTTGTATGGGCTTGTATTACGGGACAATAATCAAGGTCAGGTTTCTACATTAGATATATGTACGGGGTTGTATTTCGCGAAAAGTTCCAGGGTCAGGTTTGTACATGACGTATATGTATGGGCTTGTATTATGGGACAATATCCAGGGTCAGGTTTGTACATAACGTATATGTATGGGCTTGTATTGAGGGACAATATCCAGGGTCAGGTTTGTACATAACATATATATATATGGGCCTGTAATAAAGGACAATATCCAGGGTCAGGTTTGTACATAACGTATATATATATGGGCCTGTATTAAAGGACAATATCCAGGGTCAGGTATGTACATTAGATATATGTACGGGGTTGTATTACGGGAAAATATCCAGGGTCAGGTTTCTACATAAGTGATATATATGGGCCTGTATTAAAGGACAATATCCAGGGTCAGATATGTACGTTAGGTATTTGTATGGGCTTGTATTACGGGACAATAATCAGGGTCAGGTTTCTACATTAGATATATGTACGGGGTTGTATTTCGCGACAAATTCCAGGGTCAGGTTTGTATATGTATGGGATTGTATTATGGGACAATATCCAGGGTTAGGTTTGTACATGACATATATGTATGGGCTTGTATTATGGTACAATATCCAGGGTCAGGTTTGTACATGACGTATATGTATGGGCTTGTATTATGGGACAATATCCAGGGTCAGGTTTGTACCTAACGTATATGTATGGGCTTGTATTATGGGACAATATCCAGGGTCAGGTTTGTACCTAACGTATATGTATGGGCTTGTATTATGGGACAATATCCAGGGTCAGGTTTGTACATAACGTATACATATGGCCCTGTATTAAAGCACAATATCCAGGGTCAGGTTTGTACATAACGTTTATATATGGGCCTGTATTATGGGACAATATCCAGGGTCAGGTTTGTACATAACGTATATATATGGCCCTGTATTATGGGACAATCTCCAGGGTCAGGTTTTTACATAACGTATATATATGAGCCTGTATTAAAGGACAATATCCAGGGTCTGTTTTTTACATTAGGTATATGTATGGGCTTGTATCCAAAACAAACAATATTGAGAAAGTTAGATGGGGAAAAGTTGTTTATAAAAAAAAAAATCTTTATTTTTAAATTGTGAAAAAAAATGGCCACAATTGTGGAAAAAAAAAGCATCACACATTATGACGTATGTCAGTTTGTAAACAATTAGTGAGCAAATGTGTTAGTACAGATTCATTTTTCTTTCTTTCTTTCTTTCTTTCCTTCTTTCTTGTACACACTTGATTATCACGACAGCGTCGTTTCTGAGGATGGGTTTACCTGCAGGCTTTTTGTGTTTAACATGCGTATGGCATGTCTCTCCTCTCCCTGCAAAGGGGCCCCAACGGCTTTACATCCCTGTAAAGGAAGGATTCTGACAGATGCCCATCGATGTTTAAATTAACCAACTCAATGAGACCATACTCTATCCATTACTTAGACAATAATTATGAATCAATTGAGCACAGTTAGAAAATGCATATTCGAAAAAAATGCTTAAATCATCTTTATACCATTAAATAATGTTAAAACATTGGTATGGACCTTAAGGAAGCTGGGCACTGTAGTTCAAAAATAAAGTATACGCATCACGGTTTATGTATATATCCAGGGAGTAAGTATACATACTTTCTCCCGGATATATCTAACAGACAGATTGATGCAGTTGATAGTCTGACCATGTCCGACCAATTAGTTCAGTTGCTAGAGTATCGGAAAGGTAGTCCGAAGGTCGAAAGAACAAAAGGTCCCAGGTTTGAGTCCCGGTCCGGCTGCACATTTGTCTAGCCTTTATGACGGGTGGTGATCCAGCGTTTGCCGATTCGCACTGGATCACGACTAGATACAGTAGCATTCCGAGTTTCGTTCCATGCCATATCTGTCTGAGAGTCGAACTTAAAATGTGTTTTTTATTTTTTTTGTTTTTGTGGTAACGGGTCGGGGAGGACAGCAGAACTGCTTGAAATATTGTGTGTTCGCGAAAACTAAGTCGAGGAGAAAAAAATTGAACTTATAAATCCAAACTCGTCTCTTGGAAACCCGATACTGGTGTTTTGAAACACAAAGCGATAATTTCGCTCTGTTTCATAATGACGGATAAATATGCAGACATCTTTATAAGAATTAAATATGTGCTCAGACTGTGAAGTCAAAGCGATAATTTCGCTCTGTTTCATAATGACGGATAAATATGCAAACATCTTCATAAGAATTAAATATGTGCTCAGACTGTGAAGTCCTCGTAGAGGCAGCCTCTCAACATTATTTTTAGGACATTTTATTGATCATTTATATTTATATCGTTCTTATGTATGCATCTTTTAAAATTATTTGACATTCATGTAATTGATTAATATATATATATATATTTAAATATGAAAGGAAAAAAAGAAATATAAATCAAAGTCATAAAACGAATAAAACAAATAGTTTCTTCTCTCCTTCTTTTTCGTTTAAATTAAAGTACTGAAAGTGTATCAACTCGCTCTGCTCATAGCTCCGCCTTCGACCGCCCCCTACTGTGGATATTGTCGTCAAATTGGCCTGAGGTATTGTCATAGTATGCGTACCGGCCTTTTATACGCCACTTGCGTTTCCATGGTGATACACCTTGTTTACTAAGATATCCTGTTTCCATGATAATACCACCACAGCTCGAAATAGCGTCCCATGCATATCTTATCATTCAAAAGGACATTTCAAGGTTAATGTAGAACCCTTGTTAAAGTTGTATCAAATCGGTAATTTTGTAATTTGATTTTTTTTTTTAATATGGACAGAGTTATAGTATGTGGTTTAAACGTTCAGTTTTGTTGGTACGTTTATTAGGTTTTGCATAAAATTAGTATGTTTCTTTCGGGTCAATATTAGTATGTTACTTCCGGGTCATCCGATTGGTGTTCATTTGATAAAGCTAAACGCTTAATTAGTACTTTATAGTTAACACGTTTTAATTTATTTATAAAACGTTCATATAAATATAGCTAAATTATATATTTTCTTGAGTCCGTAAAATGAGATGACAGCTGGGATGAAAACTGAAATATAGAGCCCTGATGGCAGTAAAGGTAGATTTGTAGTTCTGTTCGAGTACTTATAGTTATATCTGTTAAATGCAGTTTAGAAAGGCTTCTAACATGTTCGAATTTGTAGTGGCACCATGCATTAACCAGACAGATGTTAACACTGTTCTCGCCTATGAATCAATAACTATTGCTCCTAATGAACGCACTAGTCATGTGCTACTTTGTCGGCAGCACGAGCATAGAGCTTGTTCAGCTCAAGGCTACAAGCAGACACCATCGTGGTATGACTGAAAGATTGTTAAAAGCGACGTCAAACCGCATTCCTATACGCACACACACAACACGATTCGCCCTGTGTTATGTAAAATTGTGTTTGTCCGAGTACCACTGAAACACCGTATGCTTTTTATTACACTGTCAATGATAAAACGTTTTACTAGTACGTTTATTTGTGTGTTTCTGGAAACGACTTTCCGTTTTCGTGTCCGATACTATCGAAATGCTCTATTTCATTGTCGCCGTCTCTTCTTATTTGAAACAAATGGTGGAAAGTATATAGAAAGAAGAAATACCCCTGTGTCCTCTAAGAAGACCACGAATCTAGTCAATACATGACAGCGGTAAATACGGTCAACCAGGGCAGATATCATTTTTAGAATGCTTCCCGTTTATCGACTGAGACCTGGGCAAGCCAATCCCTGATAAAAATGTTCAAGCCAATCCTTGAACAAAATACTTAACATTTTAGTTTTATTTTACACAATTCATGGAAAAGTTACTGTTTGTAGTGATACTCTTTGTGACAAGCTATCAAACCGTGTGTTAATGTAAACAAATCGTTCAATGAAATTATGAAGATTTTTTTTCAAATGCGTGTTCTACACTGCTCAAAAATATTAACCGATTGCTTGTCGATTACTTGTTAAATGCACCATGTTGACGGCCCGGCTTTTCATAAATGCCTTTCTGTAAAAATCCGTTTTTTATGCCAAATGCATTAGACATTAAACTTTTGTTGCATCTCAGAATTACAATCATTCCTGCGAAGTACTATAGTCAAACGTTTGTAAATTTTCATTTTTTCCAAAAACACAGCTTTTTTTCTGAAAGCCTATAACATTCTGGTATGGAAATGAAATAAATTTATTTATTTAATATTCTAGAATTCATGTCTTAAAATGAATTAATGACAAAAGACAGAACTCCACATGCTTCGTTTTAGTTGCAGACTTGCAGGGATAAAAGGTGACTTTTTGGAGAAAATGAAAATTTACAAATGATTGTCCATAACACTTCATAGGATCGGAAGTTGAATGTGTGGTAAGCATTTGACATAAAAACTTGTTTTGTACAGAAAGGCATTTAGGAAAAGATGGTGCATTGAATATAGATATAAAAATCGAACAGGAAAAGCAGCATTCAAGTACGACAGTCAACTACAAACACACACAGAAACAAAGAACACATTTAAAGATGAATAAAGGGCCAAATAAGACATCACAACACAAAAGGGTTGACAATAGGGCTACCGCCATGGAATGGCCAGTGGCACAAAATGAAAATGCCGCTGGGGGTTAAAACCAGGTCCTAGGGTGCACCAAACCTCACACTTACCCTACTGTCAACCCAATAAAACGGGACAGTGTAAATAAAGAATTCCTCGCCATGCTCAATATTAAAGCCCCGGGTTGAGCAGGACTCAATATTCATAAACTCAATAGTACAGAATTTTAACCATCCCGAAGATGACATGCATATGGCGGTGGACATACCGACTTTTATACTTATTACACGCCCATGGCATGCGGCGTATGGTCCCAGTATCTAACAAAATAATATGCCCCGAAGAGCGAAATAAACACAATGGAAATTATTTGGGAGCAGCGATTACGAAGTTCTTCGCAATATATCTTTCAGTTGATTTTACCTAAATAATTTGACTTGTTGCACCTTATAGTAACCAATATGTGTCACTTTAAAGTAGAATGTCGCTTAAGCCGGTGCTTTGGAGCGTGAGAGGTGTTGCCTCTTATATTACCTCTCATGAACAGACTCAATAAAACCGAGTCTGCTAATTTTACTTTTCTCTGATGTTTGTGTTTTTTTCAGTAATTAGTACTGTTATTTTTACTGGTTCTTTGGGATCAACGAGCTCAATATATGTTGATTTGAAGTAGAATGCCGTTTGAGTCGGTGCTAGTGGGCTTAGGCGTTGTACTTTATATTACCTCTCATGATCAGTCTCAATAAAACCGAGTCTGCTACTTTTCTCTCTTGTTTGTGCTTGTTGTTTCCGAGGGATCCCATTTTCTGTAATATTGATCCCAGTCATAAGAGCAATGTTGAAAAATATCATTCGATTCTGTGTCATTATTTTTTATAAAACTCCTGTAATAAGTGAGAAGATTGTACGTATATATCGGCTATATTCTTGGTCCTTTACTTTTAATGCTTACTGAAAATAGTAACGAAATTGCAAAAACTACAGGTACTTCAAAAAGCGATGTTGAATTAAGCAAGTAAATTGCTTTAATGCTACATTTAATCTGTTAAAAAGGGAATACCTCTTTAAGCACGTAAAATAAACAACACTATTCACTCCTATTTTAATGGTGTTGAATCAACATTTGTATTTGCTTAAACTATATAAAAAAAACAAGTGTGGATAAAGGGGGCAGGTAAAAAAGCAGGGTTTGATATTAACAGTTGTCCCCTTGTCCTGTGCCATGTTACTTGTCCCAGGTGACCTGTCCTACGGACAACTAAATTTTATAACAAGAAATGATTTTTACATCTTTAAAACTTGTGACTGAAAGAATGTCAAAACATTGGTGAGCACATTGTTAATTACAAATAAAAACCATCTTGTTTTCATTGGTGGAATGCAACTGAGGGAATGTAATGTCACTTTCATGATTGATCTTGTTTTTTGTATCACTTTTACATGAAGTGCGGGGACAAGTAAATTTGACTGGGGACAAGTAAATTGTGTAAGTTACTTGTCCTATGGACAAGTTGCTGAAAAAAGTTAATACCAAACCCTGAAAAGTCAAAGGAAATTAACACAGTAAACCAAAAATACGCATACAAATCTGTATTATGTCAAGAATAGTTTTAACCCATGCATCTCGCGCCGAGTCCATCGTTGTTCATCATTTGATTTAATGACTAAACTATTATGAAAATGTACCGCAACTCACAAAATGCAATGCAGAACATTAGAATCGCGATGATGGTGGTGGTGGTAATGGAGGGGTGTGGGTGATGCCACTCGACCCGTAAACGCCTCTCAATATTTCACAACCCCAAGTCGCCCTCGATTCTCAAATCCTGAATCTGCACATGCAAAGGAGAAACACCTGGTCTAGAATAAACATAATGCGGGGACTTTAACATCAACTCAGTAGAGATCGTTAGTCAAGGATAAAGATATCGGACAGAAAAAGCAGCATTCAAGGACGACAGTCAACCGCAAAACACAAAAACAAACACGCAAACAGACAAACGAAAAGGCAAAAGTAATAAAAAATGCAAACGACATCACAAACACAAAAGGGTTGACAATAGGGCTTTTATTTATCTATATTTCATTAGACCATTATAATATGCCGATGTCATGGCATAATTGCACTTCTTTCGATAAACGTGCACTTGACAAAATACAAGGTGAAGCAGCACGCATAATAATAACTGGTATATTACTACACTAATCTCTTTGCAGACCCTCATGCAGAAGTTTCAAACTTTAAGCTTGTAGATCTTAACATAAACTCTTTCTACACTATTAAGCGACACGTATAATTACACCGCTTTTAAATGCTAATTATTAATAAAACATTTATTTTTCATCATAATTTGCGTAAATGTCAAGCACGTCCTTTATAGCGGTAACTGAATTTAATCCGATTTTATTAATAATTTTCAATTTCATTTGATGAATCTGTTAAAAATATATTGATGAACTATTATGATATTTTCTGTCAAAATTGCACATTCCATGAAACAGAATGTAACTGGTGTACTTATAAGTCTAGTTGTTTACGCCTTCGTTTAAAGTTCTCCGGCCATGTTTTGTTTCATGAACATATTTATGTTTATTTCAATCGAAATCAATACACAACAATAGATATATACAGTTAACACAATGCAATATCTGTGAAAAGCGAGAATAAGATTTTATTTGATGACATAGAAAACTTTGAACAGGTAAATGTATTGATCAATTATCTGGCAATAATTGTGCAGCTATACAATTCAATTAAAGTCTACCTCATTTCCCCGTCCAGTCACGCTGTGGTAAAGGTAGTATCTACGTCAGGCAAATAAGCATATGTTATTAGATTTGTATTGGGATAGGCCTATATGCACGAGTTCTTTTACGTATTAATATTGTACGACTTTGGCAGTATTTATGCGCAAAAGAAAGAGTGCATATATCCCAATATTTATAAATCTAATAACATTTGTATTGCACGCATTTTTAAATTAGAGAGAATAAAATAGGTTGTAACATTTAATTTTCACCAAAAACATTTATTTGAACAAACATATTGTCATTACATAATGGGAATTTTCACAATGAAATCAACATGAACAGAAAAGTGCACCAATCACGAACAAGTATACATTACACACCCAATATGACTTTACTACACGTCAATATGGGCAAATATTACACCTCATTTGCATATTCCACTCTTTGTTTAATGTGACGTCATCCGGTCCATAATTAGAGGTTATTAACTGGCGTAGTTCTGCCTCTTTGTGATATTGGCCCGAGATAGCCATATGAGGCTCTCACAAAGATGCACACCTACCCCAGTTAATGACCTGTTTATTACATGTGTAATCAAAACAATATCATTTTGGATAGATATAAAAACTAAACGTGTTCTACTTGTGTATTTTTTGCTTAAATGTGACTCTTTATTTATATTCATTTCTGTCATTGATTTACAAGAATAAAATAAACGTATGGCGTTAATATGCCTCAATCATAGGATGTGCCATTTGAAATAGGCAATTCGGTACCTTGTTCCCAAGCCACCAATTCAGCCCCTCAATTAAAATTACGCTGAAACCTTACTGCCGTCATCTTGTAAGAACAACATCATAATGGTGACGTTGTTTTCCAAAGTGACGTTGTTATTCCACGGCCTTGACTTTGTTAGTTTTTCTGTTTACGTTTGAGCTTGTAGAAGGATGGATATTTCAAAAATGGCATTTGGTTTCGCAAATATAATTTAAGGATAAAAAGGTAGGAGAATATTTATTATTTCACATAACGTTAACGTTACATTTATTGTTTCCTGTATGACTTTTATTTGAAATGTATAAATTTGATAATTGAGACCAGAACGACAGTTCATATCAATCAGCAGTTTTTCCGCGAGAGCGCGTTTCTTGCGTTTTTGGCGCACTAAAATGATCAGCGACGCGACATAAATCAGCTTGTGAGTTTTTCGTGACGCAATGAAATTGACTAGGCTAGAAATGAAATACCCGTCAAATTATCGTCGTAATACTTTCTTGAAAAGCTTCAAATGTAAGGAATCACGACGGACTGAACTTATTTCTATTTACATCTAGGTCTATATTTAGAACAGGAAAAACTAATACCTGTACTTTCGTGTTATTGTCATCGTCATATCGATCATATTACATCTTATAATTTCATTACAATTTACTGTTATTATGCTAATCAGAATTAGGCTTTTGTTATGTTTCATTATGTTTTTCTTTTACGGTGATTATAATGCCATCTTTGTGGCCCATGATTGGAAAATAAAGTTATTCATTCTTGGTCTATTTTTAGAACAGGTTAAATTAATGTCTGTACTTTCCGCGTTATTGTCGTCATCATATGTGTGTGGGTTTGAGTAGGTAGACGCTTATATAAAAACAGTAGCAAATAAAAGCGCGTAGATAATCACGAAACGGCCGCTAAAATGGCAGACGAACCCAAAATGAAACATAATGCTGGTTAAATGGAGACATGGCAATCTTGAATTTTTGAAAACTCGCGGCGTCCCGTTAGTTTTCCTAAATAACATGCATAATAGTATAAACCAAATTAATTTTGTATATATTACTGACTTTTGATAATACTGCACCAATAATATATTTCAACATTTGGTAAATTGAAAACACAGCGTTTTTATTTAATGATATTGTAACAACACAACACACACGTGACAAAGTTTGTATAGTTTATTAAAAGAAATTTAAAAAGATCGGACAGGAAAAGTAGCATTCAAGGAGGACAGTAAACCACAAAACACAGAAACAAACACGCAAACAGACAAACAAGAAGGCAAAAGCAATAATAAATGCAAACGACATCACAAACACAAAATGGTTGACAATAGGGCTACCGCCTTGGAACGGTCAGTGGCAAAGTATGCCACTGGGGGTTTAAACCGGTTCTAGGGTGCACCAAACCTCACACTTACCCTACCGTCATCCCATTAAAACAGGACAGTGTAAATAAAGAAATCCCCGCCATGATCTAATCTCTAACCAACAAGGCAGCATCAATAGGCAATATAAGTAAAACACAAATATGCTCGTGTAAATATAATACAAAAAAACAATAGCCTAGAAAGCCACAATGAAGGTACTCAATGACTTTGCAGAAGCCAGAGCAGTAAGAGAATAAACCATTACGGGCACGACAAGAAAGATCATGGACAAACATCAAGATGTATATCCAAGTGATCGTATAGTTTTTATTAACAAGTAATCGTTGATGTAAGCAAGTTCAGTTCAAATACAAAGTTAATCAGTTACTTAACCCCCCTACACGAATCCTATTTCTGCAGGATGTCGAATCTTAAGTTAAGTATCACTTATATGATGATTATACATTGGTCAACGTTTGATTGGTCAATTGAATGACACTACTTAATGAGGAAACAAAAGCATCCTACGTCTTTTGATAACTAAAGTTCAAATATCATACATGTCCTGGTATACAGGATGGTGTCACTTAACCACTTATGAACATGTATAATTCAATGGCTAGATTTTACCAGTTATAGAAATATAATATCAGCGTTAGTAAAATACCCATAAACGAGAAATGATGATGTATAAGTTAAGTCCCCCATGCATGACTCTGTTACAATATACAAGCCGGTTTAAAGTCAAAATGTTCCTTGATAAATAAGTAGAGATGCCAATATTGATGCTTGATAAAAACATCAAGATTGCCGTGCGTCCCTTTAACTTTCTTTTTTTTGCTGACCAATCCACCGAAAAAGATGTCTTATCAACTAATAATGCATGTCTATCTGACATCACATGGTCTATTCATCAAAATGCATGTCCAAAAAATATGACCCCTATATTTACAAAATGACCCCCAGTTAATTCCATAGCGGGTCAAGGATGACCCCTAAAAATGTTGAGTCCTGCAGAAACACTGAATCAGTCCCGTAGCCAGCCTGACATTTCCCTTTCTGGGGAGGTCATGTGACAAGCAAACTCCACCCCACCCACACTCAGATTATGTTGTACGTGTGTGTGATTTCTGTCTGTGATTTTAAAAAAATGTCTGCCTCAGCATAACTACGGGCCTGATAATAGATTGTTGAAGACAGTGCAAATTCAAAAATAAGACGCAGCTGTACATGTATAATTTAATATGTTACCAGAAATATTTAGGTAGGCCTACATAGTATGGTCGTCTTTTCGTTGGTAAACGGATCAGAACTATCTTCGAATTACTGTGGTAGTTTCATACGAAAATACGATACTGGACTGCTTTCTATTCCAAATTATCGCATGTCAGACTCATGTTTGGCCCTTAATCCATCTTTTTTGGTAACGGTTAAAAAAAAGAAAGTTCTAAATGCTTAAGTAGTTCTTCAGGTTGTTTTTCCCCGAGCCGTTCAACGTCTCCGAGCCAGTCACACCTTTTTCCCCCGTCATATTTAGATTTAGACTGAATCGTTCTTGTTTTTCATTATTCCACAATTTCATTGACGATCTCCTGTGTACACTACGGTTATCTTGACAGGGTAGCGAGCATTTTGGCTGCCATTTTCAAACGACGCAGTTGTCGTTGGATGCACGTGTCGAATCACGATTTGACTGGTTTGGGGTCGATTATTAAAACAAATATCTATACTTTAATGCTAAATGTATGTAACGCCGTCTAGATTTAATATGGATTTTCGGTCCGTCATATGGGGTTTTTGGCCCTTCATATGGAATTTTGGCCCGCCGTTTCACGTGCTTGTGTTATATGACCGCATGGATAATGCCTGTATTACACGAAAAAATGGATAATGCTGTATTACACGAAAAACGGGCCGTTTAATAGGTAATAGTTGCCATGTAATAAGCAACTTTAAAGCTCTCGGGCCTCATATGGCTATCTCGGGCCAATATCACAAAGAGGCACACCTACCCCAGTTAATAACCTCTAAATATTGACCGGGCGCCCGGTCCGATAGCTATATTAACGGACGTGTGAAAAAAACGACGTCAAAATAAATCAGGAAACGTATTGGTTTAATTTGTTGGTCAGATTCGGTATAATATAACAAATAATGTATGGTGCTTCGGTCCATATGAAGTTTATGGACGGGGAAGTCAGACCTAGGTATGACTGCCCAGTCCATAAACTTGCTTATTACATGTGTTACTATATATAGTAACAAAAACGGCCTGTTGTTCGTGTAATACAGGCATTGTCTCTGCGGTCATATTAGATAAGCGCTTGAAACGGCGGGCCAAAACTCCATATGAAGGGCCAAAAAAAACACATGGCGGGCCGAAAATCCATATTTAATCTAGACTGCGTTACATACATATAGCATTAAATTGTAGATATATTTTTAATAATCGACCACGAACCAGTCAAATCGTGCATCGGCACGTGCATCCAACGACAACTGCGACGGTTGAAAATGGCAGCCAGAATGCTCGCTACCCTGAGAACACGCAGGAGATCGTTAGTAGCCAAACAAATATCAGGACGGACATTAAATAACGAAATTATGAAAAACAAGAAGGACTCGGTCTAAATCACCCTACAATATGACGTGAAAAAAAATGTGTGTGACTGGCTCGGAGATGTTGAAAATATTTTTGCCGATTGTGTGATAGATTTACTGTAACCTATTAAATTATACAGTACATGTACATTATCAACTCGTTGTTTTTGATCGAAATGTCTTAAACAACCTATTATAATATATATTATTACCTGATCTCCTACATAAATGCTATATCGTCATTTCTTGCTAATTCACTAAGGAAAAGACTGTTCCCGGTGAAAACGAACTGTTACCGGGCTTTAGTTTCGACTGTTTCCCTCACGCGCTGGAATTTCGTTTGCGTGACGTCATGTTGCTTTTTTCACCAAATGTTCCCATTATAAAACAAATTTTCATTTGCACTGTTTCGTACAGTAACATTAATCAGGTAATAAAACAGTTATCACATGTGTGTTTGGGGAACAGTCAAAACTGTTTTCCCTTGGTGTCGAGGGATGTCAGTGTGAACTGTTTCCCTCGGCATATCGGCCTCGGGAAACAGTTCACACTGCCATCCCCTCCACCTCGGGAAAACAGTTTTGACTGTTCCCCAAACACACATGTGATAACTGTATACTGTTAGAGGACCAGTTTCCGTCCAAACCCAGTTTCCGTCATTCATTCTCATTTAAAAACTGTTTTACAATGCAAATTGCTAACGCGATGTTATTTATCGACAGACGTTTAGCACAGACGATTTGAAACAGAAACAACCAAAAAGTAAAGAAGCGGTACAAAAACGAAAGTGGCCCCCGACCAGTACTGCCGTTCGAGTCTCAATTACATTTTAAATAAAAGGCATGCAGAAAACAATACATACTGTACTGTACTGTTTGTGAAATAAAAAATAATCTCCTACCTTTTTATCCGTAAGTTATATTTGCGAAACCAAATGCCATTTGAAATTTCCTTTCTTCTACAAGCTCAAACGTAAACACAAAAACTGACAAAGTCAATGACGTGGAATAAAACGTCACTGGCAAACACAACGTCACCATGATGACGATTTTGTTACAAAGATTACGTCAGAAACGTGTCTGTGTAATTTTAATTAGGCTAATGGGGTTGAATTGGTGTTTTGGAAACAAGGTACCGAATTGCCGATTTTAAATGGCATATCCTATTAACGTCATACGTTTGTTTTGTTCTTGTAAAATCAATAAATAAAAATGGATCTAAATAAAGAGTCATAGTTAAAAAAAAAAAAATGTACTCAAGTAGATAAAAGGTATTTAAAATGACTTTGCGCAATTTAGATCTAATAATCTATCCAAAATAATAGTGTTTTGGTTACACATGTAATAAACAGGTTATTAACTGGGGTAGGTGTGCCTCTTTGTGACACTGGCCCTCGACAGCCATATGAGGCCCTCGAGCTAAAGTTCTCGGGCCTCATATGGCTATCTCGGGCCAATATCACAAAGAGGCACACCTACCCCAGTTAATAACCTCTATATATGGACCTCAGCACCATACATTATCTGTTAAATATTGGCGTTTCCTGTTACATTGCAAGTAAATGGAGCTTGTAAAATATTTATTTTTACATACAACTATAGTAGCGGTTTTCAATATATGTTTCTCTCCGAGACTATCAAGACATGTTCATATGATGTTTAAGAGTTAAATGTGTTAATTGATAATACGACAAAAATGGTGGCCATTCCCCTTTAATCAGCCCAACCTCAAACTTAGCAACGTATTCCTCCCTTCTGTCACTCGTGCATGGAGTATAATTATTAACCAAGAACGCAGGTTCAACATTTTCTTCTTTTAAAAATCAGGGCGTTGTGCAGAATATAACCTAGCGGAGATTCTTTATTTACACTGTCCCGTTTTACTGACTGGGATGACAACAGGGTAAGAGTGAGGTTTCTTGCATCATAGAACCTGGTATAACCCTCTTTTTCCACTGACTGGTCCAACCTTTTGTCAACCCATTTATGTTTGTGATGTAATATATTTCCTTTTATTCATTTACAGTTCGCCACTATGCTTTCATCTTTAATTGTACGATGACCAGACAGGCTGTGAACCATATGATGACGTCTAACTATAAAGCCCAAAAGGACGGTGATATTTGATGTTTTCCCTCAATGGTTTATTCTCTTGTTGCTCTGGCTTCTGCCAAGACATCGAGTACCTTCTTTGTGGCTTTCTACGCTAATTTCTTTTTGGTATTTATATATACACGAGCATCTTTGTATCTTACTTATATTGCCTATTAATGCTGCCTTGTTGGTTCATGGCGGGGATTTCTTTATTTACACTGTCCCGTTTAATTGGGATGGCAGTAGGGTAAGTGTGAGGTGTGGTGCACCCTAGAACCTGGTTTAAACCCCCAGCGGCTTTTTGCCACTTACAGTCCACAGTCTAGTCTCCAGTCCATGGTCTAATCTCCAGTCCATAGTCTACAGTAGCTTATTTGAAAAGGAAGCTTGGAATTGCATTTGGAGTCACTGGGTTCAAGGTCAAGTTCACTGTTACTAAAAATGGAACAACTGTTTCTGCTCTTTAACTTTACTTAGGAATGAGATATTGACCTAAATCTTGGTGTGTCGGTGGCTTATACGAAAAAATAATAATTGGGATTGCATTTATGGTCAAGGTCAAAGCCACTGTTACTAAAACAAATGCCCGGTAGGGGACGTGTATTGCTCTGCAATACTTGAGCATTTTGTTTATCATTATTCGAATACGATCCCCTAACATGTGTTATTAAAGTTTAAACCATAAATATGTAAAAGTCAGTGTGAATGCGTTTAAACTTGAATACAATGGAGTTGGAACGCGTGATCCGATCGTAAATATTTCTTAAATGGTAACGTAAAAACTATAAATGTCATGTTTATAAAGAAATATTGTATCCTACAACACCTTATATTTAAAATTTCAAGTACCATGAATACTCAAAATTCAATGTTAATTGTGTTTTTACTTGAAATAAACCCCTTCAACTTACAAGCCCTTTAGTAAAACTAAGGGATTGGTCTATGGAGGAGCATCCGTTCGCCTACTAGCGCATGAAGCTAAACTACTGAGGTTCTCACCATGCATTAAACACGTAGATGTTGTCACTAGCACGTTTGATTACTGAGGTTCTCACCATTAAACACGTAGACGCTGTCACTAGCACGTTTGATTAATGAGGGTCTCACCATTAAACACGTAGACGCTGTCTCTAGCACGTTTGATTACTGAGGTTCTCACCATGCATTATGACATGTAGACGCTGTCACTCGCACGTTTGCTGTCACGTAAACTTGTGGCTGATATAACTATATCCCTTTTTGATTTGTTTGCCTGTTTGTATGGTGTTTTACGTCATGTTCAACACTTTTACGTCATGTTCAAAACATAGAAGTTTCTATATGAAGGTCGTTTTTTTTTTTGTGGTGGAGTTTTATATATGAATGTCGGTTATTTTGTGGTGGAGGCAGACCACCCACTTTTCCTGAGTTAGAACCAGTACTGTACACCTCCCGCCATCCGTAATAATCGATATTCCTTTTTGAATAAAGTGGTAGATGGTCTTGACTGATTAAATGACACACGAAATATCTCCTATAACTAGTTTTAAAAATCTACTTCCAAAAAGTCGTATTAAATGTTTATATTAACACCAGAAACATACATTAATATGATCTATATTTATCCACGACGACCATCTTGGATAATGGATGGCAACAAAAAACATCCGTTCGAGAGGTGTTTGCCAGAAGATCATTGTGCTCAAATTTTATAAAATTCCTATAAGCACCTTTAAGAAAAGATGTCGATTGTTTAAGCTTGAAAAGTATGTATATTTTATGAACAATTCTTGAAAAGGACCGGAACTGATGTTGTGATAACTCGTGGTCCAATCCATTTGTAAATGTTATTTAATATTGTAATTTTCATATCACATGTATTTATGTAAATAACATCAAGGAATACAATATTAATAAATTAAATAAAAATCATTGCTGAATTATCTTATAAATATATAGATTATAAGAATCTTTCATGAGTATCCGGTTCAGATAGGGAATTCCAACCTGAGGTATACATGTTTTTATCAGAACCGAGGCTCTGCCGAGGTTCCGATTAAGACACTTATACCGAGGGTTGGAAATAAGAATCTTTCATGGGTATCCGGTGAAGATAGGGAATTCCAACACGAGGTATACGTGTTTTTATCGGAACCGGGGCTCTGCCGAGGTTTCGATTAAAACACTTATACCGAGGGTAGGAATTCCCTATCTGAACCGAATACCCATGATAGATTCTTTTTCTTGCATTTCAGAGACATGTTGTGCGTTGATGCCGCCAGCTATTAACGTTTTGCATGTTTTTCTGCATACCGGATGTTGGCGCGCATGAATTTTATCTCGACCCTAGGGTGAGAATGACGGATATCCTTGTCCGGTATGCAAGAAAACCCTATACACGCTTGCTTAGTTTTGCCTTACTCGCTGTTATATATAGATTTAGCATATCATCGTGGCACCGGAAAGGAGATATGTATATAAATTTGCAAAACAAGGTATTAACTGTATGTGGGTCAATATATACACTTCCGTTTGTATTCTACTCGAGTATTATATTGATGTATATGTTTATAAAATCCTTGAATTGTAAAGGGAAATCAAGTTTTTGTTGCAAATAAAATTAAAGCTTAAAAGTATGTTTGAAGCAAACAAACACAAAACATTTAAAATGTCATTTAGATATAGGTGGAGATAACGCGAGATCCTCCGAGCGTGAAGATTGTTTGAAATTCTGAAGATGAAAATGTAGGTGACAGTACGTCCCAAACTCAACTGTTAATACATGGACGAAACATTAGGTTTTAAGTACTATAAATATGCAATAGCATCATATGACCAATGTGAAATATGTTTGGACTTGACTCTTGAGATAATCCCGTTCAATAGTATGAACCATATAAAACAGAACGATAAAAGCTGTGTAAACATCCTATCCTTGTAATAATGTTTACCGTATAAATAACAGAAAAATGTACGCGTTCTTTTTAATTCTTAGAAACGACACATAACTAACAGGTTTTCTTAGAACCATATATGTTCGTACGATTTTTCGTCGAATCTACGCCCGCTTCCCGACAGGTATTCGAATATTGGTTCAAACTCTAGCTCGCTACTTAGTCATTTAATTTGAGTTTTACGTCGTCTTCCGTGTTAAGAAGTCGTAAGGAGGGTTGTGTTGTGTTTGTTTCTTCAGTTCCGATTACTTGGTCGTGGCGCCTTTGATATTGCTGTCTTTGCGAAAGCCGGCTCACACT
The DNA here is from genome assembly GCA_037043455.1 of Cyrtodaria siliqua. Taxonomy (NCBI): domain Eukaryota; kingdom Metazoa; phylum Mollusca; class Bivalvia; order Adapedonta; family Hiatellidae; genus Cyrtodaria; species Cyrtodaria siliqua. The sequence continues at coordinate 221,094 of JAWPHD010000975.1, forward strand.
ATTACAGATCAAAGGTTTAGTAGTATTGCAGACTAACGTTAAGTGTACTGCATCGTGCTTTTGTCATAGTGGTCCGCGAGTGAGGTTTGGTGCACCCTAGAACCGGTTTAAACCCCCAGTGGCCTACTTTGCCACTGACCGTTCCAAGGCGGTAGCCCTATTGTCAACCCTTTTGTGTTTGTGTTGTCTTTTGCATTTAATATTGCATTTGCCTTCTTGTTTGTCTGTTTGCGTGTTTGTTTCTGTGTTTTGTGGTTGACTGTCCTCCTTGAATGCTACTTTCCCTGTCCGATCTTTATGTATTTCTTTGACATTGATAACTAATTATGTTATTTATTCTAAAGTGCCTATACATCATACATGAGATTTAAAACATTGTCTCATACCCACTGGTGACCCATTAAGTTACAGTCCATTAACCCTTTAAAATGCTTCTTTATATCTCATGCAATTCATTGTGCACAAAAGAAAATTCATTTTGCAAAACTTGATGCATTTCACGCCCACAATGTTGATTCAATATTTACACCTGCACACCACAATACGGTGCTTAGACCATATTTTGATTGTCATTGAATGTGTTATCATGAATTGGAGTTTTTAATTTTAGATATGCCATCTAATCGAGCTCAGGAGTTGGCGGACATGGGCATGTTATCTTAAATGTTCGTTTGTATGATAAGTAAACTGGGCCAAGGTGACACCTGAATAGGGAGCTGAAACAATGACTGACGAACATGGTTGTTACAGGCTCGGTTCGCAGCTACAATTCTTATATCTGGCGTACATTTCAAAATGCTCCAGGTACGCCCCTGATAGATGACATATAGTTAAGGCCAATCAGTCTACGCGACATGCTCAGAGAAAAATAAGAAGTGTGAGTGACATTAGAAAACTGCATTTGCAGGTTGCATGCAATATATTTGATGATTATTTTATTGTTTTCCATATTTGTCGTAATAAACGTACCCCGTTATTTTTAATATATAACGGTCGCTGTATAGAAGTTTTAATCAGTAGTGATATTTTACTGGTCCTTTCGGATCTACGAGCCCAGTGTTGTTGGCTTTAAAGTAGAATACCGCTTAAGCCGGTGCTAGGGGGCGTGGCAGGTGTCCCCTCATGAACAGACTCAATAAAACCAAAACCGACTGGTACTGTATGCTGTCGATTGTGTTTATTGCTTCCAAAGGATCTCCCTTATCAGTATTTATTAGAAAACTTTGCATTAGCATATCGATATCAGTGTGTGTCGCCACTCCCAAAATAAGCATACACGTATCACATATCAGCAATTGTTTGATCAATCCCGTTGAAATCAGTGCTAAATCTCCGCGTCCAGGATATGACAACCATGTTTGCATCATTTGCATTAGAGGTCACGTAAGATTGAACTTTAATATCATAAATATTCATGATCGGATAAACGAAATTTAACCAAAGAAATGTCCAATGCGTCAATACGTGCCAAAATTCACACAGAGACAGTTCATAAGTTAAGTGCCTCTCAACAAAACATGCTTACAAACAGAATAAACAATATTGTTCGTAGTACAACAATAAAACAACACATTAAGAGGATGTTTGTTTGTATGTTGTTTTATGTCATTTTCAACACATGTAAGGTTATATATGACGGTCGATTGTTTCGTGATGGAGACAGACCACCCACTTTTCCTGGGTAGAACCAGTACTGTACACCTCCCGCCTTCCGTAAGAATCGACACTGCCTCACTCACAAGTCGAGCTCCCGATGGGATTCGAACACGCAGCGGTGAGAGGCGAGAATGTTTACAACGCAACGTAGTTAACCACTCGACCACGGAGAAGCTCGTATTAAGAGGAAGAGAGAGGAAACCCATGTTCACATTTCAATTATCACATGTATATATATATATATATATATATGTTTTTCCATTTTGAAATTGTAACCGGTGTCTTTGCCCTTTGTTTCAGTCTTTGATCAAAACGACATGATGTCGACATTCTTTTGAGAAATGTTTGTACTGTTAATCCGAGGGCGCTATATTATCACGTATATAGATAACCGCGTAGGGTCGACAAACATTCGTTAAGCAATTCAAACGCCTTTGACATTCCAAAACTCTTCTGTATTTGGTATACATTTAAACAAGTTCAATCACGGACAAGCAAATTAAAGGGGATATAAGGGGAGAATTGCGGATCAAAATATCACTAGTAGTTACTTCAATTGTTCTTGAGAAGCTCCCACTGTTTTATAGCTTTATAGGTCCTTTTGGATCAACGATCCCAATATATAGGTGGCTTTGAAGTAGAATACCGCTTAAGACGGTGTAAGTGGGCGTGAGAGGTGTTGCATCTTACACTACCTCTCATGAAGAGACTCAATAGAAGTAGATATAAAAATCGAACAGGAAAAGTAGCATTCAAGGAGACAGTCAACCACAAACACACAAACAAACAAAGAGCAAGTATAAAGATGAATAAAAAGCAAAATAAGACATCACAAACACAAAAGGGTTGACAATAGGGCTACCGCCTTGGAACGGTCGGTGTCAAAAAAGGCCGCATGTGGTTTGGATTAAACCAGGTTCTAGGGAGCACCAAACCACACTCTTACCCTATTATCATCCCAATAAACGGGACAGTGTAAATAAAGATATTCCCGCCAGGTTATAATCTCTAACAAACAAGGCAGCATTAATAGGCAGTATAAGTAAAACACATACACGATAATGTATATATAAGATAAAGAAAAAAACCTTGAAAGCCACAAAGTAAGTAAGTGGACCCTATGATGACGTCTACCTAAATCCTCATAGAACGGCAGTGTTATCTGTTTGTCTAAATCTTGTCTTGTCGTACCATTAACGGTTTGTTCTCTTGTTGCTCTGCCTTCTGTCAAGTGATTGAGTATTTGCTGTGTGGCTTTCTAGTCTTTTTTTGTATATTGTTTATACATGATCATTTATATGTTATACTATTATAAGAGTCGCCGCTCTCGGTAGTCTCATTTATTTGACGTTTTTGTATGGAACGCCATGACTGTCTTATGATGTTGCCGATTAATATATGCAGTGCATTTCCCTTTATAAGTGGTAGATATTTCATGATATGCAGTGCATTTTTAATTATATGTGGTAAATAAATCTTTATATGTGGTAGAAAAGTATCTATATGCAGTAGATCAATCATTATATGCGATAGATAAGTCATTGTATGCAGTAGATAAACCATTATATGCGGTCCAGTTATCGTTATATGTGGTGCATTTATTACTATATGCAGTAGTTTATCTAATATATGAGGTCCTTTGAACATTATATGAAGTACGTTTGTATTTATATGCAGTGCTTCTGTTGACTTTATATGTGGTACATATTCTTATATACGTGGTGAATACGTCTTTATATTCGGTAGTTTCAGTTGCATTATATTCGATACAAACGACTTTGTACGTGGTGCATTTCTTATGATATGCAGTGCTTTTTCTATTATATGCGGTGTTTTTTTCATTATGATGATGAGATCAATCGGAACACTCGTTTTTTTAAGATGTTACGATTTTATCGGAAATATAACTAGACTGCTTCACTGCGTATGTCCCGTGTCACTCAAACAAGGAGGAGCAAACAAGCGACAGTCAAACGCCGATTTTATCGGCCGAAAAAAATCGCTCACGAAAGTGCATTCCAACGGCGATCATGGTCAAGCATCTCGTCTGATCTATGTTCTATAAAAAGATATGGCAAGTTGGGCTTTTTCTCAATATTGATTACACAATGCACGCGCGTGACATACATAAATAGAGGATATTTGTTGATGTGGAGTGAATATAGGGTTTATAATCCACTATTTCGCTGGAAAGTATATAATAAATGCATACATTACAATTGCTGAGGAAGTGTACGCGCTAAATACACATGCATTCACTCTTATTCCCAAGGATAGTCCCCCATGTTGGTACGTACCATACCAAGTTCTGTACCCGGTGTCCTCATAAGGAAAGAATGGGCTGTGGTTGTGAACATCCACACACCCCGCACCCCAAAGGGATGGTATTTTCCTGGTTTTGTGAGAATGTGGTAAGGAAGGTGTTTGCTTTTCTTGCGATTGCAGCGGTGAGGTGAGGATGTGGTGGTGTGTGTGTTTGGTGGGTGTCTGCGTGGGGAATGAGGGGTTAACGAATAAAAACACACGGGGTATGGTGGCTGGAGATTTTTCCATTTTTTTAGGATATCAGTAATTACTGAGAGAATACACGCAAAACAATTTTGAACCTATCAATTATTTCCCCCGGCGGTGTAGGGGTAGGGTCGCAACGGGCTCACCCAAGGAAAATCGATTTATTGTTCTACCAGTTCTGTCTGAAGTCCCTACCCCGATGTCAACGTTGTTGGTCTAATTCAACTTTTCCACGCAATATCTGTGGAAGGAAAATATGTTGAAGGGGATGGTGGTGGGGAAGCGGGGTTCAGGGGGTCTTTTCGAGATTTTTTTCCAGGATGGGTTGGTGTATTTTTCGAGATTTTCCAAGGGACTGGGGTGTTATCAAAACATATGCCATTTTCTAACGCCGATCTAGTCAACGTGTCTATGCTTGACCTAATTGTATTCAACAGTTCGTGTTTTTTTGTATTATTAAAATGAATCCAGTCATGGTTTGGACTGAATTTTTGTTCTATTTATAAAACTGGAAATCCTCTAATTACCTAAAGCATGTATATACACTGGCCAAAATAATCGATAATTTATGGAAGACGGATGCAGCCATTTCGACTTCGCGACTTTTCGCCCTGTTAATACATGGCGAAAAGTCGAAGGCGAAAAGTCGCCAACACGAAAAGTCGAAGGCGAAAAGTCGCAAACCCGCCGTTTTAGACGAAATTTCGACTCGCAAAGTCGTCAATCCGATATTGTAAAAGTTCGACTTTTCGCCACGAAATTTCGTCCAAAACGGCGGGTTTGCGACTTTTCGGGTAGGCGACTTTTTGCCTTCGACTTTTCGGGTTGGCGACTTTCGTGTTGGCGACTTTTCGACTTCAAGATATATATCCCGTTTGTTGACTCACTTGCAATAGTCATTTATTGAAAACGGATGCGGCCATTTCGACTTTTCGCCTTCGAGTTTTCGCCTTGTTAATAACCCTTTCAACAAGGCGAAAAGTCGCCTACCCGAAAAGTCGAAGGCGAAAAGTCGCAAACCCGCCGTTTTGAACGAAATTTCGTGGCGAAAAGTCGAACTTTTACAATATCGGATTGGCGACTTTGCGAGTCGAAATTTCGTCCAAAACGGCGGGTTTGCGACTTTTCGCCTTCGACTTTTCGGGTTGGCGACTTTTTGCCTTCGACTTTTCATGTTGGCGACTTTTCGCCTTCGACTTTTCGACTTGTATTAACAGGGCGAAAAGTCGCGGAGTCGCGATGTCGAAATGGCCGCATCCGTCTTCCTTAAAAAGTCGTTTATATTTAAACGCTGTGTAGCAGTCTAAATCGTAACATCTTTAAAACCGAGTGTTCCGATTGATCTCATCATTATAATGAAAAAACACCTCATATAATAGAAAATGCACTGCATATCATAAGAAATGCACCACGTATAAAGCCGTCTGTACCGAATATAATGCAATTGAAACCACCGAATATAAAGACGTATCCACCGCGTATAATAGAATATGTACAATAAAAAAGGCAACAGAAGCACTGCATATAAATACAAACGTACTTCATATAATGTTCAAAGGACCTCATATATTAGATAAACTACTGCATATAGTAATAAATGCACCAAATATAACAATAAATGGACCGCATATAATGGTTTATCTACTGCATACAATGACTTATCTATCGCATATAATGATTAATCTACTGCATATAAATACATTTCTACCACATATAAAGATTTATTTACCACATATAATTAAAAATTAAAAATGCACTGCATATCATGAAATATCAACCACATATAAAAGGAAATGCACTGCATATATTAATCGCCAACATCATAAGACAGTCATGGCGTTCCATATTTTTGGGTGTGTGTTGTTTTTTTTGGCGTGTTTTTTACATGCGGACGTTTACAAATCCTATTCGGAGCACGATATATATCAAAAATTCGTCTCGCCGTTCGAAGACGAATATTTTATTCACTACACTCTAGGGAGCTGAATGGTTCATTAACAATATGCGCGATTTTAATTCACATTAAATACTATGATATGGTCTGCATTAATATTGATATACCTATTACGGTAATTTTGTCTATGTCGTAACCTAAAGAGCCTGGTTTAACCACACACCCATCCCACAGGACCGTTCCGAGGTGGTAACCCTATTGTCAACACTTTCTTAATGTCTGTGATGTCCAATACTTTGCTTCTATTTCCCTTGTAATGATTGTTTGTTTTGATTGTGTTGTTGGTTGACTGTATTCTGTGAAATCTACATTTCCTGTTCGATGTATATACCTAGTGTTATGATAACACATATAGACAGTGTTAAAACTGATAATTCAATTGCAATTACTTGACTTATACATAGTACGTCATTTATTTTTTTTTGAATGCTCTTACATAAAGTGACTCCATCATATCAGTGAAGTAGTCTCAGTTGTGCGGATCAATTAATTTAAAAGTAGACCCATTAACTGCAGACTCCGATCTTCGCTGTCTGGTCAGCGGACTTTTCTAACTTTTAAATGTTTTAATTCAGTCCTTTATAACATAGCTGTCAATTTTATGGGCACATATGGTGTATTATTTTAATTCTTACTCCCAGGTTATGTGTATATATGTCCTAACCAAATTTGAAAGTTATTTTTTTTAGCACTTTTCAAATTTGTAATTCAGTGCTTCATAACATAAATGTCAAGGTCATGGACATATATGCGTGTGATATGCTTAAACACCAAATGATCAAATTTAGAACTTGTATCACTAATAATAGTTTTAACGATAGTGTTGAAAGAAAAATTGTTAAGCAAATGTTTAACATTTTGTAATAATTCCAAGTTATTTTCAGCTAAATTCTAAATGTCAATATCGTGGACACATTTGAGTGTGTTATATGTATAGTATATGTTCCAATAATGTTCCTATAAACCCACTGACCAACTTTGAAATTTGCAACTCTTGAAGTTTTAAAGATATTGTTGAATGAAAAAAAACGCGACGCAGAAGCTTCTCAATCTCTTATATTAGCAGATACCATAACTTTTTTATAAGAAGACTTATTCTGGTACTAACTAGTGTCCTTATTCCGCGGGTAGAATACTGTCCCTCTCCGTAATACTCTCCGTATTTGTCATCAGATTTGGTTACTAGACCTGTGGGTATCTATTTATTATTAGACAATGACCTAGCTGGAGATACTCCACTTGTATCTCCCGGCTTGTAAAAAAAATAGCTTCTTTGTTTTTGTGCGTGTGTGTGGTTGACTGTCGTCCTTGAATGCTACTTTTCCTGTTCGAGTTTTATATCTATATTTTATTGGCGAATCTAATACTACATAGATTATTATCATCTTCATATTAGCCCATCTGAATCTCAGACGGTCTATAGATCTGAATCTCAGACGGACTATAGTGAAATATATTAGTTTGAATGACAAAGAGCATGACAAACTATCAAGATCACGACTTATTAGTGACAACATGGAGATCATGCTTATTTGATAGGGCTGCTAGTGAAGATAAAGCTTCACCAGTCCCAGTTCGTTATTTTTTACTAAACATGGGATCCCGATGAGAAAATGGCGACCATCGGATGTCTCTGCTGAAGATGAGTGGACTGTCATTTATCAAATTGTAGTTCTTATCGTCCGGAAACTCTCAGATTGGCTCATGAAACTCCTATGTCTGGTCACTTCGGCATTAACAAAGCGTATCACAAGATTATGTGTCATTTATATTGGCCAAAAATCAAAAAAGGTGTTTCACAATACTGTAGGTCTTGTCATACATCACCAAATCCCAATCAGAAAAAGTAGATATAAAAATCGAACAGGAAAAGTAGCATTCAAGGACGACCGTCAATCAGAAACACACACAGAAACAAAGAACAACTTTAAAGATGAATAAAAAGCGAAGTAAAACATCGCAAACACAAAAGGGTTGACAATAGGCCTTCCGCCTCGGAACGGTCAGTGGCAAAACAATTATGTGTGCGTCAAGACGATTTCCTGTAGCTATTTCATTTAGGAATATATATTAAGACAAAGTAACTTGTGAAGGCTCGGGTCAAGATTTTCACATTAGGTACCGACCATTTTGATTTCTGGGGGAGGGTGGGGGGAGTGGGGGGAGTGGGGGGATATTCTAGCCCTTGAATTGTTGGAAAAAAATATTTTGGCTCTGACCTGAGGGGGAAAAAACAGTCCTTCAAATTGTTGAAAAACACTAATCCAGCTTTCTCTCATATTCTTCAAAAAAAATAATCTTGTTGTGAGTCCAAATAGAGGAAAAAATAAGCTGGCTCCCTATTCTTCAGTTTATGATAAATGTAGATCTACTCCATTAGCCACTGGATTCAACATGAAAATGTTTAACCACAATCTGGCTACATCCACAGCTTCCGCTCAGACGTTTATCGAAATCTCCAGTTGAAATGAGTTTGGAAGACTGTGAGTGATAGTATTCAAGGTTGTAATAAATGTGATGTACATAGATCATGGTAGTAAAAACTAATAAATATGGAATACCCATTAGTCACGGTAGTTATAAATGTGATAAATGTGATATACACTCGCAATGGTGGTAGTAAATGTGTTGTATAACATGTTATACAGTGGTCATGGTAGTAGATTTGGTATACATTGATCATGGTAGTAATGAATGTGATATTCATATAAAGTCATGGTTATAATTAATGTGGTATACATAAGTCATGGTTGTAATAAGGCCATTATTTTTTTATATAAATTTGTTTTACGAACCCTCCTACCACAAAACGAAATTAGGTATTTTATTTTTCCATAGGGAATGTGATAGTTTATTGTTTTTACCTCCTCCCAGATTTTAACAGAACATTCCATTCCCTTCCTTTAAATTAAAATAATTAAACTATGCTTTACCAAAATTTTTTTTTATTTGTTTCCCTTCTTCCTACAGCAATTCTCTGTCTTGATGGTTCGTAAAACAAATAATAAAAAATAATGGCTTAAATGTGATATACAATGATTGGTCAAGGTAGTATGTAAATATTACATGGTAGTATGTAAATATGACAGTGAATATCTATCATTCAGTGACTCACTCCATGGAGCCATTACAAGCGATATGAGATATTACAAAAATGGGAAAATAACAGTATTTAACATTGGTGCTTGACATTCATTATTAATAAATATTTTCATGGTAATAATACATGTAGTATGCATAGCTCACGAAAATGAAAAAGTTATGGAACATGTGTCTGTAAGTGTCCTTGATGACTCTGAGTGACACTTGTCAAGCTCCTTTGACAGAGATATATGGCTAGTGGATATTGAAATAAATGGATTGCCAGAAAATGAAATAAAATAAATTCTAAGTCGAAAGGGGCTACACCTTTTCTAAAATACAATACAGACAATATTTATCCAGAAAAAGGGCCATACAATGCAATACAGAGTTATGGAACATGTGTCTTCTAGCATCCATGCTTTACTGAAGTTGTATTATTAAGTAACAATCACCTATTGACATACAAGGACCTGCATAAAAACTTTAACCAGAATTGTGAAGTTGAAAAAGGAACATAACTGTGCTTAAATGCAATACAGAGTTAATATGAACATGTGTCTACTAGCGCAGGCTTATTCCAAGCTTTACTGAAGTTTTGTTGATGTACGACTTTCATTTGTTAAAATATATGGACTTGTCAAAAAAGAACATTTAAACCAGAAATTAAAAGTAAGAAAGGTGTCATGCTAATACAGAGTTATGGCACATGTGTCTACCAGTGTCATTGATGGTACTGGTGACATATTTCAAGTTTCACTGTCCAGTATGGAACGCCAAACACGACTTCGATGGTCATTTTCTATTATGATGTGGTCACTTTCATTATGATATGGTCACTTTCCATTATGAGTTGGTCGCTTTACATTATGATGTAGTCATTTGTCATTATGATATGGTCATTTGTCATTATGATGTGGTTACTTTACATTATGATGTGGTCGTTTTACATTATGATGTGGTCATTTGTCATTATGATGTGGTCACTTTCCATTATGATGTGGTCATTTGTCATTATGATGTGGTCACTTTCCATTATGATGTGGTCATTTGTCATTATGATGTGGTCACTTTCCATTATGATGTGGTCACTTTTCATTATGATGTGGTTACTTTACATTATGATGTGGTCCCTTTCATTATGATGTGGTCGTTTTTCATTATGATGTGGTCACTTTCCATTATGATTTGGTCGCATTACATTATGATGTCGTCATTTGTCATTATGATGTGATCATTTTCCATTATGATGTGGTTACTTTACATTATGATGTGGTCACTTTACATTATGATGTGGTAAGTTTCCATTATGATGGGGTTACTTTCCATTATGATGTTGTTACTTTGTATTATGATGTGGTCGCTTTTCATTATGATGTGGTCGCTTTACATTATGATGTGGTCATTTGTCATTATGATGTGGTCACTTACCATTATGATGTGGTCACTTTCCATTATGATGTGGTCACTTACCATTATGATGTGGTCACTTTCCATTATGATGGGGTTACTTTACATTATGATGTGGTCACTTTTCATTATGATGTGGTCTGTTTTAATTATGACGTGGTCGCTTTACATTATGATGTGGTCGCTTTCCATTATGATGTGGTCGCTTACCATTATGATGTGATCGTTTGTCATTATGATGTGGTCATTTGTCATTATGATGTGGTCATTTTCCATTATGATGTGGTTACTTAACATTATGATGTGGTCACTTTTCATTATGATGTGGTAAATGTCCTTTATGATGTGGTCACTTTTCATTATGATGTGGTAAGTGTCTATTATGATGTGGTCACTTTACATTATGATGTGGTCACTTTTCATTATGATGTGGTTACTTTCCATTATGATGTGGTTACTTTGTATTATGATATGGTCGCTTTTCATTATGATGTCGTCACTTTACATTATGATGTGGTCTGTTTTAATTATGATGTGGTAAGTTTCTATTATGATGTCGTCACTTTGCATTATGATGTGGTCGCTTTTCATTATGATGTGGTTACTTTACATTATGATGTGGTCTGTTTTAATTATGATGTGGTAAGTTTCTATTATGATGTGGTCACTTTACATTATGATGTGGTTACTTTCCATTATGATGTGGTTACTTTGTATTATGATGTGGTCGCTTTTCATTATGATGTGGTCACTTTACATTATGATGTGGTCTGTTTTAATTATGATGTGGTAAGTTTCTATTATGATGTGGTCACTTTACATTATGATGTGGTCATTTTTCATTATGACGTGGTTACTTTCCATTATGATGTGGTCACTTTACATTATGATGTGGTCTGTTTTCATTATGATGTGGTAAGTTTATATTATGATGTAGTATGTGTGGTCACGTGGTTTTTCTTCAAATAGCGCCATCTATTGACACTGCTTGCGAATGACAAATGGCGACAATGATAGAAATCTTAAATTATGTTAAAGTATCCGATGAAGCTCGGGTAAGATTTTTAGAAGAAGAGGTAAGTATCTTTTCATGCGATTAACACATTGCAACTACAATAAACTATTTTACAGCGAGTTATTTGAGAAATTGTATTGCGGTGTCGAGGTAGAAAACGTATGGTTTAAATGCACCGTGTATAAATCGGCATACTCTAAAACCTGGGATGGAATGGAATAAGAATGCCATTATGGTATAAGATTTTGATTCCAATCGCATTCCATTCTGCTCTAAATTATATTCCATATTTTAGTCTATGACACATGTATATGATAAAATATGGTACGAATCTGGAAGAAAGACACAATGACACACAATGAAAAAGTGTGAAATAATCAACACTTCTAGTTGAAGCGATCAGGTCAAAGGTTATAGGGATAAAGCCGCTTACATCATTGAAAATTTAACATGTAAATACTAAGTACGGCGTAATGACTACGGGCATTTATAAACCCGATAACGGCAAATAAATGTGAATTATTAACAAACTAAACGCCCAGATACATGCTTCAGTGTTACTATACCCAGTCCCACTTTGAAAAATGTCAATGAATTAGTGACATATTTTAACAACGATTGCGACCGTAGTTACTTTCTATTTTACCGGCGTTGAAAACGAAAGTACCCGCTCCGCGAAAATTCAAATAAATTGATTTTTAAAATAGTTATTGAGTATTGCTGGTCAAAACAATTACTTTTATTGAAATGGTATAGTTTTACTAAAAGAACAAAGCATTTTTAATAGGGTAAATACATCGAAATACAAACAGGAACATCTAATAAGAAGATAGAAAGAAGGAGAAAACAACAAAGAAGAGGAAATAAATTAAATTGCTGGTTCTGGAGGGAGAGTGATCATGGCATAAGTTTGTTGTTATAAACAGTCTCGACTTTAGCGTATTTTTTTTTACAGAAATTATATCTACTTTGTGTACTTGTGAGCAGGATGAGGGGTTGGGTGGGTGTACCGGGTTGGGGAGGGGGTGGAAGAAGATAAAAAGGAAGTAGATCTATAAGATAACTGATCTGATAGTGACAGGAACTAAACAAGTACCTTACACGTGCATGTTGATGTAAAAGATAATTCAACATACGAGCTAGTTAATAATACTTTTCTGAAATAAGTATGTAACTGAGTAATACATTTTCAGAATAAGAGATAGTGTTATTGTATAGGTTATATATTTAGATGCTTCTAAATATAACCCATACTATAGCACTATCTCTTCTTCTCTCTACTATTGTAAGAAGGGTCTGTGCTTCTCAGAGAATAGACATTTAAGAGACATAGTTTGTTTCATTCTGTTTAAATAACTATACTGTTATAAAGTCAACTGACATTAAATAAGCAAAATAAATGAAGATTGTCTTCTTTCAGTCTGCTGCAACAAAGCATTAATGATACAGTTTAGTACATTACATCTATATTAACGTGGCTTGAAAAGAAATCAACTTCCTTCAAATGTATTCAATGTTTGAAAGGAAAGAATATATATATATATATATATATACTACTGGATCCAGCCGTTCGTGCCATTGTGAAAAAAAGCACCCCTTAGTGGACATTTCGTAAAATGTTGATATTTGGCATGTTATCAGGAGATCAATGTACAATTTTACCGTGTCCACTACCGGATATTTTCCTATGATTAATACAGCCATGTCCACGACCGGTCGCATAATACTCATCACTGACATATAATAATATAAGTCTACGAACGGCTGTTATTTTTCACTCGAAAGAAACCCAACATGCCCAATGAAATAATATTCATGAAATATAGATAGGTGTATTCTAAGTAGGTTTATTAATCGTTGAACCATTTTATTCATGATTTATTTGACGTCACGTATTTTATTATATGACGTCACGTTTTTACGTCTCACATGAAGCCTTAACTTAGATGACGTCATTGATTATTTTAGTATACCTGCACAACAAATAGTCTAGACTCCGTATCAAATTGTCATAAATAAGTGTTATTGCCATATATCAGGTGTTTAGATCAAACTTGCTTCGCATCAAGATCTGATTAGATCTTGTCTCGTTTACTAATAATGTACTTATGTTACCTAACTTATACAGTATAGCCTCTATTCAGCGACCAACCAAGGGACCTATCATAAATGGTGTCTTAAGATTTGTGGTTTTTCAATACAGGTTAATTAAACAGACTAGTAGTGACAGATTATGAGATGTATGGTCGCTTGATACAGCTTAAGCTATTTTGACCGGTAACACTTAAGCTATTTTGACCGATAACACTAATCACCATTGTACGTTTTGAACAATTAAGATGGTTGAAGCCGTTGAAGGGAATCGTGTATGTACTTGTATTTTTTAACGAAACCGTGGCCGGGATAGTAAAGATGCACTGTACTCCACTTTCGGTGGGAGAGGTTATTGGGGTGTGGAGCGTACTTTAATTCGCAAATATGACGCAATTAATGGACATGCTGTTTCCCTGTTTATAAAGCTAAAATATCAAGGTACAAATCTGATAAAAGTAGAGAACTAGAGCGGTGAGAGAGGAGTATTTATTGTTACATATGTGTATACACGTATGCGTTTTAACACCGGAATAACAGTCAAATACGATTAGTCAAGTATATGCTGTGGAGATGAACACAATATAATCTATAGAACAAACTATATCAGCACGTGTTAACTCATTTTTTCTTGATTGCTAACGTTGAGATTGAGGTAATGTATGCAGAAATTAGCTATCAGAATCATAGCTCTTATGTTTTTTGCCCAGCCCGCTTAACGATCACAATGTCGTCCGGGCACACGTATGTGTCAGTAAGTTAACTTGCGTTCGTTCGTGCCTCCGAGTTTCATTTGTTTATATATTTTTCATTATTTGAATGATTTTAAGCAAACTTCACCAGCAAATGTCATGTGGCTGTGGCCTATTTTTCGACGAAATATAGGTCATGGCCAGTCTCCGCTGCGAGATGGGTATCTTGCTCCCTTCCTTGCAGGATATTCACTAATCTCCGCCAGCGTGTTCCTTATATGCATCTAACATCGTGTGTGCTAAATGTATGGTCGCTGCGACCTACCTTGAACGAAATATAGGTCACGTCCGGTCTCCGCAAAGACATGCTTATCTCACATATTTCTTGCAGGATTTCCACTAACCTTCACCAGCATGTTTCTTATATGCATCTAACATCATTTGCAAAATTTCGGATCGCTGTGATCTACTTTGAACGACATATAGGTCATGTCCGGTCTCCTCTACTGTATGCATTCTCACTGTTAATTACAATAATTGAATTAAAGTAGCTATCCCGCCAACAACAGCCGAATTTTACAACATATGTACATCGTTCTAAATTTAACCTAATGACGACGAGATATATATACTGAAAAAAATAAAGTTTAGCAAGCCCTTATGCACATCTAGCTGAAATAAATGTAATGTTATTTTATAGTGTGAAGTATTTTAAATCATCGGCATAACTTAGATTGATCTTCTTTTTCACTTACTTTTTGTATTCCAATGTAAGTATCAGAGTTATCTCCCATTTAGTTAAAATATACTATTTCACATTTAAAAATACAAATAAGGTAAAGAACAAGATGAAACATTACAAAATTATCTATTATTGGTCTCAAGTTATAAAAATCTCTAAAACAATTGACAATTTCCTTGCCATTATAAAGATATAGGGAAACAAAGTTTACCATTTGTGAAATTACCTCCCTTTACATTGAAATAAGAGCGACATTATTATTTCTGTAAAACCTGTAGATTACCACATGTTGCTATTGTTTTCGCATATTTTTTTTGAGACTTATTCCCTTTATATAGCTGATAATTATGTAAATTATATTGCCCATGACCGCTTCTACACATATCCTAGAATCTGGTCAAAGGGATTTATGTTATTTACTTGCCAAACTTATTTTTATCAGTATATATATACTTTACATATTTTGAGAATCCAAACTCTATAGACACAATATAAATGGCTTTAACCAGCTAGGCCAAAACCCAAAACTAGTGCGTTGAATTAAGAGTTACAAACTCATAATCTTTTACGCATATTCATTTACGGGTATTCAAGAACCCGTGAAAAATTCTATACTTTTATTCGGCACATATACATTATTATATGACGTGAACATCTGGACAGATTTCTGATAAGCGGTTTTGTAGTGCCATTTTGCCGTTATTTGGCGGATTAGTTTCCATTAAATATTATGCATGTAAGAAACGTATATCTCGTGTGATTGACCTGGGTGTAGTTCACATCAAAGATATGGACTACTTCTCCATAGGTATCGACAAGCATGCCGTGACCTTCTATAGTTATAGGTGTTCCGGAAGTAAAACAAATCCCATTGAGTCCTGTACACATTTCTCAATCTTGCCAGTTGCAATTGTTTCAAACAAGTTCAAACTAAGATGTACTTACATATTCTTAGTGATATGAGCTTCCTCTCTAGAATACTGCAGAGAAAATTAGGGAGCACGTGGCATTTAAAAAATAAAATTCTGATCTTTGTTGACACCGTGAACAAACTGCATTCATTCGACACCTCTTCATATATTCTACTTTCACTTTCAAGTTGATAAATAAATAGGAATCCGGGTACCTGCACTACTCTAACTGACGAATTTTGCCTTTGGTTCATTAACGTGTTCGAAGGATATACTCCGATGATTTAGATTTAAACATATTGTATTGCCAATATTTTACAGACAGAATAATATCCACATATATACAATAGAACTATTATAATGACAAATGGGTATGGTAAGAAATTCTACCAACATCAGTTTAAACCCTTCCCAGTAGGATATACTCCGATACCGCCCGGTTTACATCATTACATCATTCTAGTGTCGTGTTCAAGAATACACCGACGAAATTCAGTGGTGCCGGTAAGGCTTGCACCCGGGTTCTTTAGATTTCAAGTTATCCACTAGGCCACGCCAGCCGACTGAAAGAGTACGAATTCCTCGTCTGATGTTTGGGAGAAATTCCTCTAAATGAACATGAAAATCCGAGAGGATCGACATTTGTATTATTGTATATGCATTCGACATTGCAAATTCAACCAACAGGAACCAGTGCGAGAAGCGAGTAGAAGCTAATGCTAGGAATAATCAGGGTCTGAGACTTTGCAAGTAATATTTATAGCACAATTTTTCGAGTATATGTAATATATATAACATAATTTTTCGCATACGAGAAAAATATGCTATAAATGTTTTGTACCATAGCCATTTATCCAACTACGCTGCGCAAGAAGTTTTAGGGCGTTTCAGTTTTCAGTAAAAAATAACAGCTCGATCCAATCAAGAAATAGCATTATCACGCGGCATGAGCATGACCCATGTTTTGATTATTGCAGTCAATCGCCTGTGTATATTATTGGGCAAATCCAGTGTCAAGGAGTGCTGTTTTGATAATGGGTAGTCGTCTTTTACATATTTGATCGACAGGTTGTGTGTAAACATTACAACTACGCGCGTGTAAAATTCAGTAGACCATGGTATAACTGCCGAATCTGTCATTTAAAGCACGGCTGAAATATAACGGCATTTATAGCACGGTTTAGGCTCCGACCTTTAGGTTTATGAAAATTATATCATAAGCAAGAATGTGTACTTACACAATGACATGACGTCCCTTTTTCATTGATCTGATATTACATTTGACCCTATTGTTGATGCGCATGACTTTTATCTGACCCCACGTGTAATATCAGATTTTCCAGGACTCGTTTAAAACGTGGATATTCAAGAATAAGCATATAATTACGGTGTTTTTGTCCCAAGTTTTACTTCCCTTTTTGTTTATAAATATTGGCTAGTAGTTAATGATATAGAAAATGTCCACTTAACATCTACTTCACAAACAATTACAATAAAGGGACTTTTATTTATTCTCTTTAGTGCCTCTTTACAGATATTGTGCAGTGCGCAATAACATGTACCAATCTCTTATTACTTCACTGACCTAACTAAAATAGCAAGTGTGAGGAACTAGCAACTCTTTCTGTGTGATACCACTTTAACAGCTGTTGCTGTGTACAATGACTATAAAATGTTTTAATAAGGGTTGACTTTGTATTTGCATTTAGCACGCATTTGTGTAGAAAAGTAAGTGCACTTTTATAAAAAAAAACAGTTGTGGTAGAAACTAAACCAAGTCTTTTTAATCGAATTAATATGCTAATTTATTATTTTCTATAAATATCAAACAATGCATCAACTTGTATTAATTGCATCAATAATAAGTTATGAGCGGAAACCGCTAATATCATCAAGTTTCAAAAATGAAATTGGTTCGAATGTTGTTTAACAGCTCATCAACAAACTATAGATTATTTAGAGCCGCCCCAGGGAAAAATTGGTTTGAATGTTGTTTAACAGCTCATCAACAAATTATAGGTTATTTAGAGCCGCCCCAGGGAAAAATTGGTTTAAATGTTGTTTAACAGCTCATCAACAAATTATAGGTTATTTAGAGCTGCCCCAGGGGAAAATTGGTTTGAATGTTGTTTAACAGCTCATCAACTAATTATAGGTTATTTAGATCCGCCTCAGGGAAAAATTGGTTTGAATGTTGTTTAACAGCTCATCAACAAATTATAGGTTATTTAGAGCCGCCCCAGGGAAAAATTGGTTTGAATGTTTAACAGCTCATCAACAAATTATGGGTTATTTAGAGCCGCCCCAGGGAAAAATTGGTTTGAATGATGTTTAACAGCTCATCAACAAATAATAGGTTATTTAGAGCCGCTTCAGGGAAAAATTGGTTTGAATGTTGTTTAACAGCTCATCAACAAACTATAGGTTATTTAGAGCCGCCCCAGGGAAAAATTGGTTTGAATGTTGTTTAACAGCTCATCAACAAACTGTAGGTTATTTAGAGTCGCCCTAGGGAAAAATTGGTTTGAATGTTGTTTAACAGCTCATCAACAAAATATAGGTTATTTAGAGCCGCCCCAGGGAAAAATTGGTTTGAATGTTGTTTAACAGCTCATCAACAAAATATAGGTTATTTAGAGCAGCCCCAGGGAAAAATTGGTTTGAATGTTGTTTAACAGCTCATCAACAAACTATAGATTATATAGAGCCGCCCCAGGGAAAAATTGGTTTGAATGTTGTTTAACAGCTCATCAACAAACTACAGGTTATTTAGAGCCGCCCCTGGGAAAAATTGGTTTGAATTTTGTTTAACAGCTCATCAACAAACTACAGGTTATTTAGAGCCGCCCCAGGGAAAAATTGGTTTGAATGTTGTTTATCAGCTCATCAACAAACTATAGGTTATTTAGAGCCGCCCAGAGAGAGGGGAAGCTGCCATACCCTTACTAGCGAAATATTCCTATGGTTCTCTTCGGAGGATATGCTCCAATATGCAAGAAAGTCTGGTTGGTGCCCATCCGAAGGACGAGGATAAGGGAAAGTGTCGTACCCAAGAACACTGACAAAACTCAGTAGCGCTGGTGAGACTTTAATAAGGGTAGACCGGTTTTAAGCACACAACGCTATCCATTGGGTCACGCCTGCCCCTTACATAACTAAAATGGTGTTCCACGGAACACTTGTGTCGCCTGTCATGAGCTTATTTCAGACAATCTAACTATAATGTTTGAAGATCGGGGTGCAATCCTTCATGAATTGGAGCAGATTTGTTTTATTTGTTACAGTTCATGAAAAGGGTCGTAACCCTGCATTAGATAATTGATAAGGAGAAACTTGATAAAGTTTTATGACCATAGGTCAGTATTTTGCGAAGTTATGAGCTATGTTAGGTTGCAGGTTAAAGTTTTATGAAAAGGGGTATAGTTCAGCATTAAATTAGTGATTAAGAACTACAAATGTGTCCATAGGACACGGATGCCCCCACTTAGGTCACTATGCCATAGCATTTGGATAATGAACATAAACACTGATAAACACGTTCAACTTAGGTACGCATCTTCACTTGCTGGTCAAAATTCTTGTAAAGTTTGGTGACCATGGGTTAACTAGTTATGGAGGATCACGCGACACAAGTTTTTCTGCCCTTATTTTGACTAAGTCAAGGGCAATAACTCTGTGGTTATTGATCCAAAATTAAAACGGAAAGCCAGGTGCACATCTTCACTTGCTGATCAACATTTCTGTAAATTTTGACAATTTTTTCAGCCCCTATTTTGACTAAGTTAAGGGCCATATTTCTCTGGTTCTTGGTCCAAAATAAAAACGAAAACCCAGGTGAGATCTTCACTTTCTGGTCAACATTTCTGTAAATTTTGGCGACCGAGGGTTAAACAGTAATGGAGTAGAGCGCGACACAAGTTGTACAGCCCTATTTTGACCCACGTGCACATCTTCACTTGCTGGTCAACATTCCTGTAAAGTTTCGCGACCGTGGTAACAATAGTTATGGAGGATCGCGCGACACAAATTTTCGAGACGTACGTACGTACTTACGTAGAGGTACGGACGGACGGACAAGTGCAGTTATATATGGGCCCCCAAGTGGGGGCATAAAACTGTATAAAGTTGTATGACCATAAGTTAATACTTTGCCAAGTTCTGAGCCAGGATAGGTTGCAGATTAAAGAAAATGTGCGTATAACTGCCTAAATTGAAGTCAGAGTTAATAGACATGTGTAACAATATTCCTTGGAGTAATATGAAGATAAGTGTGAAGTTCCATGAACATAGGTCAAATACTTTTCACATTATGGCCAGTTATGAGCTTGGTTAGGTTGTAGGTTAATGTTTTATGAAAAGGGGCATAACTCTGCCAAAATGAAATGAAAATCAGAGTTATTGGTATGGTCATGGTTAACAACATTCCTTGGGGTAAGATGAATATGTGTGTGAAGTTGCATGAACATAGGTCAAATACTTGTTAAGTTATGGTCAGCTTGGTTAGGTTGTAGGTTAAAGTTTTATGAAAAAGGGCACAACTCCGCGAAACTTGAAACAAAACGTCAGATCTATTGAACATGTGGGACAACTATTCTTGAGGTAAAATGAAGATGTGTGTGAAGTTTTATGAGTACTATTCAAGTTATGGCCAATGTTAGGCTGCAGTTTCAAGTGTGACGGATGACAGACGCCGGACAGACGACCAACAAAGTGATCCCTCAGTGTCTGCCATGCAACGCAGGTCACACAAAATAAAGTACTTTTAAAGACTTCAAATAACCATAAGGTGGCCTGTAACATGTACAACTAAGTAATGCATGTTTGCCATTTATATCTCGTTATAATTATTATGTTCGTCTTTCAAATGGACCGAGACCTTAACAGAATCACAAAATACTATACGATCTTAAACATCTATAGTATTTATCAGTTGACTTAAGGAAACAGACATTTAGATATTTCTGTTCAACCTACCCTAGCGAAAATGGTATAGCTTTAAGCTAGTTTTAAGCTAGCTTTAATGCAATTTTCAGTTGCGTTAAAACTAGCTGTCGCGCAGAAAAGTTATGTTAAACCTACGTTACACATCCGCTAAAGCTAGCGGTATTGGCAGTCAAAAATGCAGCTTTATCCCAGCTTGGATAAAACGCAGCTTTATCCCAGCTTGGCCAATACCGCTAGCCTTAACGTAGGTTTGTGTCAAATCTGCGTTATTTCTGTGTTTTTTGGGGGAGCTGCGTTAAAGCTGTGTTGAGTAAAGCTCCATTAGAGCTGTGGTAAATCTAGCTTTATCCTAGCTTGGCCAATACCGCTAGCTTGAACGTAGCTCCAACGCTTTAACGCAGCTCTCCCAAAACACAGAAATAACGCAGCTCCCCAAACCACAGAAATAACGCAGCTTTAACGCAGCTCCCCAAATAAACATAAATAACGCAACTCCTAAAAAACACAGAAATAACGCAGCTTTACATAAATAAAAGAAAACATTATTGTTAGCAAAACAATAAATAAATAAAATTCACTTCTCATCTTAAAGCACAGTTTGTTTGGAACAATGCAAGCTGAAAGAAGCCAAGGAAAAAAGAAGAATAAGATTATCAAATGTTTTAATAAAGTGGATTCTCCTAGTGTTATCACACTGGAAATATTCGGTTTTCACTGGGATATTCATCCAGTGATTCCCAGAGGAGTTATATTCAGTGGAATCCCACTGGGAACCCAAAATTCCACTGGAATGCAGTGGGATTCCACTGACATTTTCACTAAGGCTTATGCGTTTTTAAATACTTGCTTTTAAATAGAAACAATAAAAGCATCAACTGTATTCATAAATTGTTTGCCCACTGTGGTTCCCGAGCAAAGAATAGGGCCACTGCAGATCCCATTAGAGGGGTAGGCAGAGGGGTAGAACTCCCCCAAATTGATGTTCATTTTATAATTGTGTTCATGCTCATTAAAGGTCTTCATCATGACCCCTGCGTTGTTTCAGGTGCCATCTCACTCAAATCACTAGAGCAGTGGCAGGCAGTGGCAGAAAATCAATATATGTGACGCCAGCGTAAATGTAGTGTCTACAATAGAATTTGCAGCAACTCTGCAGGTGAGAAGGTTCTATGCCCATTCTCCATATTTTATCTCGATGTAAATGGAGGATCGTCTGGCATGTTCATTCCTGTTCATTCCTGTCTTTCCTGTTAGGCGCCATATTATTGAGACAGTGAATAGTTTAAAGAACTTAAGTTCATAAACCAAAATGTTTCACTGACTCAATGAAAGTCATTGATCTTCAGTTCTTGAAATGACATTCATGAACAATTCATGAACTGAAAGTGACCTGTTCAAAAACTTGAGGCTGAGTGAGAATCCGTACAGAATACACACAGAATCCGTTATTACAACAAGATACCTAAAGCAAGATATCCAGATGTAATTCTATTTATAGCTACATTCCAGGCAGAATATCTGTGAATTATTTTAAAAAAATCCAGGTGGAATGTTTAAGAATCCAGGCATAATATGTAAATGAGAGAGGGAAATCTTTCAAAATATCCGTACGGACTTTCAAAACATCCGTACAGATTTTTCAAAATATCCATACGGACTTCCAAAATATCCATACGGACTTTCAAAATATGCATACAGACTTTACAATTAGTATCCGTATGGACTTTCCAGGATAACCGTATGGACTTTACAAAATATCCGTATGGACTTGTGGAAATTTAAACTGCTGTTATTTCCATCTGATGTTGCTGTCCTAATATAAGATAAAAGGTAATGTTAATTATCATTCACGTATTCAGTATTTCCAACACATATTTTGAATTTATCTTTGGTGCTAAATAATGAGACACAAGACAAAGTGATCACCATTGTCTGCCATGACTGGTGCTGGAGACTTCATCCGAAATAGAACAAATCAATTGTTTAGTTAAAAATATATTTTCAAAAAGTGACGGATAACTGAAATACAGATTTATATTAACATTTTGGCGAAAAATACCACACTTGTGAGCTTGACACACAGAATCTTCAGTAGTTTTAATGTCTCCACCAATATAAAGTTTAAATCCTTTCTGTGAAAGTTCTACAATTTAGGGCTTCTTTATATCTCCTTTAGCTAATATCCATGATCGTGATCAGAACCTCAGAGTCAGACAATAATGCCTTTCATAGAATATATATTTATAAACAAAAGCACAATCTACTTGTAAGCATGTAAAACAAATAACAATTGATGCATATAAATCAGGCATCTACCAAGCAGTATATAAGAGAAGAAATTCCTCTTGTATTATGACTGCCAAAATTACTGACCTTTACATGAAAGTTGCACCCAATATAGGTGGCTTTAAAGTAGAATACTGCTTAAGCCGGTGCTAGGGGGCGTGAGAAGTGTAAATAATACCTGCAATCTACCAGTTTTATGCGTTTACATATTGTCTAATTAGTAAGAATTTTTTGCAATATTGCATTATACATACATTCTTTCTTCCTCCTTCATATGTACATAGTCAATTTCACTGTGTGAGTATGTTCCAGAGGAACCCAGCACATTAATGGAAGATTTAGAATACCAAAACCTAGTTTAGGATTACTAGGCTGATGGGGTCATTGTCATACCTAGGCTGATGGGGTCATTGTCGTATCGGGTACTATTGTAATACCTAGGCTGATGGGGTCATTTCCATACCTAGGCTGATTGGGTCATTGTCATAATTAGGCTGATGGGGTTATAGTCGTATCGGGTACTATTGTTATACCTAGGCTGATGGGGTCACTGTCGTATAAGGTACTAGAGAAAGGTACCCGGGGTACATTTATGTATACAGAAAACGTACCCTTAAAATTAACTCTTCGAATCTCCAACTTAACTTACCCGAGACAAAATATCGCGAGATAGTACAATGTTGTAAAATTATTCTTGTTTTACCGAAAAGGAGCGAAACAATACAAACATGATGCTGCTAATTTACACAATGAAAAACACAAGAATTTCAAGTTATAAACTGTTCCAGTTTCACCATTTTTCACCATTTCGGGTACGTTTCTGTATAGGCGAAGATTTACGGGTACGTTTCTGTATACCCGATACGACAATAACCCCATCGGTGTAACTGCCTATGGTCTGCTTAATGGCGGAGCTGCTTGCAGGCACTGCAGGCCCGGGCCTACAACTTTTCCCTTTTGAACATTTCAAAAACTGAAGGGGTAGGGGTTGATGCGGGTTTCGACAATCAAATCTTGAAATCCCTCTAAAAGGAGGATTTTGGAGTTCTGTTTATTTACCAAAATTGTCTCCGCAAGCTCGTCAGAATGCACCATTAAAAAAATAATCTTGGGGGAATGGAGTGCTTGCAAATGACTCATGTCTTGCATGGTTCAGACCCCTTAGACAGATTTCGAGTTTTACGATGTCCTGTAGCATATTACAGATATTCTTCAACGTCGGAACTATATTGAGAATTGTTTTACCCAATAACAGCATATATTTTCGAATACAAAGTCATAATACAATTTGAAAACTTATCATAACTTGCATAAGTTCGCCGAAGTCGATCGCCATTTTAACAGTTGTTTCCTACAACGCGCATGCGTCAACGCGTGAAACAATATTTGCCCACGAAATTCAAAAATTTGACAACAAAAAAATATAAACATTAAGTATTTCTTTATCATGTTTAAATTCTGTTTATTTTCGTTTTAATATATCTGATACAATGCAAATGAAATGCTCAATATTTATTTGATATAAAAACAATGTGGACCGTTATTGAGAACAATGATATAACGTAAGTATCTACCAACGGATGCACCAAATATATATACTTTTTGAATTAAGCAAAGTTCGGAGTGAGAATTTGGCAATAAAAGAAAGTTTTACGGTAACAGTTGTTTTAATTTAATTGCTGAGAGGTTTTTTTACCAAATGATATGTAAAGAACTTTTTCTAGACGAATAAACTACATCAATTTTAGTTACGCCGATGGTGCCCACGGCGGAATGGGCACGAACGGATAATAGGTACGAACGGATGCACTTTTTACCCCCAATGTCTACCAAAGACATTGGGGGTAAAAATATATATATGTATATATATATATATATAGATATATATATTCAACATGTTGGCTGTATGACACTGCTTTATTACCACAATTAATGTATCTAAAAATAATACTTCATGAAAATAATAAGATATGGATATTAAAACAAGACTGAGATGGTTAAAAATTTGTGGCTGAATACAATGTAGATCTACATTATTATTAATTATATTTGCATTTGTGAAAATTAATTGACTTGAATATTGATGACAATAGGAATAGTAGCTAATGGATAGGCTACATATTAAATGCATATGAATGGTTAAACAGCAATTAAACTATATAAACATTATCTGTCCACAGTCTTCGTTATGTCTCTTTACACATGGTCCTATATTTAAAGATGTATATTAGGAATCTCAGATCTAAGAATAAAAGTCAAGCATTTACATGAAGTAATATATGTTTGGGTGTGTTTTCATTCTGGTATTGAATTATATCTCATATTTGACTTTTTACCTGTATAATTTAGCCCCCAACTATGATTTTACATGAACTTGGTTTGATTCCTATTTACATGAACAATTGTACCATCCAAATACAGATACCCTGCATTAATTAGTGTATATGCCTGACTAAACTTTTTTCCTGACACTAAATATTACATAGAACACATTTACTGATATGACTAGTTTTTTTTTTCATGTCATTATGCGTGGTATTTGTGGCATGTTGTTGTCTGGTAAAAGGTGTTGTGGTAAGACTAATGTGAACTATATTATCCTATTTTAAGCTGTTACAAATTGCTAGAAACTACTCACATATAATCCATATTCACTTATTACACACGAATTGTCAATCAGTTGTATTGTTGTATAATATTGATTAAAAATTAACTAGCATATATTCTTTATTTCTGTGTAATTAATCAGTTAAACATTCTCTGTTGCACAACAGCCAAGTGTCTCTGTTGCACAACAGCCAAGTGACAAGTGTTTGGAAGAAGAGCTTACAAATATGTAATGGTATTTAACGGAACGGAACGTACCCAGTGGGATTAAAACTGGGTTTATTTTACTGATCGACAAACTGTGTCCAGTAATAACAGTACTTCCTGTATAAGACATCGGTGGAAATTTTTCTGCTTTCAAAGGTATCTGTTCAGTATGTGTAAACATGACTAGATATGCTTACTTTCGCATTGATTTTTCCAGAATATCAGATTTGACGTTAAACATGGCTGCCAGCGACCATCTTCGTTTACATAGAGTTATATAGTAAACACTTGTCGCGACTACTCCTCTGAAACTACTTGACGGATTTTCATGAAACTTCACATGAATGTTGCCCTTGATGTCTAGTTGGTCCTAGCAAAAAAAATTAAAAACTGTAAGAGATATTAATATGGGACTTTTTATAAAATGATCAGCATGGCATGATGTTGGTCATTGTCGAAAATCATTTTGATTCTGTATTAAACATGGCTGAGCGGCCATCTTTGTTTACATAAGAGTTATGTGGTAACAACTTGTAGCGACTACTTCTCTGAAACTACATGACGGATTTTCATGAAACTTCACTGGAATATTGCTTTTTATATCTAGTTGATCCTAGTCTAATTTCAGGTCAGCCTGAAATTCAAGATGGCCGCCACTGCTAAAAATAGGTTTTTAAAAGGCAAGTTTTTAGCGACTACTTCTTGAAAACTATATTAAAGTGATATTGATATGGGACTTCTTCTAAAATGATCAGCATGACATGATGTTGATCCTTGACAAAAAAAAGTTTGATTTGATATTAAACATGGCTGGCAGCGGCCATATTTGTTTACATAGAAGTATATAGTAAATAATTGTAGCGACTACTCCTCCGAAACTACTTGAAGGATTTTCATGAAACTTCACAGAAATGTTGCTCTTGATGTGTAGTTGATCCTAACAAAATTTCAGGTCGGCCCTAAATTCAAGATGGCGGCCATGGCTAAAAATAGATTTTTTAAAAACAAATAAGTGATATTGATATATATAGGACTTTTTCTAAAATGATCAGTTTGACATGATGTTGGTCCTTGTTGAAAATTATTTTGATTCAACATTAAACATGGTTGCCAGTGGCAAACTTTGTTTACATAGAGTTATATATGAAAACGTTTAACGACTACTCTGAAATTACTTGAGAGATTTTCATGAAACTACACAGGAATGCTGATCTAGCTTTCAGAACCTGCCAGTAGAGCTGATAAGTGCCATCGCAATCTCGCGTTTTACTTTTTTTTTTGTTTGCTAACCAAACTTTGTGCAAACCTCGCATATTTGATCTCGTTTTCTCGCTTTCTCGCTATATTATACAAAAAAACAACACGAGGATTGCTAGCATAACCTCACTTTTTTAGCTCGTTTTCACGAGATTGCGAAATAAATCTTGCATTCTCGCCCTTTTCTACATTGAAATAAATGGCGAGAATTACATGAAGTTTGGGTTAGCAGACCTCGCATTTTTTCTCAAATGTACCTGAGGCTGAAAATGGGAAGAATATATCTTATTCTCACGAACTCTTAAAAATGAAATCGCGAGGTTTGCGCGAAGTTTGACTTGCAATCTTCATGTTTTTTTCATTGTCGAATAGGGCGATATAAAATCGCGATGTTTGCACGAAGTGTGATTTGCAATCCTTTCGGTTTTTTCATTGTAGAATAATGCGAGAATGTGAGATTTATTTCGTATTCTTGCAATCTCTCAAAATTTAAAATGCTAGATCACGATGGCCCTAACAGTATTCCGTACACAGGCACTATGACTGGTCACTTGTATTTGGAGATGGCATGAGATTATTTTACACACAGTTATGAAACGTTACTAGTGGCGTTGGCCTTGAGAGGCCTTGTTGAATGAAAGTCAAACATTCGCCAGAGAGGTTACACAATGACATTTCTAACTCGTACATGTGTGTGGTTTATAGCATCATTAAGTGCGAAGTGTTAAAGGTCACTTCAAGCTTCGTATGATGAACCACTGATCGACTGCCACGATGTTGCAAACCTTTCTACTCGAAATTTATCACGTTTTAATCAGCACTGGTGAATTGCTAATGGGTCGTTAGACAAAGGTCGGTTTTATTAGGCACAACAGTGCTTCGTTAGAAAAATAATATTTGTCTCGAGAATATGTGTCTGTGTTCGAATGAAATTCGTGTCCCAACATGTTGCTGTCCTATAAAGAGAAATAATGTGGGGACATGTCCCGAAGTAACCGAGAGATCCTCTCTCTTTTGGTGTGGGGACCCAGTGGTCAATGGGAGGTAACCGTGATACTATGTTTCGTGTAATAGGTTCGGAGAAATGCAAATCTCTGCTAATAAAAGGAAGCAATCATGTGGGGACATGTCCTGAGGAAACCGAGAGATACTCTCTCTTTTGGTGTGGGAACCCGCAACCGTCCTCATATCCTACTCCCAGATGTAATGTAACTGGGAGCAATAAATACGATCCACAATGGTCAATGCGAGGTAACCATGATAATATATGAATGATAGAGTTGTGTGTAACAGGTTCAGAAAAGGATGTCCCCAGATAACCTGTTTGATTGCATGGTCCTCACATGAACCTGTCGAATCGTCGAGAGCGAGAGAGAGAGAGAGAGAGAAAGAGAGGGATGCTACAACCGTATATGTGATGACATTTGATAACACTGTCACCCACCATGTGGGGACAGGGTCGGGGATGTGAGGACATTTCACTTGTCCTCACATCAACGGTCGATTTTTTGAATGTACAAAAGGTGTTCGGTGTTTTCCGGTAACTTTTTGTTAGTGAGGACATGTGTCCCCGGAAAGACGTATCGCACTCTCAACACCGTATTTTAACATTTATATCATGCCAACTGAGTAGGAGGCATTGTGTCCGCCAGGTTCGCTGCGCTTCTGACGTCATTTGTGACGTAGCTCGAAATGGCCTGAAACTACGCATGCGCATGTGCTAGCTTCCGTTTTCATAATGGCGGGATTCATAATGACGGGCTAGACAAATCGATTAAAATGGGTATGTGTTCTTGAACCTAGTTACCTATAGAAGTAATAGAACTAGGGTAGACGGAAGATGAGTTGTAGAATACGAGTATTGTTTATTTGTTAACTTTAAATTCAAATCGCACAAATCTTGTAGAACAAACTATATAGTGTAAACAATTTACCCCACCCACAAAATTAATCTTCTTTCTAAAATGCCAGAAGATTGGAACATTAAAGTGCAAGACAGTGTATTAGCCAGCCAACCGTGCAGCCTTCTTTTTGAAAAATCGCGGCCAATATTTGGGGGAGTGGGTGGGGTAAAACAAACGGTAAAACATATTTTTTTTGCCCAACAACACTTCCAAACTCTTACTTTCTCAATATTGTTATGTTTTGTATACATTTATAGAAGAAATATGATCTTAAATGTTTATTTTTTTCATCTTTATCTGTAAAAATAAATTACCACAGAGACTCCCACTTGTCGCGAATTGGCGCGTAGCGCGTGTTAGCAACTTATTTTGCACACCCTGTTTGCATATTTGCACACTCCGTTCTTGAATTTCTGCCTAATACACTGGTGCAAGATGATGTCGTAATGAAGCTGTCCAAGGGCTCAACGACTCCTCAACACCTAATACAGCACATCAAATACAACATATATTATCATCAACATACATCTAACATCAATGAATATGATTGTTAGCCGACACTACTACTGTGGCCAGGCCGATCCAAGTACACACAACTTTTTGACAATTATCTGTTTTCTTCAGTAACGTCGGGTTGAGTAAGTTACGCTGATGGGGTCATTGTCGTATCGGGTACTACAGAAAGGGACCCGGGGTACATTTATATATACAGAAACGTACACTAAAATCTTTGAATTCCAGAACGGCCCCCAAATATAAGAAACAAGTCATATCACTAGAGTAGAGGCAGAAAAACTATAACGTGGCTCCAGCGTAAATGGAGTGTCTACAATAGAATTTGCAGTAACTCTGCAGTTCAGGGTGAGAAGGTTCTAGGCCCGTTCTCAATATTGTATCTCGATGTACATGGAGGATGAGCCTGGCATGTTCATTCCTGTTAGGCGCCATATAAGTTTTCATGTGTTGGTGCGCCTTTAAACCCCAATTAAATTGAATTCAATTCCAATATGCATTTGAATCTGTATACGATGACGGGTATCAGAAACATGGCTGTTCGATCAAAATTTGACAGAAAATGAAGTTGTTTGTTTTCACAAATCATTGTAGATTGATCAGCGAAGATATGAATTGAGATGAAAATTGTTTGATCACTGACCGTTGATTGAGCAATTTAAGGTTGCCAGCGCTTAAAGTGCGCCTTTTTAATCCAGAACACCATGTCCCTTTTTAATCCTGGGTAAAACACTAAGCCTAAGGTCGCAGGTTGAGCCTTGCGTAGGGAACAACTTTTCTCCTCCCAAAATTGCCTTAATTCTTAGGTCAAACATCATCATGTCAGAAGACAGACGGAGATGGGTTTCAAACCAGCTCCTCCGGATTGAAAGGCCAGTGCGTAAACGGCTTAACCACCAGGCCCGGCTATAAAAAAAATGTCAGTGTCAAAAATACTTTGTTTTCAGTTCGCATCAAAAGTAGAAAAAGTCCATTTAAAAGTGCAGAGGAATGGATTGGTGAGGATGGGGATCCACCGGGCTTCAGTGTGAAGCACTTTGGAGAAAAAGGTAAATATGTTACGAATATACTTTTATCAGCTGTGTCCGGAAATAATTTGAGTTGCAATAGTGGGTGCAACAATACCGGTAAGTTATTTATCAAATTAAATAGTAGATCGTTTTTGGAGAAAATTGATTACAAAATTGCTGAATCGATTATTACTTAAATAACTACTTCATACTGGGAGTGAATATACAGGGATTTTTCTAGGACAGGCAAGTGGATTTTCAAAAGTCACTTGCCCAGGCTGCCGATAATGTCACTTGCCCCACATTTAAGAACACTTAATTTGCCCTAAAAATTGGCGCTGTACCATTATTCGTGTTAAACGTGACGGACCGCCGCATAATTTGGACCATTATACTTACTTAGAAAAGGAATTGAATTGAAATCAGGATAAATTGTTTAACGGCTCATCAACACAGTATAGGTTATTTAGAGCCGCCCCAGAGAGAGGGGAAGGATACATAGGAATCCGGGAACCTGGCCTACTCTTATTATCGAATAGATTCCTATGGTTCTTTAACGTGCTCGGAAGATAGACCGATACACAGGACCGCCCGGTTTACGTCCCCATCCGACGGACGAGACTTAGAAAAGGAAGGGAGAATGTATTTTATGAAGTAGTTAATACATTGTATTTATTCATTCTATTACATCTTTGTTTTACATAGACTTAAATAGGACTTTTTTCTTCATCTTCTCGGAAACTACAAGAGCCAGAGGTTTTATATTTTGCATTTACTATAAGCTTATGGTCCTTTACCAAGTTTGTTCAAATGGTGACCCTCGGGTCACATTTGGCCCCGCCCCAAGGGTCACATGTTTTACATAGACATGTATGGGGAAAAACTTAAAAAATCTTCTTCTCTAAAACTGAAAGAGCCGGAGGTTTAATATTTTGCATTTGCTATAAGCTTGTGGTCCTCTACCAAGTTTGTTCAAATGGTGACCCAGGGGTCACATTTGGCCACAGTTTTACATAGGCTTGTATAGGGAAAAACTGAAAAAAATCTTCTTCTCTGGAACCACATGGCACAGAGCTCTCATGTATTACATGTAGCATCAGCTTATGGTCCACTACTAAGTTTGTTCAATTGTGACCCTGGGGTCAAATTTGTCCCCGCCCCGAGGGTTACAGTTTTACACAGACTTATATAGGACTTTTTTTTAAAAAATCTTCTTCTCGGAAACTACAAGAGCCAGAGGTTTGATATTTTACATTTATTATAAGCTTATGGTCCTTTACCAAGTTTGTTCAAATGGTGACCCTGGGGACACATTTGGCCCCGCCCAAAGGATCACATGTTTTACATAGACATGTATAGGGAAAACCTTAAAAAATCTTCTTCTCTGAAACTGCAAGAGCCAGAGGTTTAATATTTTGCTGTTGCTATAAGCTTATGGTCCTTTACCAATTTTTTACAATTGGTGACCCTGGGGTCACATCTGGCCCAGCCCCGGGGGTCACAGTTTTACATAAATGCTTGTATAGGGAAAAACTGAAAAAAATCTTCTTCTCTGGAACTGCACGAGCCAGAGGTTTAATATTTTGCATTTGCTATAAGCTTATGGTCTTCTACCAAGTTTGTTCCAATGGTGACCCATTGGTCACATTTGGCTCCACCCTGGGGGTCACAGTTTTACTTAGGCTTGTACAGGCAAAAACTGAAAAAAACTTTTTTTCTGGAACCACATGGCACAGAGCTCTCATGTATTACTTTGGCAAACTTTAGCAGATTTAATGGCTTTCTTTTTTTTTTCTTTTTTTAATTTTTAACTTTTTTTTCAACTTTTTTTTCATTTTTTTTTTCATTTTTTTTTCATTTTTTTTTCATTTTTTTTTTTCCATTTTTTTGTTGTTGTTTTTTTAGCTCTATGTTGGACCAGCCGGACCAGTAGCAGAGGAGTTATGGCTCTTGATTTAGTTAAAAATGCTATCTTTTGCCTCGTTAATACGGTAGGGCCTTTATTTTTTCATCTGGGCCCCGTTTTATGAAACGTCTTACGATAATTTCGATCGTAAATCAAATTATTAAATGTATTGCCATATGTTACGTTAAACAGATAAAACGATTTTCTGCAAACTGTCTAATACATATGTTGTTTATGCAACATTTCCACCTTTCATTGCTTGCTTCAAATACTTTTAAGGAAGATGGCTGTAGTTATTTTATTTTGACTTACGATCAAAACTATCGTAGGTTGTTTCATAAAACAGGGCCCATCTTTACCAAGCTTTACCAGATTCTTTAGTTATGGCCCTTGATTTAGTCAAAAAGCTGTTTTTTGCCCGAAACTTCCAATAAAACATAAATGGCAGTCACTCGCTTTATTGATGTTATAAGAGCCATGTTAGCCAGTAGAGCGTCCACAGGCCCTCTTGGGCCTCTTGTTATACTACTATTTATACTGTTTTATACCTTTTCAAAGTGCAGGTGCTCCAGGGAGGCATTTTAATATGCAGACATTATTGAAAAGTAATTAAAACTGTTAATTGTATATAAATATAACTGTTTTTAACATTATTAATTCATATTTTTTCTCATAATTATTTCACTTCCTTGTTTTCAGATCGCGAGAGTCTTTCCCCTAAGCTGAAGATTATTAAATGCTTTCTAAATATGCATGCTTTTTTCTTTGTAACTTCAACAAATAAAATGAAAACTGATCACAATAACATTAATTTAAAGAGAAATTATACAATGTTTAATGTGACAGCGAGTAGTTGCAATTTAACGATTAATTATTAATCTAAAGCCATTTGGCTTCGAGATTAAGGTCTACTTTCGATTTTACACCATGTCATTGTGCTATATTTTAATTTTCTCAAACAACACTCCTGAGACTGTAAGTCAATCAAAAAAACAATGCAATTTCTTAAATTTGAGTTAAATAAACAGACAATTATCACCTTTAGGCTAATTAATGCATGTCAGTAATTTTCAATTTGCACAGTGATTAACAAATCAATATGTAAATGTTGCACTTATTGGCTATTATGATTATTTCTTGTGTGGCTGAGCTGTTTCGAGTGATTCAGTTGGCCAATAAGGCACACTGTGGGAGTGGGATTTGTGTTGACACTCGTGTGTATTCCAGTAGTATTTAGTGACACAGATTATGCTGGGAGGTCACCCCGGAAAATTACGGCGACTTGAACTTCGCTTTGATGTGTTGCCAAGGCGAGGTCAAGAGATCGTGGGCGCTTTCTTCGCCCGAATCTCCCAGTTGATTGAGCCCTGCGTCCCAATTGAAAATATCCTAATATTTTCCCAATTTTATGCCCAAAATTCCCAATTGAAAATTAAAAAAAAAATCTAATTTCATCCATCATGTTCACCTCCAATATCCTAAGAGAGTTACACTCACTGCAATATACAGTTTCTGAACTTTGAAATTGGTTGCGTGTACATAATTTAAAATAATAGAAAATAACCAATTTTGGGCTCCGAGACGCGATTTTCCCAATTTCATGGTTTTATGCACTTATTTTCCCAATTCCAATGGCCCCTGGCACAAGTTCCAAAAAGGTAGAAAAATCCCTGATATAAATAATACACATACGATAACAATAAAACAAATTGGTTATTTTTTATCACACATGGAGATTTCAAACAGTGATGGGTTTGTCAAAATTAAAACATTTTACACGAGTATTTGCATTTAAAGCATCAGGCCACCAAAGTGATTACTTGTTCTACAGATTTTTGTCCAAGAGAAATGGTGCGAGCGAGCGAAAAAAAGAAGAGCTTTTTCTATTCTTTAAATAGGTTGTCAGAGGCGAGCAAAATATTAAAAGCATCTTTTCATGATATTGATTGTAAGAAACGGCTCAGGCTTCGACCGTTCAAAGGCAAGCATTAAGTGCAACCTGAGGCAGGGACTGCAGAGCGCAGATATGGAGTCATTTGACTCGTAATATGTGGAAATGGACTACTAAAAATTGAAAGTGGGAGATCTGGGATACTGGAACAATCATTACCTTATTACTCCTAAAATCGGGGATATGTACGCCTAAAATTTCCTAAGTTGGAATCCCAGGACTCCTCGCTACAAAGTCCAAGCGAGAATCCTGGGAGAATTATCGGTTCTCCAAGACCGACGTCATGGAAAAAATCGTCTGTCAATACCATTTATCACTTTTGAATGGTAAGCGATCTCAGATTCCCTTTCGATCATATCACTAGATTGAAAAGTCTGCCAATTTAAAAGTAAGAAGTAATTTATCTTGGAGAAGAAGTAATTTCCAAGATAAATTAGGCCATTCTTAAAAAAATTTGGTTTGCAGTGCTCCGACCCAGAATGTTTGAAGTTGGTAGGTAGGTAGGTGAATTTTTTTTGTTGCTTTATGGTTTATCACCATTTAGGCCATATAAAACTAATTCCCAGTTTATCATCCCCGCCTGCCCCGAATATAATATGCCGCCCCGACAATTTTTATTTTGTCCGAAAAAATAAAATTAAAAAAATAAATAATTTGACTGTGGAAGAGTCGTCTTTCCGTGACGGAAAATGGGTTAATATTTAGCCCGAACCGGAAATACATTTTGTAAACAAATCGGACGTCTAGCAATAACTTATAAGAAGTAAGTTATATTGAGAACTTCAACTTTTAAAACTCACATACATGGTAGTTTATATCATTAGAAATACAAATGTATGCTATAGCAGTGACAATTGGTAATAAAGAGAGTGTTAAAAACATAATACTTCTGGTTATTAATATTTTTGTGATGTTTGATGTCATCTCAGGAAAATAAAAAATAGAAAATAAAATTGCACCCCCCCCCCCCCCCCACCCCCGCCTCAATTTTTTCCAAAATTTGGATGATAAACTGGGAATTAATTTGCAAGGCACTAAAACTAGGTTCACTATACGTTGTACAAGGCTACATTAAACAACACCATGAAGATGTTTGTATAAAAGACAACTAATGACTTCTTTAATATTGTCAGAATACTAATTTATATTCTCTTAAAGTGCCTTCCAAAAAGACTGGGTGTTACATGTACTTAAAGCTGATATCCCGCCAACAACAGGGAAATTATACAGAAAAATGTACACCGTTTCTAAGTCTAGACTGATGTAACTTACATATGTTGCAAATCTGAACTTTGTTACTACAATATCAACACCTTAACTGGTCAGGAAAAACATCAACCTACTGTGTGTCAAATTATCACCATAAGCCGTAGGCCATTGAATGGTATGAAAATACAACACTGAAGGTTCCATGATTACATACCATCTTGGGATGGCTGAAAGTTTCGTACTATTGGCATTTTAAATATTGAGTTCTGCTCAACACGGGGCTAGAGAGTGCGAATGGTAGCTAGCATTTTCACTACCTCACTTTTCTCAATCAAACCGAGGCTGCAATTATTTTTTTATTTCTCCTTTTATACTCTTTTTTATACTAAGTAGAAAGGCCCTAAACAGATATAGAAACAAAATTAAAAACAGAATGTATGTAAAACATAAACCAGGCAAAATACTAAGGCGTATTTGACATAATTATAATCAAATTATACAACGACAATCAATCAAAACTTATTGAAAACCCTGTGACTAGGGCGCAATCTCGCTAACTAAAATACAGCATGGATATATTTTAAGATTCCGGAACGTCGGTGGTTCTACCCAGGTGCCCGCCCGTGCACCTGGGGTCTTCCTCCACCAGTGGAAGCTGGAAAGTCGCCATATGACATTAGCTGTTGGTGCGACTAAAAAATCCAATTCAATTCAATTCAATATTTTAAGATTCCGATTTATCTATAAAGCACAGACTTTGTAACATTAATATAAATTGCTGTGTTGCGCGTCTGGAAACATCAACACCCTTTTTCAAGCAGTTGGGGGCTAACTACCGCAGTCCATCGCACTTAGCAGCGGGTTGTATAAACAGTACAATAGCGGGTGCGAATCACGGACATTTGAAAAGAAAACTACAAAATATCACAATTTTTAATTTATTTTTTGACATTCGAATATTGAGAATGAATTAGCATATTCGAACAGGTATTCGAATATTCAAGTATTCATTGACATCCCTAGAAACTTTATTGTTATTTTATGACCATACGTTTATTTTAGCTAAGCCTCACCTGTGCTCACAGGTGAGCTTTTCCGATCACTCGATGTCTGTCGTCCGTCTGTAAACAATTTCAAAAAACCTCCTCTGAAACACAAATTCGGTCAAACTTCATCACAATGATCAGTACCAAGGGCGAACGAAAGTTTGTTCATTTGGTTCAGGTCCGTTAAATAAGTAGGTCACTAATGCCGTAAAAGGTAAAAACCCTAGAAAAATCTTCTCATGAACCACTGATGGAAACTCAACTAGACTTTATATGTAGCATCCTTATAGTATGGTTTAGGACCAATTTAAACTGGATTTTCTCAGAACAAACAGTTGGTGCCACGCGGATTACGACTAATCACACAACGGGGATTTTATCTCACCGCGGACACTTTTATTTTGTCCCCACGATCGGCGGGCATTCCACTCAATGCCGGGACAATAACTTTTGACCACCGGGACACAATCACTGCGATTCATTTTGCTTCAAACAACATCTCTAGATTGGCCGGTTTTGATGAAACTTCACAGCAATTATCTTTGGTGCTCTCCTTTCATTCTTGCTAAGCATTTTAAAATCCATGTAGAATGATGGTTGCCATGGCGGCAAAATGGAAAAAAAATAACAATACTAGTAATCTCAGACACAGTCGAACAGCTGTCCCCGATTTCAAAAAAAGTTGCCAGTATTGTTCCTTGGGTGACTTGCTACCAAGATTGTTCAAGCTGTGTGGATCCGTGAAAAAAGGTGATTGTCTACGAAGATTGTTCAAGTGTCAATTTGTCTAAAAACATAACAGCAATGTTCCTTGGCCTGTTGATTCGTATACAAATGTGGTCGCCAGGAGCGGGGCTTAGTGTTTATACATAGCTTGTCCTCAGATCTCCAGCTCTGAGAGATTTGACCAAACTAAGATATTATCAGAGTGTCAACAGCAACCATTCTTCTGCGCAAGTTACAGTAATTCAACCTCTGGTTTACAGGTTCTGCAGTGGACCGCCATTCCCAAGCTATGAGCTATAAGTGATGGTGACAACACCCCACTAACGATTGAAGCCAATGTACAGCAGCCTGAGTCTCTTCAAGATGACGTGCATTAAAGAATACGCACTTGTAGAAGTGTAGAATGTATATCCATAGTCTGTCCTCAGATTTCCTGATCTGAGAGATTTGACCCAACTTAGATTTCTTCAGTTTCCGCAGTAACCATTCTTCTGTCAATTGGAATTATTTAAAAGGCATTTTTTTCAACGTGAGTTATAGTAAAGTAGTTCAGCCTCTGGTTTACAGGTTCCCAAGCTATAAGTGATGGTGACAACACCCCACTAACGATTGAAGTCAATGGACTGCATCCCGAGTCTCTGCCAGATGACGTTCACGGCCATTATATGACACAGACACTAGGGCTCGCTCCTCACGGTATGCGAAGCATTTAAAATCATTAAAGAATACGCAACTGTAGATGTGTATAATGTATATCCATAGCTTGTCCTCAGATTTCCTGATCCGAGAGATTTGACCCAACTTAGATTTCTTCAGAGTTTCCACAGGTACCATTCTTCTGTCAATTGGAATTATTTTATTAGCAAATTTGTCATCGCAAGTTATAGTAATTCAGCCTCTGATTTACAGGTTCTGAAGTGGACAGTCATTCCCAAGCTATAAGTGATGGTGACAACACCCCACTAACGATTGAAGCCAATGGACTGCATCCCGAGTCTCTGCCAGATAACGTGCACGGCCATTATACGACACAGACACTAGGGCTCGCTCCTCACGGTATGCGAAGCATTTAAAATCATTAAAGAATACGCAACTGTAGATGTGTATAATGTATATCCATACCTTGTCCTCAGATTTCCTGATCTGAGAGATTTGACCCAACTTAGATTTCTACAGTTTCCGCAGTAACCATTCTTCTGTCATTTGGAATTATTTTAAATGCAAATTTTTCAACGTGAGTTACAGTAAAGTAATTTAGCCTCTGGTTTACAGGTTCTGAAGTGGACGGCCATTCCCAAGCTGGCCCAGCCAACAGTGCTGGTAACAATATCCCACTAACGACTGAAGCCAATGGACTGCATCCCGAGTCTTTGCCAAATGAAGTGCACGGCCATTATACGACACAGACACTAGGTCTCGCTCCTCACGGTATGCGAAGCATTTAAAATCATTAAAAAATACGCAACTGTAGATGTGTATAATGTATATCCATACCTTGTCCTCACATTTCCTGATCTGAGAGATTAGACCCAACTTAGATTTCTTCAGAGTTTCCACAGTAACCATTTTCCTGTCAATATGAATTATTTTATTTGCAAATTTTTCATCGCAAGTTATAGTATTTCAGCCTCTGGTTTACAGGTTCTGAAGTGAACAGCCATTCCCAAGCTATAAGTGATGGTGACAACATCCCACTAACGATTGAAGCCAATGGACTGCATCCCGAGTCTCTGCCAGATGACGTGCACAGCCATTATACGACACAGATACTAGGGTTCGCTCCTCACGGTATGCGAAGCATTTAAAATCATTAAAGAATACGCAACTGTAGATGTGTATAATGTATATCCATACCTTGTCCTCAGATTTTCTGATCTGAGAGATTTGAACCAACTTAGATTTCTTCAGTTTCCGCAGTAACCATTCTTCTGTCAATTGGAATTATTTTAAATGCAAATTATTCAACGTGAGTTACAGTAAAGTAATTCAGCCTCTGGTTTACAGGTTCTGAAGTGGACGGCCATTCCCAGGCTGGCCCAGCCATCAGTGATGGTAACAATATCCCACTAACGACTGAAGCCAATGGACTGCATCCCGAGTCTCTGCCAGATGAAGTGCACGGCCATTATAAGACACAGACAATAGGGCTCGCTCCTCACCGTATGCGAAGCATTTAAAATCATTAAAAAATACGCAACTGTAGATGTGTATAATGTATATCCATAGCTTGTCCTCAGATTTCCTGATCTGAGAGATTTGACCCAAGGAAGCCCATGAACAAATTTGATTGTGTTAGGATAAGAAATGTAAGAGATATACACTTGTAAACACAGCTTACACGCAAACCTTGATGTGGGACGCCGACGCTGACCCCGTGGTGATTACATAAGCTCTCTTATTCTTCGAATAGTCGAGCTAAAAAGTTAAATTTATCTGGCGTTAAAAGTGATGCCAGATGCAACAGACTGTCCGACTTAATGAGGGAATTCACTGTACTCTTTATTCTTTCCAAAACTCTCATTCTATAGCGTACCTCGTTCGCTCTCCTCCTACCCAGTCTTTCAAACTCTTTTTCCCATACATAATAATTCCAGAATCCCTTTTCAAACTTTTTCAAACTATCGGCTTCAATTGTTAGTGGGATGTTGTCACCATCACTTATAGCTTGGGAATGGCTGTCCACTTCAGAACCTGTAAACCAGAGGCTGAATTACTGTAACTTGCAATGAAAAATTTGCAAATAAAATAATTCCAATTGACAAAAGAATGGTTTCTGCTGAAACGTTGAAGAAATCTAAATTGGGTCAAATCTCTCAGATCAGAAAATCTGAGGACAAGCTATGGATATACATTATACACATCTACAGTTGCGTATTTTTAATGATTTTAAATGCTTCGCATACCGTGAAAAGCGAGCCCTATTGTCTGTGTCTTATAATGGCCGTGCACTTCATCTGGCAGAGACTCGGGATGCAGTCCATTGGCTTCAGTCGTTAGTGGGATATTGTTACCATCACTGTTGGCTGGGCCAGCTTGGGAATGGCCGTCCACTTCAGAACCTGTAAACCAGAGGCTGAATTACTTTACTGTAACTCACGTTGAAAAATTTGCATTTAAAATAATTCCAATCGACAGAAGAATGGTTACTGCGGAAACTGAAGAAATCTAAGTTGGTTCAAATCTCTCAGATCAGAAAATCTGAGGACAAGGTATGGATATACATTATACACATCTACAGTTGCGTATTCTTTAATGATTTTAAATGCTTCGCATACCGTGAGGAGCGAGCCCTAGTATCTGTGTCGTATAATGGCTGTGCACGTCATCTGGCAGAGACTCGGGATGCAGTCCTTTGGCTTCAATCGTTAGTGGGATGTTGTCACCATCACTTATAGCTTGGGAATGGCTGTTCACTTCAGAACCTGTAAACCAGAGGCTGAATTACTATAACTTGCGATGAAAAATTTGCAAATAAAATAATTCATATTGACAGGAAAACGGTTACTGTGGAAACTCTGAAGAAATCTAAGTTGGGTCAAATCTCTCAGATCAGGAAATCTGAGGACAAGCTATGGATATACATTATACACATCTACAGTTGCGTATTTTTTAATGATTTTAAATGCTTCGCATACCGTGAGGAGCGAGCCCTAGTGTCTGTGTCGTATAATGGCCGTGCACTTCATCTGGCAGAGACTCGGGATGCAGTCCATTGGCTTCAGTCGTTAGTGGGATATTGTTACCAGCACTGTTGGCTGGGCCAGCTTGGGAATGGCCGTCCACTTCAGAACCTGTAAACCAGAGGCTGAATTACTTTACTGTAACTCACGTTGAAAAATTTGCATTTAAAATAATTCCAATTGACAGAAGAATGGTTACTGCGGAAACTGAAGAAATCTAAGTTGGGTCAAATCTCTCAGATCAGGAAATCTGAGGTCAAGGTATGGATATACATTATACACATCTACAGTTGCGTATTCTTTAATGATTTTAAATGCTTCGCATACCGTGAGGAGCGAGCCCTAGTATCTGTGTCGTATAATGGCTGTGCACGTCATCTGGCAGAGACTCGGGATGCAGTCCTTTGGCTTCAATCGTTAGTGGGATGTTGTCACCATCACTTATAGCTTGGGAATGGCTGTTCACTTCAGAACCTGTAAACCAGAGGCTGAATTACTATAACTTGCGATGAAAAATTTGCAAATAAAATAATTCATATTGACAGGAAAATGTTTACTGTGAGTCTTGGCCGCTGTGGTGGGAGTTGACCCTGTGGAAGGCGTTGACCTTGACTATGTTGCCCTGTCTTCTGTCTCCGAACTTCTTGGCTCAAAGTGTTCAACTGAGTCTTGAACTCGAGGGACATTTTGTCCAATTTCCTCTGGATCTGGGCCAGCGTGTCATCGACCACACTCGAGACTCGAACCTCATCAGGCTGCGACTCCTGGACTGTGGCAACCATGATAGGGTTGTCTACATCCCCTTCTTTCCCGCGCCTGATCTCCCGCCGGGCTCCCTTACCATACACAGCTTGTTGCATGTGTTGGTACCATCGGATCTTTGCTATCGCTGCCTCTATGTTTTCCGGCTGGCTCAAACCCGCATGATGGCCGGCTTCTCGGTCCAGTAGCCCCTGGCAGAACCGGGTCACCGCTTGACGAGTGGAATATTCCTCTGGCAGATCCTTAAAGGCTTTGGAGGCTAGAGTCAGCATTCTATCCGCCCAGTCCTCCAAAGACTCCCCTGGGTTCTGGGTAGCTTGTTGGAACCTGGCATGGGCAGAAACTGGAAGCTTCTTGTTCCCAAACCTGCTTTCCAACTGCCTTAACATTTTGCGGTAAGACAACTTCCCAGCTGGACTCCTATCCCTGATGATAGCGCAGTATTCCGCTGCCTTCCCTGTCATCGACCAGCAGAGGCACTCCAGGCATTATTTACTGGACCACTCCTTCATGTCCGCGTAGCTGGTAAACCGCTGTTTAAAGACCAGCCACTGGGTTTTTCCATCATATAGCAGCGATTTTGGCAACGACTTGATGGGATCCCAGTTTTTGCGTGGGCCAGACGACCCTGGCTTGTGTTTCCGGTAGCCCGTTTTCTTTGTCCCTTTTTTGTCATTATCATCCTCACTCGATGATGAAGAGGACGGGGACCGACTCGCACGCTTTACTTTCGACTTCCTCTTGATGGAGGGACCCTTTTTCTTGCCCTTGGTATCAAGAGACACATGTTTCTTGCTTGGCTTAACCTCATCTTCATCCTCACTGTCCTCACTTGATGATGGTGAGGATGGGGACTGACCCGCACGCTTTGCGGACTTCCTCTTGATGGAGGGACTCTTTTTCTTGTCCTGGGTAGAAAGAGACACGTGTTTCTTGCTTGGCCTAACCTTATCCTCACCGTCCTCACTTGATGATGAAGATGGGTGCGGTGTCGACTCTTGCCTTTCCCCTTACTCACTTTTGTGGGTCTCGCGGTTATAGTAGCAGTTTTGCCAGATTTGGTGTCCTCCTTTTGCACATGTCCCATACTTGTCGCGGCGTCACTGCGTAACGGTGTCTGCCAGGAGTCATCCACTTCGACCTTCACCCCCACCATGTCACCCACCGTCCTCAAAATGCCCTGGATCTGGCCCAGTTGACTATTAGGAGATCCCGCCGTCGCTAGGATGTACTCTAATCCAGATTTGGTTGCCTCCTTTTGCACATGTCCCATACTTGTCGCGGCGTCACTGCGTAACGGTGTCTGCCAGGAGTCATCCACTTCGACCTTCACCCCCACCACCCCATCTAATCTAGGTTTGTGTTCCTCAGACGGGAATTCCATGTGATAAGGACTCCCCGGCGGTGACGGTAATGTTCCCAGATCAAATATGCTTTCGGTTTCAACATTACTATACAGGGTATCACTGTTGTACCCATCTCCCAGCTTGCGAGTCGTCCTGCGCCAAAACAACTCGTTCCAAGTAATATTTAGACATACAAATTCAATAACCTTTTTATTGTATACTTTCATATTGTTTTCGATCAAAGTTAATTGTATGACTATTTTCTTTCATTGTATTTGTGTTATTTTTATAGCTTTTGATGGAATTCCTATCGTGTCATTCAGTGTTATTTTGTGTGGATGATTTTTTTGCGCGAAAACGACGTCGACGTCGGATGGCGTCATTAAAAACATCAAGCGATTTTCTAAAGTTTGTTTACCTTTCGATAACGTTAAAAACAGTGGGTGAGTGATCATTTCAATTATTTTATCAATTTCTGCCATAAAAGGTTGAAAAAAACACACGTATTTTTTGTTGACACTATAGGAAGGATTCCGTTATTTTTATTTGAAAGAAGTTATTTATTTCTGTTTCGCGGCTCTTAGCAAGCACGAGCAAAAGTTCCGGTGCAATATCAATGTGTGCAATATCGTAGAATATTGCACACTTAGCTCAATGCAAACTAAACGGGACAATATGAAAGTATACAATAATACCATATATCGGGCCGCTGTCGGTCCGATATAACACGCAATAAATCCATAAAGGGAGGTAATGACATGTCATTTTGAATATTGTATATTTATTGTTAATGT
Organism: Cyrtodaria siliqua; assembly: GCA_037043455.1. Taxonomy (NCBI): domain Eukaryota; kingdom Metazoa; phylum Mollusca; class Bivalvia; order Adapedonta; family Hiatellidae; genus Cyrtodaria; species Cyrtodaria siliqua. The sequence goes on from JAWPHD010000975.1 coordinate 265,305, forward strand.
GAACAGATATTCCTAGCAAATGTGCTTTTTTACATTGCAAAATGATGCTACCTACATTCAAAAGAGATTTATTTTTTTTGCTAATGAATATTTTTCCAATCGGGCTAATTAAGATAAGCACCAACAAAAAGATATATATATAAGGTAGTATATATATTGAAAAAATGCCTATATTCATTAAATCGATTCGATAAAAAAAAAATCGCACGGAATTAAACGCCCGATAATCTTGTATGTTGCGAAACATATATTTTAGATTGGTAATCCGATGCTCTAGCTACATACTGTGCTGGCTGGATGGTGACAATAGAACGAATTTGATGTTTTTTTCTGACAGATGTCATTTTGATATTGGGCCCACATCGGGTCGAAACTATATGGGATACACATCGGATAGATAACTAACCGATATTAGACCGATGATGGATAGTAAACTAAAACGATGTCTAACCGATGTCTGACCGATGATAGATAGTAAACTAAAACGATATCTAACTGATGTCTGACCGATGGTGGATAGTAAACTAAAACGATATCTTACCGATGTCTGACCGATGATGGATAATAAACTAAAACGATATCTAACTGATGTCTGACCGATGATGGATAGTAAAATAAAACGATATTTAACTGATGTCTGACCGATGATGGATAGTAAACTAAAACGATATCTAACCGATATTGGACCGATGCAAGATACGACATGAAATTCATAAAGGTTTGACAATAGGGCAACCACCTTGGAACGGTCAGTGGCAAAATGGGCCGCTGGGGGTTTAAAGTAAGATTTTAGTTTATAAGGTGAACCCCAGGAATATAAGGAACTTACTAATAGCATGTAAACCATAAGCAAATTGCAAACAATGCTGAACGTTTAAATCACCTTCTATATACTTAACCAATGATCAAATTCAAATTTAACTATATGTAAACGTATTTCTACATTTAACCGTTCAATGTCATTGTATGCATAGACCCATACTTCAAACTCGGTTTGTTGAAAGTGCATTCATTATCTTATCAGTACCAACGTCATGAGCTTGCTTTATGGAAAAGGGTTCGTTTTAGTGTATCACCCGGGAAACGCTAGTGTTGTATAAAAAGCCCACAAACTAAACCTGACAAGTTTATTGCACAACATTAGCGCACAGCAGCGAGCCTTAAAATATTGTAGAAACGCTTTTAGTGACTTCTTTTTTTTAAATAAAAACAAAACAAAACCATGTTGGGATTAGTGGCAATTGTTGTGAGCGGAGTTTCGTTCATTTTAAATATAGCTGGACTGGCTATACCTTACTGGTTATACTTCAGCAAAAATAGCGCAACGGCAAACTCTGGACTGTGGAAGACATGTCTGTCAGAAGATGGCCAGTCATTATGTGTTGATTATCCGGATCCAGGTGATGAATTTAATATTTTCGATATTGCTTTATTTTCATTTTACAATGGGCATAGTTTTCATACTTAATCATGTTGAAATCGAAGTATGTATACATCAAAGTCTGACTAAGTTACCAAACAACAACAATAACAACAACATAACAACAACAATGATGCCATGCATGCAAATAAAGGTCGGACCGGAAGAACAGCATTCACAGCCTTCCTAAAATACGTGTTCACATCAAAAATTACTTATAAATATGTTATTTAAAATTAAAAAAGACACGCATTCGAACGAGTAGCAAAATGTGTCGCTTCGTTGCTTTAAAAATGCAAAATTAATATTATTTATTCAAAAAAGAGGTAACGTCATACTCATTTCATTCAATAAATACACACTCATTCAGTAAATAATTACATCGACAGGGATACGAAAAGGAACAAATTTAGTTCGTTGCGTTAAAGACAAGATTATCATTATAAGTGCAAAAAAAGGGAAAACATCAAAATGTCAAAATGTACAATAATCCAAATTCCATATTATGCCGAACATTTAAAACACAAATACGTAGTCAAGCATTTTAAAGGTCATACCACAACTTCAATGAACGAAGCGTTCTGCTATAGCTTCATAACACAATTAACAAAGATAATATATATACCTGTTAGGATGTAGTCAACAACCTTTTATTCTCTTAATATTTTCTCTTTTTTGGAGCAAATATGGTTAAATTTAAGAGTTTTATGTTTGTTTAGACATTTTAAAACCTCATTTTCATATGAGTATCTATATATATTGCCATTAAAATTAAGAACTACCGTGTCGAGGTTAAGATTACCGTCCCACAGACTTAGAATTGAAACTGGCAGATATTCACACAATAGAACTGATAGAAGTACCGACTTAGAAGATGAATATTATTTTATTTTAATTTGTGTTTTGTACAAACAATTACGTAAGCTATATGTTGAATAATATTATTACAGACATCCAAGCGTTTTTAAATGTATTCAGCTGATGCAATCTTTAAGCCAGCAAGAGCTTTTTAGGTTATCTAGGTGTGTTAGGGAAGAATTTATTATTCCAATACTGCAATATATAATGAGTAATGTTTGTATGTTCATCCTCATTGGACATAACATGTAAACTATTAATACTTAAAATAGTAACATGAAACTATGTAATAGGAATAGTTAAATCATTATACCAGGGTAAATACGTGCGACAGAGTGAATGTGCGAGACATTTTGGGCGTCAGAGTGAATGGGTGAGTTGTGTGAATTGTATAGTATGCATTTGTGTATTTGTACTTTTTCATTGTTTAATGTAAAAGTTGCATTGACCTGTCACATATTAGCAAATGGAATATGAATTTATATGACGAGAAACATTTGTTTAAGTCATAAATAAAGAATATGTTCTGTTCTGTTTTAAAAGACAACAATACAATTTTGTAATAACATAATTTTGATCTACAGCTTGCAATTACAATTATACACCTTTTTAACATCAAAACAAATTAGCAAGTCTAACACATACTGAATTATATAAAACACACATACAACTTCTGATAACCTGGAGAAACTCTACAACTTACTTATGGTGTCGGTTTCATGAGCAAAATATATAAAGACCTTTTGAAGTTTATAACTAATGCTATACCGTTTTTAATAATTACCCAGGTAGAGAACATACGCCAAAACATTAGAAACTGACCAAGAGTCCCAAAGTTGGGCTTGATGCGCTCACTTGAATGTTCATGTCCGCAATATGTTTTTCATACGTCATAGTTGTGTGTATGTGTGTTTGTGTTATATATAACTCAACATGTGTTACACTTGCTTATTTGTTATGGTTTCAAAAAGGTAAAAAGCTAAATCCAAAAAAACTAGCGATCAGAACGTTTTTGACCGCTGTATGTACTTTTGTCAGCAACTGCAATTAAAACTGTCAACGTTTCCATTGTTGTCATAAAGCTGCTCGTTCCTTATACGTTAAAACAGATATTATAAACGCAATAACTGATGGGTTTTACAACGTACTTTTACAACTTTTCTATAGACCCCTTTTTAACGACAAATTGCGATCTTAACACAAAGGACTATTTTTGTATTGGATACAACGTTGATGCTTGATAAAGCGTCTACGGGAATTCATGGTAGCAGAAATGAAAATTGCACAGAATATTGCCTTATGATGTTGCCGATTAATATATGCAGTGCATTTCCCTTATATGTGGTAGATCTTTCATGATATGCAGTGTATTTTTAATTATATGTGGTAAATAAATCTTTATATGTGGTAGAAAAGTTTTTATATGCAGTAGATTAATCATTCTATGCGATAGATAAGTCATTGTATGCAGTAGATAAACCATTATATGCGGTCCAGTTATCGTTATATGTAGTGCATTTATTACTATATGCAGTAGTTTGTCTAATATATGAGGTCCTTTGAACATTATATGAAGTACGTTTGTATTTATATGCGGTGCTTCTGTTGACTTTATATGTGGTACATATTCTAATATACGTGGTGAATGCGTCTTTATATTCGGTGGTTTCAATTGCATTATATTCGGTACAAACGGCTTTATACGTGGCGCATTTCTTATGATATACAGTGCTTTTTCTATTATATGCGGTGGTTTTTTCACTATGATGAGATCAATCGGAACACTCGTTTTTTAAGATGTTACGATTTTATCGGAAATCTCACTAGACTGCTTCACTGCGTTTCAAACAAGCGACAGTCAAACGCCGATCTCACGTATCAAAAGATATGACAAGTTGGGCTTTTTCTCAATATTGATTACACAATGCACGCGCGTGACATACATAAATAGAGGATATTTGTTGATTTGGAGTGAATAAATAGAGAATATTTGTTTATTTGGAGTGAATATAGGATTTAATCCACTATTTTGCTGGAAAGTATATAATAAATGCAATATTAGAATTACTGAGGAAGTGTACACGCTAAATACACAATCACTCTTATTCCCAAGGATAGTCCCCCATGTTGGTACGTACCATACCAAGTTCTGTACCCGGTGTCCTTATAAAGAAAGAATGGGTTGGTGGCTTCCGGGGGTGGAGTTGTGAACAAAATACATCCACACAAATACATCTTGCGAGGTCAGCGGTGAGGATGTGGTGGTGGTGGTTGTGAGTGGGGGTGGGGGGAGGGGGGGGGGGTAGGGGTGCTACACAAATTCCTTGAGGGAAGTGTCTGCGGGGAAAGGATGGGATTAACGAATAAAAACAAACGGGGTATGGTGGCTGGAGATTTTTCCATTTTTTCACCATACATTGTTTTATTAGGAGGTGGTAAGCCACGTATTTTGAGGTGATGTATTTGTTTTTTAAAACTTGGGGGTAGTCTGTACATTTGTCTGAGGTCAACGCTTTTTAGACTGTTTTATGGGGAGGAGGTAAGAAATGGATTTCAGGTGCACCGGGGATCTAGGGTATTTTGTACATTTTTCCAGGTGGCTCCGTGGCAGGGTCTGAAGGTTTTAAACGCTTTACTTTTCTAGTGTATATAATTATATATATATATTATTTTTTTTTGCTGTTGTTGTTTTAAACTAGGGGTGCTTTCTGGGCTTAAAAATACATTTCTTAAAGCAGAGGCATGGATGGTGAGTACGGAGATTATCTGGAATAGCCCATCCCCGCCTAACAGAAATTCGTTTCTATCTAATCCCCGGGAGTAGTAAGGGAAAAGACGGGGGAGTAAGGAGTTAAGGTGCAGGTGGAGTTAAGGTGCAGGGTGCAGGTGTTATAAGTCTATTGTTGCGATAACTGATTGTTTACCTTGCATGGAAGTGTGAAATGCAAATATTGACAAGTTTGAATAAGCTAGTAAGTACATTAAGGCGATAGTAGTTCCTATTTTCAATGATGAAACAAAGAAAAGAATTTTAATACACAAAGAGAAAAACGTAACAAGTGAAAAGATTGCATCCTATTTACGAAGCTGATCACAGTAAATTATGGTGCAACAACTCCAGTCTTCAAACCAACCAACAAGTGTTCAGCGATTGATTAGTAGTAACTAAGTTTAATACAATACAAGACAGTATCATGGATACATTGGAGATCTCCGAAATGAGTGTGAACGAGAACTTGATTTTAAAAGACGTTAATTCCAATAGAAGACTCGCTAGCAGCAGCAGCAGCAGTAAAGACGACGACGAAGCTATTTTGAACCCTGACACTGTTCTGAATACTAACAGTTTTTCACCTTACTGCGTTTTAGGCTGTAAACAAATGCCGAAAAATAAATCAAGCTCTCTTTTTAGCTCAGATAATCTAATCAGCGGCATTATTGCCGTTTCACTGTCGCAGTTAATTTTGGAGTCAAATGATAAGGAATTATGGATGATGCTTTTAAGCACATCTATTGGATATATATTACCATCGCCGCGCCTGAAATATTTAAAGCCATCGTCATCATCATCATTTTCCTAAACCTCGTCATCACCACGACCGACATCATTATCATCATCATCAACAGCAGCATCAGCAGCATCAGTCGTATAACTGGAGGTAACGTGCAACATCCTGTTTTAAAACACTAGTGTCATAATAATACTAATTATGGACAGTGCTAAACTTAATGAGCAGTATTTAAAAAGAAAATACACCGATCCATTCCATCCTGCAAGTTTTACTGGCCCTGGAACATTGAAAAGAGTTACAGATCGAGAAGGAGTGAGGAAAATAAGTGAAAATGAAGTACGGTCTTTCTTGCAGAAGCAAGATACATATACAGTTAACAGGCCCGTTATGCATTCATTTCAACGAACTATCTTGTAACACGCGGCATATTATGACCAGTTCGACATAGACCTGGCGGATATGAGTAGACTGGCAAAATATAACGACGGCGTGACTTTTCTATTAGTGGCGATCAGGGTCATAAGGTCGGACTGCGGAACGGAATTTAAGAACAATAAAATGTCTGCATTTATAAGAGATAACAATATAAAGCATATATTTGCCTATCCTCCGGTCAAGGTTGGGTATGTGGAACGTCTAAATTTAACACTTAAGCTTATGATATATCGGTTTCTTCATCACAATAATACGTATCGTTATTTGGACAAGTGCCGTTCCTGGTTCGAGCCTACAACATCCGACTACATCGATCACTGCTCGGGAAAATAAGCCCGATGGAAGTAAACAAAACATAAGAAGCTGCTCTGTTTAACGATATATACATAAACCGACCGTACGCTAACACTATGAAAGATAAAACAGTGTCCATTTCCAAAGCTAAAGAAAAGTCGTGCCTGATATCCATATCCAAATTTAAATTTAAACGCGGTCAGCTAGTGCGTACCAGCTACAGCAGACGAACATTTGAACGTAGTTTCGATCAGGAATTTTCTGAAGAAGTACTCAAAGTAAAAGCAAGATTCAGGAAAGACAATATACCTATTGATCTGATCGAATATCTACAAGGCGAACGTCAGGGTTTCAGTTTTTACTGCAACATCCCTTTAAAGTAGAAACCCAATAGAGCCGGTGCTAGAGGCTGCGAGAAGTATTGCGTCTAATATTACCTCTCATGTAACAGACTCAATAAAACCGAGTCTGCTACTGTTCTCCCTTGTGTGTGTTTGTTGCTTTCAATGACCCTTTTTTCAGTATGTAATCTATAGAATATAAATCAAGCCTCTAAAAGGTGTAGGCAGTCCAACACCGTCACATAGCTCTGCAAAATATAAATAAATATATCAAGTATTAATGAACTGTCGAGATAGTCGTACATTGAAGTTATATTCTCGTCACAATCATCATAAATAGCTAGCTATCTTACGTCAGAAATAGGCCACCGTATTGCTTCTCAAGAACCGCAAGATATTATGTTGACGTGAGACGTGATTGGAATGACATGTCAATAAATTCGTTTCGAACATACTTCCAATATGGCAAAAACAATTGTTTAAACGGTCAAACCTGTATTAAGAGACCTCTAAATTAACGAGCAAAATTAGTCTCTTCATCACAGATAACCTCTTATACAGGTGAATGTTAATTTCAAACGTTATAGTTGGGAACTCAAACATATGATCAAGCAGATGCTCTCTTAATAGAGGTGTTCTCCTTAGACATGTTTAACTGTACATAGCTTTATATACCAAACATATGCGACTGCTACTTCTACCTAAACGGTATATGTGATCGTTATGAAACTAAGAAGAGTATTACAAGTGATGGTTAGTTTGTCCTCAATAAATTGTCGTTATTGCATAATCCAAAAATAGATATAAAAATCGAACAGAAAAAGGAGCATTCAAGGACGACAGCCAACCACAAACACAAACAAACAAAGAACAACTTTAAAGATGAATAAACAGCAAGATAAGACACCTCAAACACAAAAGGGTTAAAAATAGGGCTACCGCCTTGGAACGGTCAGTTGTAAAAAAAGGCGCTGGGGGTTTAAACCAGGTTCTAGGGTACACCAAATCTCACTCTTACAATGTACCCTATTGTCATCCCAATAAACGCGACAGTATAAATAAAGATATCCCCGCCAGGTTATATTCTCTAACAAACAAGGCAGCATTAATAGGTAATATAAGTAAAACACATAAATGATCATGTATATATAATATAAAAAAAACGTTGTATAGGATAGACAGAGCCTCGTATCCTATCATTTTATTCAACTCGTTTATTAAAATCAATAATACACAGTCACTCATGTAAGATCCATCATGTTCGAAAAACTTAAAATTCAGTAGCTATCAAATTTCCAGGATTTTGTTAAACGTATACGTGTCATTATCAGAGAACCTTTAGCCTTCAACCCTTCTGATTTGATCTAGGGTTTTAAAAAAGAGTACTATAAAATCTGCGCATCTGCACGTGCTTGCAAAATGGGAACTACGTTGCCTCCAACCCCAATTATTAATGTTTGAGTTATGCGGTCCAGGCACGTGAAATGACAAATCTGCTCACCTACTGAAAATCGCTTGATGTTTTTAATGACGTCATCCGACGTCGACGTCGTTTTCGCGCAAAATAATCATCCACACAAAATTAAACTGAATGATAAGATAGGAATTCCATCCAAAGCTATAAAAATAACACAAATACAATGAAAAGTAATAGTCATACAATTAACATTGATCGAAAACAATATTATAGGTTATTGAATTTGTATGGCTAAATATTACTTGGAACGAGTTGTTTTGGCAAAGGACGACGAGCTTTTTTTTCCGAACAACATTAAAAGTAATAGTCATACAATTAGCATTGATCGAAAACAATATGAAAGTAAACAATAAAAAGGTTATTGAATTTGTATAGCTAAAAATTACTTGGAACTCGTTGCTTTGGCGCAAGACGACTCGCAAGCTCGTTGTCCTTTGCCAAAACAACTCGTTCCAAGTAATATTTAGCCATACAAATTCAATAACCTGTAATATATTTTGTGTGGATGAATTTTTTGCGCGAAAACGACGTCGACGTCGGATGACGTCATTAAAAACATCAAGCGATTTTCTAAAGTTTGTTTACCTTTCGATAACGTTAAAAACAGTGTGTGAGTGACCATTTCAATTATTTTTATCAATTTCTGCCGTAAAAGATAGAAAAAAAACACTCGTATTTTTTGTTGACATTGGGGTGCATCATATTATTGACAAAATGCACGAGTTATATCGACTTTGTTGAGAAATCATAGCCAAAATGCTTACTTGGCAACGTGACATCCGTAAAGTGACGATTTTCGCTTGCCAGAGTTTCACAACGGTACCCATTGTAAATATGGGGACAGTTGTATCTCGGAGATGTGAAAATGTTAAATAATCAGCAGACACACGTGTTACATTTAAGCACAGAGCAATATCATCAAACCGAATACAGAAATATGTAAAACAATGACATATTATTTTCCATCGTCACGGTGTACGCACAGACATCTCAAACAACGTCAAACATTAGCTTTAGTTTACAAGACATGTGGCTATCAGGTAAATCTAAAACATTATAAACTCAACCAGACTGCCTGAGAAATCTGAGACATAATCGAACATGCCTTTCAAACTCGTGACTGTGCATGACATCTGAAACATATTCAATAAGTCGTTTTAGTTATCAATTTATTTAGTGAATTTCAAGAAACTCTAAATAATAAGTCGGGCATGCGTATCACATCGGCAACGGCTGTCGCAGAAATCCAAACCATATTCAACATTCGTTTCAAATTAATAACGTTAATGACTATTAATATATTATTTGGTTACATTTATCAACCGACAGCACGAGTAGGTCTGTTATATAAACAGATCGAAATGAAACGGGGTTTTACAGCCCATTAAACCATCATATTGATGCAGAAACCTCAGATGGAGATGAGATGAAGGATGACAATTACCATCAGAAATGCTCTCGCCAGGAAACAAACCCACGTGAGGCAGAGGTCTGTAGCTTTAAAGCCAATGCTTTATTGCACAATGAGCTACCGAAGCCAGTAAACTATTACAAAATAATGAATGACACTATGCTGACTCTGCCACTGAAACGATTTTTAACAGGTGTGATTTGTGAAAAATGCGGTTTATTATGACTCACTTCCGTATTTTTCACACCCAGTGAAAATGATACCAAAAGTTACAAATACATCAGAATTGGTACGTCTTCGGATACAATACATGTGTTGCAAGAGTTGGATTTTTAATGCAAGCTCGTGAGTCGGAAGTCACGGTAGTAGAACTCGTGCTGTAGTTGTATACTAGACATTATACTACAACTTCGGTCATGAGCTCGACTCCCGCATGTGACAGGTTCTCCTGCTAACTTGACTGTCTCTAAATACGACAGAAGGCACTGGTTTGAAACCCATGATAGTGACTGTAGCGTAACTCGACAATCAAAAGGACTTTGTTGCAATGGTGTAATAGTAATTATTTCCATTTGATCAAAATCTGTTTCTGTCCAAATCTAATTAATTATTCCATGGGTTAATATTGAATTTGTGTACACTTTACCTTATGTGTATGTTTCTACTGCTATGGTTATTTTCACGGTCGTCAGACTTTGTAATTAATAGCTCAGCTTCTCACATTCTTACGTTTGGGAGATGAATTATTCTAAACATTATATAGATGATCTTACATGAGTACTCATTCATTATTGAATTTACTAAACGAGTTGGCAAAATTATATAATGCGAGGCTCTTGCCGAGCATTATATCATTTTTTTCTAACGAGTTTAATAAATTAACGAGTTTAATAAATTCAATATCCCCGTGTGGTTGCCGGGGTAGAATACAACCACTGCAAACACACCGTCACATGCAGAGAGGTAGGACCCCCCACACCCCTCCCCCCCACCCCTCATTCATATTCATTTTGTCATTTTTTGTTCATGCTCATTAAAGGTCTTCATCATGACCCCTGCATTGTTTCAGGTGCCATCTCGCTCACATCACTAAGAGCAGTGGCAGAAAACAATAAACGTGGCTCCAGCGTAATTGGAGTTTTTACGATAGAATTTGCAGCAACTCTGCAGTTCAGGGTGAGAAGGTTCTAGGCCCATTTTCCATATTTTATCTCGATGTACATGGAAGATGAGCCTGGCATGTTCATGCCTGTTAGGCGCCATATAACCTGTAATGTGTTGGTGCGCCTTAAAACCCCAATTCAATTCAATAAATTCAATAATGAATGAGAACGAATGTTAGAGTCTATTTATTACATAACTCACATATCGACTTTTATTGCATTTTGCCTGTCGTTTTAACACGCAAAACCGACATGAACCGTGGGTCATAGTCATTATCGAATTCATTTGACAGCGCATACTAGGATTATTTGCATATTTATATAACTAGTTATACATGTATATGGCAAATATAGAATGGTGTTTTTCCACTCCCACACCATGAGTATGTGATAAACAAATATAATAGCTGTGAAATATGCGTTTCAGTATGAGGCACTTTCGGAAATTTCACATTTGCGATTTGTGAAAAATGCCTACGCAATTTCCACAAAAAGAAATTGTGAAAAATGCGATTTGTGACATATGAGGCTCCACAAAGCTGTCCAATTTGGATTAGTCCACCCCTTCACTTAGTATATGACTAATACTGTTAAAAGTCACCCCAAAACCCATACAGTCATACACACGTACGTTAAGATTGGTTAACGTGTTAACTAGTGAGAAAAAAAACAGCTTTAGGATGTTCAGATCGAATACTGTATATTGTACACAATATAGGATTGTACACAATATAGGATATTCTGATTATACATAAACGATCCCTTATTGTGTTTGTGTTTGACCTTTGACAGTTTAAAAACATTCACCGAACAGTTTTGAAAAATCGCTGATATTTTTTTTTATCCCGTCCAAAATGAAGTACATTTTCAAGACCTAGTTGCATATTTGGCACGCACGCTTATCTGTAGAGTTACCCTAAAGAAAATGGTGACAGATAGTCATAAAAATAATACGAAATAACATTTTTGGGTGAAAAAGGGCATTTTATTGAAATTTCAAAATCTGAATTTTCAAATTAATTTGAATGTTCCTAAAGAATAAGAAACACGAAACAGTTTTAATTTTTGAAATGTACTATGTATTTAAACTTGTGCGATGATGCAAACTTTAATCTTATTGAAATAAAGAAGAGATGGGCCTTAACTTATTTTGAGGAGTATATAACGAACGCCGGTATTATTTAAGAATGGTTCTTTCTTGTTTTTTGAAAAGAAAACGTTTTAAATAAATTGAATAAAAGTACTCAATTAGTAGTAGACACTATCAGTATAAGTATTGGAAACAATGTGTGAGCGACTGATACATAAAGTTCTAGTATCTTCTAAAACGTTTCAACAATTGTGTTGCCCACTCACCAAATGTTACTAAATCATGATCAACTAACTATCGGATTACAGAGTGGCACGAGCTATAAGAAGCATTAAGCTTGTAACATTTCAGCAGCAGGTAAATGATAAACATATCTAAAGTATCATATTTCACTATGGTTTTCAATTGCATAACAGCTTGCTAAAGAACCAAACAATCAATAGATTGCAGTGGGTCTGAGAAATATTTGATTATGAGGATAAAATCGATAGTGTCCCGTGATTAATAGATTGTGTATCAAGTTGTTATAGTATCTAATTGTGTGACGCAATTTGTTTGACTAAGGACAGGTATTGGGAAGCATGTTTTTGATAGTTTTACAAATGTAATATGCCAACTGGTTGTTGTTATTGTCCCCTGCCGGTCAAATGGACTATACTAATGGGACTATACTTCCGTCCGTTCAGCCTTCCCGAAGTTTTCCGGATAGCTGTGGCCACACTTTTTATCGTAGCTTTATAAAATTTGGCAAATGAATGCAAACATAAGCTTTCAATGCTCGTTTTTGAGGTCAATGCGTCAAAATCCAAGATTTGCATCGTAAAGGAAATGCATCGTAAAGGTTTCCGAGCGTTTGTGGCCGCAATTTTTCCGGAATCCTTTTCAAACTAGCCTTGCGTCCTTAGACAGACGATCTCTCGCTTAAATTTGATTTTAAGATTGACGCGTCAAATCAAAGATGGCCGCCGCATGCTGAATGCGGCAAATGCTGAATGTCGCAACATGATTTTTAAAAGATGTATTGGCATTTGTGGATACAGTTGTTCATGTATCCTATTCATGCAGCTGTAAACATGCAAAACTTCGTATACGTTCAATTTTGAGATCGACTGGTCAACATCCAAAAAAGCGCCACCTGACATAAGTCGCCTTTTGGAAGTTTCCAAACATTTGTGACTCAATATCCTCCGGATATGTGTGGCCACATGTTTTAAAGTAATACTATCATTTTAAAACTTGGTGTCCATTTGTATGAATACAAAAAACTACCTTGATTTTGAGATCCTAGCGTCAAAGTCCAACATGGGCACCACATAAACTTGACTCTGGGATAAATTTGTTTTGGTCTATTAACAATTCAGGAGACGTTCTTGATACAATTTGCAATAAACGTCAAGTTTCATCTGTAAGCACTTATGCCTTCTCTACACTATATACAACCTTACCACATCACCTTATCAAAGACAAGCTTATTGCTCCTATTCAAAAAATCATTCGCTAGGGAAAATACTACATTGTTGGCCTGTAATAATATGGACTTGCCAAGAATTTTGTCAAGCACTCATATTCCTATTAGATAATATTTTCGTCAGGTATGGAACGACCGTTTATAAACAAAATGTTGCTATCCTTATGGGTACGAAATGTGCACCACTTGTCGTAAATTTGCTTTTATATTGCTATGAAAAAGATTTCATGTTGAGTCTTTTACCAGATACCCAGGCAGATGTTATTGAAGCCTTCAATGACACCTCTCGGTATCTGGATGATATATTAAACATTGATAACCATTTCTTTTCTACTATGGTCAATAAAATATACCCTAAAGAACTTCAACTTAACAAAGCTAATATTTTTGATACTAACGCTTCTTTTCTCTATTTACAGCTCTCCATTGAAAATGGTGAAATAATTAGCAATATTTATGACACGAGAGATAATTTTAATTTTGATATTGTTAATTATCCCGATTTAGATGGGTACGTCGTTACCATAAACTTCGTAAAACGTTTGCAAAATTGTATTATCGTAACCCTGATCTTCTTTCCAAATATAAAAGTAATTTAAGAACTCTTCTGCGACAAGGACTATTACAACTTGACTTCTATGGTGATGTGATTTACAAACTTCGTAATATCATGATCACTTTTATACTATCTTTGTTAATCTTGTTAAACAGTTTATAAAAAGAGGTTATGACCCTATCATTTTGCAACGCACTGCATGCTTGGTGGTGGACCCATTTACAGTTCGCCACTATGCTTTACTCTTTAATTGTGCGATGACCGGACAGGCTGTGGACACTATGATGACGTCTACCTAAAGCCCAAAAGGACGGTGACGTTTGATGTTTGTCTGCAGTCTTGTCTTGTCGTGCCCTCAATGGTTTATTGCCGGTTCCGGCTATATTTGTCTCGGACTCGGAAAGCTGCTTTGGGTGTTGGACTGTGTATCAACGTCATTTTACTGTTCATAAAACAACTGTATTTTAGTAAGGATACCGGGACGCAGTCAAATTGTCTTCTACTACTTGAATTACGGTATCAGTTTCAGAGATACAGTCTTAAGGACTCACACCACTATTATCTCCTTTGAATACTCGTGACCTACACATGAAGGAGGTAGATAAAAAAAACAAGTTCGCTTTTCTATATTTGACAGGATACATTGATTTATCTTTATCTAGGTCCTACATCTACAGCATTTTAGGAAGAGATCACAGAAAAATGCATGTTGATATAAGATTTCTAGCTAATTCTGCCTCATTTTACACATCATGGGTCTAATCACCACGGGGTTGTATTTTTTGGGTGTCACGCAAATATGAAATTAAAAAAAGTTCAATTCGGTAAATATTTGTTAAATGTGTTTTAAATTGCAGATATTGGATCAATGAAGAATTTAAGCATATAGACATGTTGTAAAATATGTTTATCTCTATGCCACGAACAAAAACATTACAATGGGACCCTAGGGAACATTAATTAGGGTGTGAGACGTATAAATCTGTTCTCGGCATACGAATACAGCTGGTTCCAAATCGGTGTCGTCACTGAATATTGATTGATGTTAAACTTTATTATATGGACAAAGGCAATCTTTGTTTATTCAATCCTTCACAGTGTTAGCGTATGCTCGTATGTACATATCGTTGAACAGAGCAGATTCATTAGTTTTGTTTACTTCCATCGGGCTTATGTTCCGGAGCAGCGATCGATGTGGTCGGTGGTTGTAGGCTCGAACCAGGGATGGCACTTGTCCAAGTAACGATACGTATTATTGTGATGAAGAAACCTATACTTCATACGCTTTAGTGTTAAATTTAGACGTTCCACATACCCAGCCTTAGAATTATAAATCGTAAATATTGATGCAATGTTTTCACTTGTTACATTTTTCTCTTTGTGGATTAAAATTCTTTTCTTTGTTTCATCATTGAAAATAGGAAATACTATCTCCTTAATGTACTTACTCGCCTATTCAAACTTGTCAATAGTTGCATTTCACACTTCCATGCAAGGTAAACAATCAATTATCGCAACAATATAATTATAACACCTGCACACTGCACCTTAACTCCACCTGCACATTAACTCCTTACTCCCCCGTCTTTTCCCTTACTTCTCCTGAGTTATGCTCCACCGCACCCTCCCAGCATCCACGCACCCGCCCCGGAGAATATAAAACATGAAACTTTGTATAATTGCAAGTAACTCAGTACTAGTCAGATAGACTCGTCAACATCCACATTATATAATAAAAGAAAGGCTTAAAAACATGTGTGTAGCTAATCTGTATGAGTATGAAACTGCGTACACATTGTCTGCAACAAAAAAAAAAGGTCATACATGCAATAAAACTAGGTGGGGATGGTATAAGAGAACGTTTTTAAATTTATCAACATTTCAGCGTCAGAATAGGTATTTAAACGTTTTGGGGAAATCTCCCAAAATGCACCACTGAGCAGTGGCGTAGCTGTCCGATTTGTAGGCACAATCAATTCAGGACCACAGATGCGAAGTTTCTAGGGAGAAGTTTCTAGGTTTCTAGAGGGTATTGGGACAAGCACTCCTAGATTATTTTTTAAAACGAAATCAGGGTTTGTTTATATAAAATCCCTGATAAAATGATGCACTCTAACGAGTTTGGGAAGACCTTTTGGAGGAATAAAGAGAACTCCAAATCGTTCTTCGGACAAATTTCAAAATTTTGATTGCGAAACGTTATTCTGAACATTATTACAAACAGTCTACTTTCGGAATATTTTACAACAAAACCTTCCATCCCCAACCCAATCCCCTTACACCCACTCCCTCCGCCCCTTCGATTTTAATGCACTTTTACAAATGTCCTATCAAGGAAAGAGTAGTAGGATATCATTAATTACTGAGGGAATAAACGCAAAACAATTATGCACCTATCAATTATTTCCCCCGCCGGGGTAGGGGTATGGTAGCAAATCGATTTATTGTTCTATCCCCTCCCTAGGAGATCAGGGTAATCCCCAATGTTGGTATTATACCAGTTCTGTCTGAAGTCCCTATCCCGGTGTCAACGTTGTTGGTCTAATTCAATTTTTCCACGCAATATCTGTGGAAGGAAAATATGTCGAAGGGGATGGTGGTGGGGAAGCGGGGTTCAGGGGCATTCGCAACATCTCGTACACTGCTTCGCAGCCATACTGACGTCATTTCAAATTCATCACTGATATTCGGCAGGTGCCCTCCTGATTTTTAAGGACTTCATTCGCGGTGCGGTAATTCGGTGGGCATATATTCCTAATACATTTAGAGATTCACGAACCTTTGGGGACCCTTTTAAAAATACATAGAAATATAAAACAAACATTTGAGGAAAGTTTGGTGCTTTTGTCCGGCGTGTCTAGATTGGGTCATAAAACCTGGGTTTTGGTCCCTATAGCTATTTATATGCAAATCACCTGACCGGACTACTTTTCCCCCCATTATTTCAAGCGCCAAACACGAGAGATGATACTAGTATCGATCGAGGGCGAGAATGGCTTCGCAGCATGACTCGAATGTAATACGCAGGTTTCCATACTAGCGTGACACGCGTCAGATTCCCGTCAAAACGAATTTGCATTCAAAATCAAAGTTATCTTCAACATTTTGCAATGTCATTTAGCCCATTGCTCCATCTATAGTTTATTTACGTGAAAGCAGTGATAAAACCTTCATCTGTATTGTAAATAACAAACATGCAACGCAAATCATGGCAAGCGGCCATAATGTTTATGTAGCAACAGCTTAGCAACAGTGCATCATTTTCTGTGCCGTTGTCTTCCGGCTAACAGAATGTGAAGATTTTGAACATACCGAAGCGACGTGATACACACGAGGCGGGATTCCGAGGAATGACGGGATTGGCAGAGCGTTCACGATTGGGTTCAGGGGGTGTTTTCGAGATTTTTTTCCAGGATGGGTCGGAGTATTTTTCGAGATTTTCCAAGGGACTGGGGTGTTATCAAAACATATGCCATTTTCTAACGCCGATCTAGTCACCGTGTCTATGTTTGACCTAATTGTACAGTTCGTGTTTTTTTATATTATTAAAATGAATCCATTCTTGGTTTGGACTGAAAAAAGTAAGACAGTTTTTGTTCTATTTATAAAACTGGAAATCCTCTAATGTACTGGCCAATCGCTGTTGGTCTAGACATCGTTCTATGTGCAGCCGTTTATTTAAACGCTGTGTAGCAGTCTAAATCGTAACATCTTTAAAAACGAGTGTTCCGATTGATCTCATCTCATCACAATGAAAAAAACACCGCATATAATAGAAAATGCACTGCATATCATAAGAAATGCACCACGTATAAAGCCGTTTGTACCGAATATAATGCAATTGAAACCACCGAATATAAAGACGTATCTACCACGTATATTAGAATATGTACCACATATAAAGTCAACAGAAGCACTGCATATAAATACAAAAGTACTTCATATAATGTTCAAAGGACCTCATATATTATATAAACTACTGCATATAGTAATAAATGCACTATATATAACGATAACTGGACCGCATATAATAGTTTATCTACTACATACAATGACTTATCTATCGCATATAATGATTAATCTACTGCATATAAATACTTTTCTACCACATATAAAGATTTATTTACCACATATAATTAAAAATGCACTGCATATCATGAAAGATATACCACATATAAAGGGAATTGCACGGCATATATTATTCGGCAACATCATAAGACAGTCATGGCGTTCCATATTATCCAGTTTGAAAGAGTTCATAGAATGAGCTCTATAGCAGGTAATAGAAGTACATATAGAATAATCGTGGCGAAGTTTTCTTTGTTTAAAGAACGTGAACTAGTGAGAAGAGAGTGGAAACATCTGGAAGGAAAGGCATTCTGTGTGACCGAACAGTTTCCCAAGGAGGTAAATGACAAGAGAAGACAACTACTTCCGCTTCAAATAAGGCAAAGAATGAAAACAAAAAGGCATGGTTAGCGTATGACACGTTGTACATTGACGGAAAAGCAGTTAACATCGATACGTAGGGGTGTAAAGATGTTGAAATAAACATTCTATCCTGGAATGTGAACGGCCTTAACAGTGTGAAAAAGAACTCTCCTGAATTTGTGGATTTAATTACGGAAAACCATTTTTTTTTTCTATATGAATCGTGGACGCACAAAGATAGTGATGTGAACTTATCTGGCTATGTTGCTCATAATTTCTACCGTAAATTTCAAAATCGTAATGCGAAGAGGTGTATTCAACAAATAGAAATGCATGCTTTTTTGATAAGTCCTTTGTTAAACAGGCTGAGTGGTTTGATTTAGAATGCCAGCAGGCTAGAAGGTGTTATTTAGAAGCATTACGTGTATTTAATCGGCAAAATACCAGTTATAAACTTATTGTCGTGAAAAAATAAATCAGTTGAATTAAAAAAAACTATGCGACATTGAACATCTAACACGGGCGAAACCTAAGGAATTTTGGAAATATTTTAAAGAAAAAAGAAACAGAGTCAAAAGAAATCCCGCTTGATGAGTTTACGAAATATTTTTCAGAATTAGAAAACGATATTTTCCAATTTAAAAATGATGAAGCCGAAGATTTTTGCAATACTCATAACTTTGACGATTTAGATTCTAATTTTGAGGAACTTGACAAGCCCATAAATGTACAAGAAATATTAGATGCAGTTAAAAACCTGAAAAAATAAAAAGCTATAGGAAGTGATTATATAATGAATGAATATTTAATTGAAAGCATTGATATTTTATCTTCTCATTTGTGTGACATTTTTAATATTATATTTGATTCTGGATATTTCCCAGAAAAGTGGACTGAAGGTATAATGATCCCATTGCATAAAAAGGGAGATTTTAATAATGTTAATAACTATAGGGGTATCACTTTATTAAGTTGTTTATCAAACTCTTTACCACAATACTAAATAAAAGAATTGTGACCTTTTATGATAATAACCATGTTTTATCGGATGCGCAATTTGGATTCAGGAAAGGGCGCTCAACCACTGATGCATTATTTGTCGTACTAAATACTGTTCGAAAATATTTGAATGATAAGAAAATACTATATTGTGTGTTTGTTGATCTGAAGAAATGTTTTGATACAATTTATAGAAACGCATTGTGGTTGAAACTTTACAAAATGGGGATACAGGGTAAATTACTACGAATAATACATATGAAAAAGTAAAATCATGTGTAAAACAATGTGAAAATTATTCAGATTGTTTCGAATATGCGATTAGGTTAAGGCAAGGCGAGATAAACTCGCCGATATTTTTTTCTCTTTTTATTGAGGACCTAGAACTATATTTACAAAATGATATTAATACTGGTTTAGAAATTGATAATATTGTACTTATATTACTATTATTTGCGGACGATATGGTTATCATGGGGAAATCACCTGAAGAATTACACAAAAATATAAATTTACTTTATGACTATTGTAACCAATTGGGATTAGAGGTGAATACCGTTAAAACAAAGATTATGGTTTTTAGAAAAAGAGGTGGTTTATTAAACAATGAATCTTGGCATTATATTGGAGAGAACATAGAGGTAGTAAATAATTTCAACTATTTAGGTACAGTTTTTTTAATTATACTGGAAATTGTGCTCTGAACCAAGAACAACTTATTGGAAAATCTTTGAAAGCAATAAATGTTCTCTTAGTAAACTGTAGAAAAATAAGGTTGAAACCAAAAGTATTATGTCAACTATTTGATTCATTTGTGGGGTCTATTTTAAATTGTTCTTCTGAAATTTGGGGATATACGAAATCAAAGCAAATCGAAAGAATACATTTAAAATGTTGTAAACATTTTAAAAGTAAGAAATAGTTCTTGTACATCAGGAGTATATGGTGAATTAGGTAGATATCCTTTATTTATAACGCGTTATGTACAAATACTTAAATACTGGTTTAAATTATTGAAAACAGATAACATAACACTTAATAGCATTTACACATCGACACTAAAAGATTGTGAAAATGGTTATAAAAATTGGGCATCAAATGTAAAAAATATGTTAAACGAATATGGTTTTACACATGTCTGGAATGACCCAAATTCTGTTAATGCTAAATACTTTATAAATACGTTTAGACAGAGAGTTTTGATTGTTTTATACAACGATGGTTTGTTGATAAGGAATCAAGTGATGTACTTGAATTATAATTGAGTTTTAATTATGAATCATACCTTGATATTGTACCATGTAATCTCAGACCATATTTGACAAAATTCAGAATATCAGCACATTCGTTAAGAATACAGACCGGTAGATACTCTCGTAATAGAATACCTAGAAATGAAAGATATTGTCAATGCTGCCACAGTATTGATTTGGAAGATGAATACCATTTTATTTTGATTTGTCCTTGTTACACAAAAACCCGGACAATTTATATTAAAAAATATTATTATAATATACGTAGTATGTTGAAATTCTTAGAATTAATGCAGACACAGATAAGAATATTGTTATTAAGTTAGCTAAATATATTAGTACAGCTTTAGCTGTAAGGAATACAATCTTGATTAATTAAACAATGTTTAGCTCTTTTGTATTTTCATTCTCATATATCAGTTATTTAATATTAATATTGTTCATAGCAAATGTACTTTTGTCTAAATCACTCGACTTATTATGGATGAACATGTATGTATGTATATATAACGATGTACGTATGTACAAGTTAAATAAAATATATGTTCTGTTCTCTTGCGCACAACCACATTCATGTGTGTTAAATAAAACACCACCACCACCAGCACAACGTGCACCACCTCGTGCACCACCACCAGCAAACAGTAATAATAATTAAATTCAAAGTAAATGCTTATATCGTTTTGACCTGGCGTTTTGACCTGACTAACTGATCTAACTCAAAAAGGAACAAAGCCCTTCGTTCTAAACTCATTTCGCCCTCAGAATTTATTTTCTTGTGGATATTATAATACTTCAATTACTTTAATATAATAATATATTTAAGTTGTCTTATTGTGACGTTTTTGATTTTATAGTTCGATAACATATATCAAACAATATACTCTTGACTCTACACTAATGCCATATAGTCTACATTAAATAAGTCATAAAGATGTAACATTTAACAGATAATGTATGGTGCTGAGGTCCATATGCAAGTTTATGGACTGTTCAGTCAGACCTAGAATGTTATATGGACCGAAGCGAAGCTGAGGTCCATATAACGTTCTAGGTCTGACTGCCCAGTCCATAAACTCCATATGGACCGAAGCACCATACATTATTTGTTATATTATACCGAATTTGAACAACAAATTAAATCAATACGTTTTATGATTTATTCTGACGTCGTTTTTTTCGCACGTCCGTTAATATAGCTATCGGACCGGGCGCCCGGTCAATATATAGAGGTTATTTACTGGGGTAGGTGTGCCTCTTTGTGATATTGGCCCGAGATAGCCATATGAGGCCCGAGAGCTTTAGCTCGAGGGCCTCATATGGCTGTCGAGGGCCAATGTCACAAAGAGGCACACCTACCCCAGTTAATAACCTGTTTATTACATGTGTAACCAAAAACACTATAGTTTGGATAGATTATTAGATCTAAATTGCGCAAAGTCATTTTAAATACCTTTTATCTACTTGTGTACATTTTTAATTTTTTTTTTAAATATGACTCTTTATTTAGATCAATTTTTATTCATTGATTTTACAAGAATAAAACAAACGTATGACGTTAATAGGATATGCCATTTAAAATCGGCAATTCGGTACCTTGTTTCCAAAACACCAATTCAACCCCCTTAATTAAAATTACACAGAAACGTTTCTGACGTAATCTTTGTAACAGCATCGTCATAATGGTGACGTTGTGTTTGCCAGTGACGTTTTATTCCACGTCATTGACTTTGTCAGTTTTTGTGTTTACGTTTGAGCTTGTAGAAGAAAGGAAATTTCAAATGGCATTTGGTTTCGCAAATATAATTTAAGGATAAAAAGGTAGGAGATTATTTTTTATTTCACATACAGTACAGTACAGTATGTATTGTTTCCTGTGCCATGCCTTTTATTTAAAATGTAATTGAGACTCGAACGGCAGTACTGGTCGGGGGCCACTTTCGCTTGTGTACCGCTTCTTAAAAGTTCTTTACTTTTTGTTTGTTTCTGTTTCCAGTCGTCTGTGCTAAACGTCTGTCGATAAGTAGCATCGCGTTAGCAATTTGTATTGTAAAAACAGTTTTTAAATGAGAATGAATGACGGAAACTGGGTTTGGACGGAAACTGGTCCCTGAACAGTATCCCGGCACAACCACTTTTCGAACACATAAGGACAAAACATGAGATTAAAACCTTTACATTTAAATAAAAGACTTTTCCTTTCCAGTCAATGTTTTCATTAATTATAGTTCTAAAATTCTGCAGAATCATGCCAAATTGGCATGACCTCTATTGTTTATATTTTTTGAACAAAATGACGACCTACTTACCTCATTCCTAATGGAACATCCAACCTCTTTTCGAGCACTTCCGGTAAACATGAAAAGTATACTGCAGAACAGAAATTTGTACCCAATAATAGTTTTAACATATAGTCAACACTTCTCAACAGTTAAAAAATAATGTTAACCCATGAAAATAACTTTTAGAAAGTATAACAAATTATTTCTAATGTTGTGTTTTTTTCAGGTGCACATGAAAGGCAAAACAAGGTGTCTCCCCTTCTTATGACCCTACATGAGTTGAAAATGATAAATACACCCAATTTTCAAAATTGTCACATCTTCCCACAATTAACATTCCTAATTTGAGTAAACATGCTGAGGTTTGAGAGAATGAAGTGCTTGCAGGCCACACATTTTCCAGATTATTTTTAAACATTTTCAGTAAAATTACATAAGAGAGGGTAACTTTTTAAAGTGCCTATTTTTTATCTGCAGTATACTTTTGACTTTTTTTGCGGAGAGAAGGTCATGAGATGACGTCATCGATTGTGCAGACGACTCATGTAAAGATTTTAGTCAATGGAAAAAAGCTTTTAATCAAGTTTTAAGGGAAGGCAGATTTGGGCATAGTGAAATAGACTAAAATACACATGGAGGTTAGCTTTTTATATAAAAATTACCTCTCGTATCTCCATTTTTGTTTATATTATCAGGTTGACATTTCTACGGGAGTAGCTGTCAAAATATCAGGTGATCGTATGCAAATGAGCGCGCGCATTGTTATTTCCGCTGTTTATTCGGAAGTGTTCGAATTCAGGTTGTGAACGAAAAGTGGTTGTATCGGGATATATATTATAATAGGTTGTTGAAGACATTTCGATCAAAAACAACGAGTTGATAATGTACTGTATAATTTAATAGGTTACAGTAAATCTATCACACAATCGGCAAAAATATTTTTACGCCATATTGTAGGGTGATTTAGACCGAGTCGTTCTTGTTTTTCACAATTTCATTATTTAATGTCCGTCCTGATATTTGTTTGGCTACTAACGATCTCCTGCGTGTACTCAGGGTAGCGAGCATTCTGGCTGCCATTTTCAACCGTCGCAGTTGTCGTTGGTTGCACGTGCCGATGCACGATATGACTGGTTCGTGGTCGATTATTAAATATATATCTACAATTTAATGCTAAATGTATGTAACGCAGTCTAGATTTAATATGGATTTTCGGCCCGCCATATGGGTATTTTGGCCCTTCATATGCATTTTTGGCCCGCCGTTTCACGCGCTTATCTAATATGACCGCAGAGACAATGCCTGTATTACACGAAAAACAGGCCGTTTTTGTTACTATATATAGTAACACATGTAATAAGCAACTTTATGGACCGGATGACGTCACATTAAACAAAGAGTGGAATATGCAAATGAGGTGTAATATAAGTATATATCATACATATCATATAAAAATTAACATTACACACGCAACGCTTTTTCTTAAAAAGGCTTGTAAAACTACACCTCTCGATTAGTACCGCCCTGTTTACAATTTACCTATAAAACATAAAACGCACACAGACAGGAAAGAGTGATATAAGATTGGGTAATGATGTAACAGAGAAATATAAATCTTGGAGCGCGGTGTAGTAGAATTAAAGGGACAGTTATCAAATGTGTTTAGAATTAAGATTTATTAAAGTTAATATGGATAAATGTAGTTTAGCAAGTAGACGAATAACAATTTGTTAGAGTGTAAAATAAACATTCTAAAACAATGCAGGAGTTTGTCAAATCTGTTTATCAGGTAATACAGACGGTTTAAACAAATCCCGGTAAAGTGGCGTAACCCTATCTTATCAAAGATTACATGGTGGAAAATCCGCCGTTGTAAAAATGACACACCATGACGCATAATTATGATTTGCGATCGAAAACGTCGAAAACGGACAAAAGTCAACGAAATTCTTCAGAAACAATCAAAAAAGTTTCAGACTTATTAACTACATCGCGCAAGAAATTTCAACAATTACGTTCTCAATATTACCTACATTATAACGAACTATTGTGATTGAAAACTAAGACTGTATTTATCGATAAGACATTGTAATTGATCGGAAAATTTTCGTATTTTCCGGGATTTGAAAACGACTTGTGATGAAATTGAACTCGTGATTGTATTAACCAATCAAAAGATAACTGTCAAAGGCGTCCTGACCGTGAGGTTCGCATTACGTTGTGGATATTTCTATACAATGGCTAGTCTCTATCATCCAGACACACTCAAGCTGACTGCGAGCGCTAGCGAGCGTCTGGACTCACTTTTCTTTAAAAGTTTTGACCGATGGACGGCGCCAACCATCGAAACTGACTGCGACGTGACGTCATTTTGATTGCAACATCAAAGTGCATGTTCAATTACGCGCAACATTAGTTCCAATGGGATGTGTGTACGTCCTTATTAAATATACAATAAACTTCGTTTTATTGTAATTTCTCTAAAAACATAATATAATCTTACAAAATGATGTTTACAATTTAATTTTTAGCATTAATCGTGGTCCGCTGACTATGTTTGGAGTAATATTATTGCACAACATTGCCCGTAACGTCACGTACTTTTTGACGCCGTCGTGACGTATGGGGTGATTCAAAATGAAGTTGACCAATCAGAGGCCGGTGATATTTTTTTTTTGTCCACACCTCGTTTTGATGTCAAACATTTTAAAGAATCTTTACTCCAGACCATCGTTTGGACTTCTTGTGAGAGAAGTCTCGCGAGAGGTCTGGATGATCGAGACTATACAATGGCTGGTACTTTAATAAGGCATATTTCATTAAACAAGCCAAAACACGCATACCATTCATGACACAAAGACAAGAATCACTTTACAAAAACTTTTATAATAAAATAAATAAAAACAAAAGAAAGAATAAATATATATATATACATATATATTTATATATATATATATAAAGATGTAAACTTACCTAATTCAGTAATTGGGTTCAATATGGAACAAAGGATCATACTTTTCATCACACATTCTTTGTCTTCAAACGCGCTCGCGTGAAAACCGTTTCACCGCGTGTAACTGTACACAAATATCCATTATTAAAAACAAAAAAAACAATACTACAAACGTATCAATTATTAATGAAATTCCATTAAAATCCAGAAATTCCTTTGTCTACAGTCGGCCATATAAAAGTACTAACAACAATAATGATAATATAATATGTAATTAGCATAAACCATATAATAATGTGTGGTTATCATATAGTATATCTTAATTTAATTTATGAATGTAATGAACCATGACTTGAGAATAAATATTAATAACAAAAGTGTTCGCATGTCATGTCGAATTATCAAATATCATCAATAAAACCTGAAATAAAACAAAATATTTTTAATATAATAAACCGTAAACAGTGTAATTCTTGATGGATTTTAATATTTATATCTTTAATTTTAAATTATGTATATTGATTTTTTAATACCCATTCTAAATAAGTTATATCATCTGAATATAGACAATTTTGTTCATATTCATTTCTGATTTCTTGATATGCTTCTTCTTAGAAATATTACACTCATGCACAGAAAAATGTATATATATTTCTTGTACTCTCACAGTCAGTTCGAAAAAGGGAAACACACTGATTTTTCCCATATTTAACCTCGAAAACGAGGACGTTTTTGTTTTAAAATAACGGAGTTGTAACATAAGTATATATCATACATGTTATATAAAAATTAACATTACACACGCAACGCTATTTCTTAACAAGGCTTGTAAAGCTACACCTCTCGATTAGTACCGCCCTGTCTACAATTTACCTATAAAACATAAAATGCACACAGACAGGAAAGAGAGATAGAAGATTGGTCTTAGAGTAATGATGTAACAGAGAAATACAAGCAAGGTTTTACGCAAGCGTAAAAATAGCAGCAGAGAGAAAATAGCATTATTTCTGGGTAGGAACTTGGAACAAAGTTTAACATAATAACAGACCAAGTCACGGGTGTTAAAACAATATTCCAAAAATGAGTTGTCACGGAGACGTAAACACGCTATGACCGTGTTTTTTTAACAGACACTTTCTTCCCAATTTGTGCTACCAAAAGTGGGCGAAACCTTGACATGCCTTACAAATTGATTACATATTCAACTTTGTAGCACGACGTGCTAAAGTACACATCAGCCCAGAAATACAATTACTCACATGTATGGGATGCGTTTGCCTTAGCGTGCATTACAACACAGATAAACTGTTCATTGCTACCATGTGTAATTATAAGATTGCGTTATCAAAGTGAAAAAACTCAAAGAAACTATTCATTACTACCTTACCATGTGCAATTACTAAAACAATATAAGAGTCGCTGCCTTTCCAGCAGCGAATAAATCTTGGAGCGCGGTGTAGTAGAATTAAAGCGACAGTTAGCAAATGTGTTTAGAATTAAAATATATTTAAGTTAATATGGATAAATGTAGTTTAGCAAGTAGACGAATAACAATTTGTTAGAGTGTAAAATAAACATTATAAAACAATGCAGGAGTTTGTCAAATCTGCTTATCAGGTAATACAGAAGGTTTAAACAAATCCCGGTAAAGTGGCGTAACCCTATCTTATCAAAAGATTAGATAGAATGTTAACGTTACAAAGAAATAGAGATTATTTAACTGCTGAGATCGATTATAGGGAAATCCTTCACGAGATGGTAGACGTGTTGTTCTTTTCACAAACAAGAGTATATGAGTGAGTGAAAAAACAACACGACCACTATCGAGTGAAGGATTTTACTATAATCGAACCATCTAATTATTTAAGAAATAATAAATACCATCTATTTATTTAAGAAATAATAAATACGTACCTGTATTTTATCGGTGAATAAAATACAGTTAGGAGTTCGGATGATGCGTAGTAATTAAATCAAGAGTTAAACAAATCACGAGTGCGTTAGAACGAGTGATTTAATTACTCGCATCCGAACGACTAACTGTATTTTATTCACCGATAAAATACATGTACGTTTTTATTAACGACAATAACCGCATTGTTTACACTATTGTGGGGGCACTATATTATCTCGGAGGTCAAGGTAGTCAGGCTGCTATGGTTTGCAGGCTGTTCCATTGGGCGCCCCGTATGTAAAGTTCTGCGCGGTACAGTGCGTTTATATACACTAGTAGTCACGTTACAAACAATTAAGTCATTATAACGTCACATAGTGTATATTACTTGTCATGCTAGTGTGTGTTGTTATATGCATTACATGAATTTCTTTATGACACTGTCACGTCACGTGTGTCTTTTTTGAGTATTTGTTGAAGTATTAATCATGAGTATGCTCATGAGTCTTATCAGACTTAATGCATGAACTATCATGAAAATTGTAAGGTCTACGGCGGGATGCCCTCGACGGATGAAATATACGCGGGTAATTAATGGAACAGCTGTATTCATAGAGCAGTCTCTCTTCTTTGTGTATATGAAAGACTGCGGAGGTCGTGTTAGAATTAAGAAATTATAAATTTGTACCTGTGTTGTTTCAAGCTTTACAGTTAAGTAACTATTTATTATTTATACGTGTTGTCTAGGTAGCGTTATAAAGGCTGTTCGAGCCATGGAGATCCTCGGAATGCTGGTAATCCTAGCGGCCTTGGTGTGTCTGATACTGAAACAGTTCATCATGAAGGAACAACAACTCCTGCCCAAAGTGGGCGGTGGCTGTGCTATATTTGCAGGTTGGTGAAATATTATTAATTTTATTTCTTTAATTAAATCGTTACTGGTTATACATATACGAGATAGTATGTACTGTTTGATCCAAAGAGAGATACGTTAAAGGGAATGTCGCGACACAGCCAAACACACACTATCATTGAGAGTTCCGAAACGCTTGGAAAAAGGTGAAAGAATTATCAAAATCGGATGATAAACAAAAGATATGACCATTTGACGGTTATTCTAAAACGGATAACGTTTATGGGAGCCGCCATTTTGATAACTATCTCTAACTATTTCCCCCTATAAATCAGTATGTTTTTTATATATAATCTTTTAGAACTGTGATGTTATAGCTCTCACAATGGTGGCTTCGACATCAGTTTCAACACAACCTTAAAATGATCTTATCTTCCTTGTTTATTATCTGATTTTTATAATTCTTTCACTATTTTCCAAGTTTTTTAGAACTCCCAATAAAAAATATTGTTTGTCTGTGTAACTACATTTCCTTAACTACAAACTGTCGAACAGGAGGTGTGCCATCTCAGAACGCATCCATCAAAACACACACGCACGCACGCGCGCTCCCATACGTACGCACGCACACACACACACACACACACGTTCTTGGGACATATACACATATATTGCCATTTTGAAATTATTAAGTATCTCGTTTAGATACATTGCTTTTGAAAGAAAAGCATTCATTCATCGATTACTGCTCATTTCTAACAAAATAATAACACACAGTTTTCCATGACTTGCACGAGTCACTGATCACATATTTAATATTTATTCAGTGATATCTTTCGCTGAGCCTGCTACATAAAACGTGGATATAAACGGGTGCACCAAACCTAACGCTTCCCCTATTGTCATCCCAATAAAACAGGACAGTGCAAAAAAGAAATTCTCGCCAAGTTATATTCTCTAAAAAACAAGGCATCATTACTAGGCAATATAAGTATTACGCAGAGATAATCATGTATATATGAATATACAAAATACCTAGAAAGTAGATGTGCAAGTCGAACAGCAACTGCATCATTCAAGGACCACAGTCAACCATAAACACGCACAGAAACAACAACTACAAAGAGCGTAGTTGTGTGTGTGGGGGTGGGGGTGGGGGGGGGATGGGGGGGGTGGCTACTGCCAACCCAATAAAACGAGACAATGTAAATAAAAGTATCCCCGTAAGGTTATATTCTGTAACAAACCGATTATTTATGGAATTGATTGAACATAATGAATTATTCCATTTAAGTTATTAAGATCGCACATGTTTAGTTTTAACTTTACTGGCCAAGTCTTATGTGTCTATATGGAACGCCGGTCACGACATGTCATTTGTCATTGGCCAATTGCTATTTGCCAATTGCCATTTTGCTGTTTGCCATTTATCAAAATGGCAATAGCAATTGGCAAATAGCAAATGGTAGTTGGCAAAAAGCAATTGGCAAATGATAAATGGCAAAAAAACAAATGACAAATGGCAAATAGCAACTGGCAAAAAGCAATTGGCAAATGGCATGTCATTCCATAGTGTCTCTGTCCGCTTAGCAGTTTCTCTGAAACTACTAGTTAAAATAACTCGAATGTCACATGAATGTTTCTGATAGACAGAACACCTGACAGAATAGTCGATTCAAAATTTAAGATGGTCGCCATTACTGAAATAGTCGAACATTAAACAATTTTATTTTCAAGAGCGGCATTATATATTTTGACAATTGTTTTTAATTGATCGCTTTCTTGTCTCTGCGACATTTTCTAGATAGTTACAAAGCATTACAACAGGAAATGTATACAACTGACATCTCAATATATGGTCAATCTGAATCCTTGTAAAAGGCCGAGAGATAGTACATTTGTAATTAAAGCGAATATAGCGACACAGCCAAACAATCTTTATTATTAAGAGTTCTGAAAACTTGGAAAATAGTGAAAAAATTATCAAAATCGGATGTTAAACAAAGAAGATATGGTCGTTTGAAGGTTCTGTTGAAACGGATATGGAAGCCACCATTTTTAGAGCTATGACATCACAGTTCTAAATGACCATATATGGAATATTGATAAATATGAAAAATAACTCATTTATAGGGGAAAAAATTAAAGTAACTGTTTGAAGAATATGTATAACTGATGTCAATAATGCTGTATATGTCCAGTTAAGGAGTTTACATTCATTTGCAGTGATTTGCTTTGCTTTAAATGATATTTATCAATATTCCATATATGGTCATACGGAACTATGATGTCATAGTTTTCAAAATGGCGGCTCCCATATCCATTTTAGTACATTCTTCAAATGGTCATATCTTTTTTGTTTATCATCCGATTTTGATAATTCTTTCACCTTTTTGCAAGTTTTTCAGAACTCTTAATAAAAGAGCATGTTTGGCTGTGTCGCTACATTCCCTTTAAACAGTGTATTTATTGAATTATGCTGTCAATGCCAATACAATATGTTGCCATTACAATTTATAATGCATTTAAGTAAGTAAACTGATGTAATATTAGCCTATTAAACAGGAAAGCAATTCATTTGTGGGTTCACGAAAACTGGTGACATTTTGGTTAAAGTTCCTATTTTTGGTATTTAAGAATTAATTAATATAATTAACTAATATAACAGTGGGATATATTTAACTGAAGAAAAAAACCTTATTAAATATTGTATGCTAAAATTGTTTAGATAAGAACGTTTCAAACTTCTGTACTTTCAGGGTTACTGATGATTATTGGAACCGTTATTTACGCAACTGACGATGCTGTGAAATTACTAACAGATGGAGGTTTTTCATTACATGCGGGATTTGCCTTATGCATAGTTGCTGGTATACTCGGAATCGTGGCTGGAGTACTGGCCGTTATTGGAAACAAAAGTGAGACATAAGCGCTCATTCCCGCCTTGTGATCACAAGGTCTGAACTATTATGTGAAGTGATGTTTGTGGGTTCTCTTGTTTATAGTCACTCTGCAAGTTTAAATACAGAGTGTGTAGATGGTCATATACCACTATATATTGAATTTCCCATAAGCCTAAATTCTAGCCTTTTGGCCTTCGATCCATATTTCTAAAACACACTGGCTGAAAAAAAGCAAGCTTTCAACCTTTAATAGTTCACTGAAGGTGGGTATCCCCAGAATGGCAGTAAATAAATAGCACTTTTTGCAAATATACCCTCAGTACAACTGTACACATACAAATACAAATTTCAATCAAAATATCCTAAATGAACATGTTTTATGATGGAAATATAATATTTTGATATTTTATGGGGATTTGTTATGATTTGGATAGTTTCTCCAATCAGAATCTACCTTACAATCTGACTATTGTTTGTTATTAGTGCATAAATAGTGTTTATTTCTGTTTATAAATTGTATATTTTGTAATAACTAGAGCTTTATACATTAAACTCTTATTTAGCTATAGTTATTTTTTGTGTTTTTTTGTCCTTGTTATCTGGGTTCTTAAATTATTTGGCAGGAGCATTAAAACGGGAACAACAGATTTTTCTTGGGGTCTAGGGGTTAGACTTAATATTGCCAAATAAGGATATTTTATGTGCCTAAAAATGATCCTTTATTTACAAGGAAATTGTTTTACAGGGTTGTAATTATGTGCTATCATACGTTACTCATCAGCGTTAACTTGCGCTCGATTCTGTTCAAAATACCTGGTGAATTCAACTGTTAAAACCTGAAAAACAAGATGCAAACATCGTTTTTAATTGAAATGACATTATTTACATGAACTGGGCAGTTTTTAAAATGTTAGATTATTCTAGAAAAAAAACCCCGATAAATCTCCTTTAAAATCGTTGTGTAGAAGTATTACTCATGCATGAGTGTGCCGTTGCAATACCAGGATGACGATGTTCCCATCGAATACCGCAGTGTACACAGTTGGTGCCCTATGTATTCCGATCTGCCTGTCGACATAACTAACTAGCGTAAATGAGTCTTCATGCCCCTTCCATTGTAAATTGAAAATTTTGACAACCTGTTAAAATCTCAAACCTTGTTAAAAACCTGGGAAACTTACTTCATCATGCAAATAAACATGTCTGCTATTAACCATCAACATCGATGTCTGATATTAACCATCAACAAGGAAATGACGACGGGGGAGGGGAGGCTGGGGGTCGGGGGTGGGGTGGGGGAGGGGGATTTCACTGATGTTTAACTGTTCTGCCCAAAATCAGGGCATAAGCTGCCGCTCTCAGAAGTCATGGTGAATATATTTTGTTAGAAATCACAGATTTCAAAATTCCTCATTAGAATTTGCCACCAGAGATGGTATCGACCAATCTCCTGGCCTATGGACTAATGATAAACCTTGCAAAGATTGACACAATTAATTATCTTTTCCTTCGAGGCCTGTGTTGAAATAGCATAAATAATGATTCGCTGCAACTTTACTTAAAACATATTATTTCTTTTACATCGATTGCGAAACAATTTCTTGCAACTTTCTTTTAAGTGCAAAGTGTTATAGTATGTCAAACAAGGAACTACTGGAGTACAGAAGGTACGCAAAACTTCTTTGCTCTTTTATATTAGATTATGTCATCTTTATTTTTAGCTCTACTGGCCAAAGGCCAGGAGGGCTTATGCGATCACGTTTCGTCCGTCGTCCGTCCGTCTGTCTGTCTGTCTGTCCGTCTGTTAGCAATTTTATAAAATCGACATCTCCTCTGAAACCGCTTGAAGGATTTTGATGAAACTTCATCACAATGTTACTTGAGTGGGACCCTCTCAGATTTGTGTTTGTTGCGGCACCATTCATCCAAGATGGCCGCCATGGCTAAAACTAGGTAAATTAAGGAAATTTCAAACGACATCTCCTCCGAAACCACTTATTCCATTCTTGTGAAATATCATATACATGTTCCTTGGGTTGGCCTCTATCAAGTTTGTCGTCCAATATTTAAAATGGCCGCCACGATAACCCAAAGTTTACATAGAGTTATATATAGGAAACATGTTTATTGGGTTGGCCTCTATCATGTTTATGTTTTTAATCACATCATACCAGTAGAGCGTCTACAGGCCCTCTTGGGCCTCTTGTTTAGCAATAGGATCCTGGAACTACTTTCAATAACAGTAATTTGAGAGAGAAAAAAAACAACATATGTGTATCGTTAGCTTAAAAATGGTTTAAGTAAAATGAGCCTTAGTTTTTTGAAAATCAGGTAATTAATTTATGGGAAGATATGAGTTGGCTCTAAAGTATTTTGTTCAAAAACATATCATTCAGCTGTTACTACTTTACAAATTATAGCATTTACTAGCATGAACTGGGAATTGTTTCACAATCTATACTCAGTTGCAAAATAAAGTAGACACTGAGTTTTGTTTAGATTTAATCGTATAACGTTTTTTTAGAATTAAAACGACTAATTCCAAAATGAATATGCCATGTTTGGTACAAAAGTTTTTATCATTCCATTGTCAATATCATGTTGGCCTTTGTTTTTCAATAGGTCGAATCATTAAGGGACTGTCGCTTTATAAAGAGGATAGGGAGTAAAGTAAAATGTTCAAAGTGTCCTGTTTCTTTTGCAAGTGAGTATATGTGCGGCTCCAATGCATTTGCTTTTAAATAAGGATAGACGTCTGATAGTAATATAAAGTGCAACACCTCTCACGCCCGCTATCACCGGCTTAAGCGGTATTCTACGTTAAAGCCACACAGATTGGGCTTGATGATCCCAAAGGACCAGTCAGTAAGTACGATTGATTTGTAGTTGGGGCGATTTCTTACAGCCGCCACACAGCATTAAACAAACTCTAGTGAGAATGTCAATAAATACTGAAAAGGGAATCCCATGAAAGCAACATTCACAAACAATAGAGTTTTAATTGAATTGAATTGGGTTTTTAAGGCGCACCAACACATGAAAGGTTATATGGCGCCTAACAGGAACGAACATGCCAGGCTCATCCTCCATATACATCGAGATAAAATATGGAGAACGGGCCTAGGACTTTCTCACCCTGAACTGCAGAGTTGCTGCAAATTCTATTGTAGACACTCCATTTACGCTGGAGCCACGATATAGTGTTTCTGCCACTGCTCTAGTGATATGAGCGAGGTGGCACCTGAAACAATGCAGGGGTCATGATGAAGACCCTTAATGAGTATGAACAAAAAATGATAAATGAACATGAATTTGGGGGTGGGGGAGGGTGGGGGAGGGTGGAGGGAGAGGGGTTCTACACCTCTGCCTTCCCCTCCAACGGGATCTGCAATGGGCCTATTCTTTGCACCGTAATCAAACGAGGCCCCCGAACCACACGGGGCCACAAACAAGAGAGAAAGGTAGCAGACTGGGTTTTATTGTTTCTGCTTAATGAGATTATAAGGTTTAAGGTGCAACACCTCCCACGACACCAGCACCGATAATATAAGGTGCAACATCTCTCACGCCTCTAGCACCGGTAATATAAGGCGCAACACCTTTCATGTCTCTAGCACCGGTAATATAAGGTGCAACACCTCTCATGCTTCTAGTACCGGTAAAATAAGGTGCAACACCTCTCACGCCTCTAGCACCGGTAATATAAGTTGCAACATCTCTCACGCTTCTAGCACCGGTAATATAAGGTGCAACACCTCTCAAGCCTCTAGCACCGGTAATATAAGGCGCAACACCTCTCACGTCTCTAGCATCGGTAATATAAGGTGCAACACCTCTCACGCCTCTAGCACCGGTAATATAAGTTGCAACACCTCTCACGCCTCTAGCAGCAGTAATATAAGGTGCAACACCTCTCACGCCTCTAGCACCGGTAATATAAGTTGCAACACCTCTCATGTCCCTAGCACCGGCTTCAGCGGTATAACAGACGACATGCATGCGCTTTGGCACTATTATGTTGTTGTATTTTATGGAAAAGTATGTTTCTACTTTTGCTACTACACCGTTTTACCGGTCATCACGCTTGCACCATCATAAGCCAACATATACCCTTGATTTATCAATTATGCCCCTTTATGTTCGTGATGTCATATTGCCTGCTATGCATCTTTGTAATTAATGTTTGTTTCTATGTGTGCTTTCGCCTATGGTCCTTTAGTGCTTTATTTCTTGTTGGACTTGTTATATCTACTTTTACTTTCTGCATTGGCTGAAGCAGTCACAATTTACAGTTTCAATGAAAACTACCGATATCATTATTTACATCCAAATATTGCGCATATACGACACGTCTTGTAACCTCTATCCATGCTTTCACCTAAAGTTAGTCCAAACATTCCAGACTTGTTGATTATATTTCACTTATTATGCTCTCCGATATTTTCGGGGGAGCATATAGTTGGCATCATGTCCGTCCGTCTGTCCGTCCGTCCATCTGTCACGCTCTTGTCCGCTCAAATCCTCCTACGTTTTTCATTCGATTTGCATGAATCTTCACAGAAAGTATCAATATGAGGTCTATTAGCGCATAGTGTACGGACGTTCCGGTTCAATGATTTTGGCGAAGTTTGTCGAATCTAAACCTTGTCCGCTCAACTCCTACGTTTTTCATGAAACTTCATAGGAAGTATCAGTATGATGTCTGGTAGTGCATATTGTCAGGACGTTCCACTTGAACTGTTTTTGACGGAGTTACGAGCCTTTGAAGTTTTTTTAATCTAAAACTTGTCCGTTCATCTCCTACGTTTTTCGAATCTAAATTTCACGAAACTTCATAAGAAGTATCAGTATGATGTCCAGTAGTGCATATTGTCAGGACGTTCTGCTTGAACGGTTTTTGACGGAGTTACGAGCCTTTGAAGTTTTTTGAATCTAAAACTTGTCCGTTCAACTCCTACGTTTTTCAATCTAAATTTCACGAAACTTCATAAGAAGTATCAGTATGATGTCCAGTTGTGCATATTGTCAGGACGTTCTGCTTGAACGGTTTTTGGCGGAGATACGAGAAAGTTTTTCGAATCAAAATCTTGTCCGTTGATCTAATGTTCATGACACTTCATATAGGACGCATCAGTCTGATGTTGCCTAGATGTTTTTTTGGCAGAGTAACGGGACTTTGAAGTTTTTACTATTCTAAAGCTTCTAGAGCTCCGCTCAACTCCTCCTAAGTGTTTCATCTGAGTTTCATGAAACTTAATAGGAAGTTTCAGTGTGACAAAGGACATTCCGTTTGAATGACTTTTGGCGGAACTATGAGACTTTGAAGTTTTTTTTAATCTTGTCCGCTCAACTACTCCTTTGTTTTTCATTTAACTTTTGACACTGCATAGGAAGCATCAGTCTGATGTCTAGTAACACATATTGCCTAGATGTTCCGGTTGAATAGTTTTTGGCAGAGGGAAGTTTTTCAAATGTAAAACATTTCCGCTCAACTCCTCTTACATGTTTCATCTGATTTTCATGAAACTGGGTAGGAACTATCAATATGATGTCTAGTAGAGCATATTGTCCGGACGTTTTGCTTGATTTTTTTTAATAGCGGAGTTACGAGACTCTGAGGTTTTTCAAATACATGTATAAAGCTTTTGCGTTCAACTCGTACATTTTTCATCCGATTGTAGTTCACATGAGTACCTTTATTCGGGGAGCGACCGATTCTTGTTAAATTAATTGTTGTAGGACTTATTCAAAACCCTTTCCCGTACATTGAGCCTCTATACGCAGAAGTATAAAACCCGTTTTATATATGTTGTGCTTCAAGTTCATAAATGACCATACAAAACTAGAATCAAATATATTCCCATTTGGACAAGATATGCATTTGTTTCTGAGTTTTGATCCGATTACCTCCATTGGGCG
The DNA here is from genome assembly GCA_037043455.1 of Cyrtodaria siliqua. NCBI lineage: Eukaryota > Metazoa > Mollusca > Bivalvia > Adapedonta > Hiatellidae > Cyrtodaria > Cyrtodaria siliqua. The sequence continues at coordinate 302,817 of JAWPHD010000975.1, forward strand.
AAACCCAAATCAGATACTTTGCTGCTTTGGTCATACGTATTATGTATACAAAATGTGAAGAGAATAGTTGTCGTTTAGGAATGGAGCCATTACGGACAGACGAACTGATGGAATTATTTATATATTACATATAGCATATAAAGACAAGAGTTGCGCGCAACATGGTGTCTCGCCTAAAGTGGTATGTCCGTCATACATGTTTCAAGCAATCTTCATCTTGACAAAATCGAGGGTTTATAGTAACTGTTAACGCGGTGAAACACTGTTGTCAGCATTCAGTAGGTTAGCATTCATAGTTTTCCTTAACACATCTTCATCTTACCACAAGGAACGTCGTTATCCATGACCAATAACTCTGACTCTCATTTCGGCCGAGTTATACAGCCTTTTGAAGCTCGTATCAGAAGTAATATGGTAAACAATCATGAATGTTTTCCACTTGTCAATATTAAAGGGACACCGTCCATAAATAAAAATATTTAAAGCCACCCACTAGTGCCCCCATCGGTCCCGGGAAAAGGTCGTAGGGAAATCAACAAAATGATCCATCATGGGTATAACAGTAACGTTGAGCAATTTAAATAAAACAACATAATAGAAAATAAATACTTCACTGAAATACCACATCATAGACAGATGGCATGATACCTCTCCCGGTCAAATTATTCTGACGCCGGGCCGACCAGGTCTAGGACAACTCTGTATATGCTGACTGTCGAGTAAGAAAAACAGAAAGCCTCAGTAATTGTACAGGAAACTTCAAAAGAAGACACAAAGAGAGCACTGATTGTTGTCTTGAACGATATGGAGAGATCCCATGGATTCGGAAACCAGGTTATTGCATAGTCAAGTTCTCCGCTTATCGATTTCGAAATAAACTGTGTCGCGTTTGAGTGAACTTAAAATGCAAATAGTTCTGTGACAAACACATTTATACATACATGTATTTTGAAATAGTTCTGTGACAAACACATTATACACATTTAAAAAAAGTTCTGTGACAAGCACGTTTACACACATTTCAAAATAGTTCTGTGACAAGGACATTTATATATATTTCAAAATAGTTCTGTTCTGGGACAAGCATATTTATACATATTTCAAAATAGTTCTGTGATAAGCACGTTTACACACATTTCAAACTATGTCTGTGACAAGGACATTTAAACATATTTCAAAATAGTTCTGTGACACGCACATTTATACATATTTCAAAATAATTCTGTGACAAGCACATTTATACATATATCAAAATAGTTCTGTGATAAGCACGTTTACACACATTTCAAACTATGTCTGTGACAAGGACATTTAAACATATTTCAAAATAGTTCTGTGACACGCACATTTATACATATTTCAAAATAATTCTGTGACAAGCACATTTATACATATATCAAAATAGTTCTGTGACAAGCACATTTACACAAATTTCAAAATAGTTATGTGACAAGCACATTTATTCATATTTCAAAATAATGCTGTGACAAGCACATTTATACATATTTCAAAATAGTTCTTTGACAAGGACATTTGTACACAGTTCTGTGACAAGGACATTTATACATATTTCAAAATAGTTCTGTGACAAGGACATTTATACACAGTTCTGCGAGAAGCACGTTTACACACATTTCAAAATAGTTCTTTGACAAGGACATTTATACATATTTCAAAATAGTTCTTTGACAAGCACATTTACACATATTTCAAAATAGTTATGTGACAAGCACATTTAATGATATTTCAAAATAATGCTGTGACAAGCACATTTATACCTATTTCAAAATAGTTCTGTAACAAGGACATTTATACACAGTTCTGCGAGAAGCACGTTTTACACACATTTCAAAATAGTTCTGTGACAAGGACATTTATACATATTTCAAAATAGTTCTGTTCTGCGAGAAGCACGTTTACTCACATTTCAAAATAGTTCTGTGACAAGGACATTGATACATATTTCAAAATAGTTCTGTTCTGCGAGAAGCACGTTTACACACATTTCAAAATAGTTCTGTGACAAGGACATTTATACATATTTCAAAATAGTTCTGTCCTGTGACAAGCATATCTATACATATTTCAAAATATTTCTGTGACACGCACATTTATACAGATTTCAAAATAGTTCTGTGACACGCACATTTATACATAGTTCAAAATAATTCTTTGACAAGCACATTTATCTATAGTTCAGTATAATAACTAAAATAGTGAAAATAGTTCTTCGACAAGCACATTACATACATTTAAAAATAGTTCTGTGACAAGCACGTTACACACATATTTTAAAATAGTTCTGTGACAAGCACCTTACACACACATATTTTAAAATAGTTCTGTGACAAGCATCTTACACACATTTCAAAATAGTTCTGTGACACGCACATAACATACATTTCAAAATAGTTCTGTGACAAGCACGTTACACACATATTTTAAAATAGTTCTGTGACAAGCACGTTACACATATTTTAAAATAGTTCTGTGACAAGCACCTTACACACATTCCAAAATAGTTCTGTGACAAGCACCTTACACACATTTCAAAATAGTTCCGTGACAAGCACGTTACACACATATTTTAAAATAGTTCTGTGACCAGCAGACCTTATATGTGTTGATGAACCATTAAACTACATTCAATTCTATTTTGTTTCTTTAAAAGTGCATATTGAAAAGCCTCACTCACAAAATAAAGTGTAAAGCTATGCATTTTCAAAACAAATATTCTGGAGTAAATACTCATACTGAGATCAAAGACGACCAGTTTAAGGCAATACAAGTATTTTTTATTGTTGGTATTGCTACCCCTGCATTGGCAACAGACCTTTTGTAGGTACCTGTCATTCAAGTTGCACTTCCGTGCGCAAAAAAAAAACGAGTTGATGCTTACTAACAGTAACAAACCTAGGTTAATTCCACACTATAAATCAAGTACGAAGGACATCACAACCTATATTAAATTTCTTTCTTTCCATCTACAAAGAATAGATGATATGTGGAGGAATTATGACCAAAAAATGAACGAATTTAAATCATTACTAATGTCCTGGTCAAAAAGAATACTCACACCCATTTGAAAAATCACTGTCATAAAAAGCTTATATTTACCAAAGTTAAATCACTTAATTTTATCATTACCTAATCCACCTGAAGACTAGGTCACACTGTTGCAAAACCCTCTGGAATAATCACCCAGACAAAATAAAGACATCTGTTGTAACTCAATACTAAGATTATGGTGGATTTAGCATTATCACTTAGCGTTAGTCTGCATTACTACTAAACCTTTAATCTGCAAAAGTGTGAGCCTGCTTTCGAAAAGACAGTAATATAAAAGGCGCCACGACCAAGTAATCGGAACTGAAGAAACAAACACATCACAACCCTCCTTACGAAACAATAACACGGAACACGACGTAAAACTCAAATTAAATGAACTGTATGGAAAACTAAGCAGCGAGCTAGAGTTTGTTTGAATATTCGAATACATTCCATTAAAAAAGATGGATTTATAACAATACAAGGCGATGTTTACAGTTTATGTTTATTGGAATATATTGGTCACGGATTCAACAAAATAGGAGGAAGATCAAATGTGCAGTTAATTAAAATATATATATGTACTTTATGAACCCTGTGTACAGCAGTTCACAAAGACAAATGTACCTAATTGAAAGTTCTAGTATTGAAAATGTCAAAATACTTATTAACTACACAATAAGTCAATGCTGTGACCGCGATACACTGCCACATGTCACGCAGTTTGCCAAAAGCATATCACTGCGTGACACCGCCACACATGGGGGAAGCGGAACACGGCTTAGAAACTAGACTAAAAATTAACGAGGTTAAAATAAAGATATACAATACGTTGCGTGGCCAACATAAACATATGTGAACAGAAAAAACAAAACAGAAACTACCTCAAATAGAGGAATTGGCTGACGCAATTGTATCGTCAAAATTAAAAATTCCTCAAATAAAGAGCGCAAAAAGTGAAGTATTTATTTTCTATTATGTTGTTTTATTTAACTTGCTCAACAGTATTGTAATACCCATGATGGATCATTTTGTTGTTTTTCCATTTGTTTTCCCCTACGACCTTTTCCCGGGACCGCTGGGGGCACTAGTGGTCACAGGAGGACTGTAAACTAGCTTACCCCTCTGACCTTTCCTCGTGACCACTGGGACCCTTGTGGTCACAGAAGGATTGCCAACTCATAGACCGTCAAGTTAAAATCCATTGTGATACAGTTAGTTTGTATTAAATCGTGTCTTGTAGTATCTTTAATATTTGTTATCTTGTTGATTTGGCTTCTAACAAGAATATAGCTTGGCGGGGATTTCTTCATTTACATTGTCCCGTTTTATTGGGATGACAATAGGGTTAGAGCGAGGTTTGGTGCACCCTACAACCGTGTTTACACCCCCAAACCCCGGCCTCTCGCCCCCCGCCCGACCCTCACTGTTTGCTGTGAAAGCTGCATTTCCTGTTCGAATTTTATACCTGCTTTCATAATGTCCCATTGTTTTGAACCCTGTGAGTTCCTGGTCTGATCACATTTGAACCATGTGAGTTCCTGGTCTGATCACCTTTGAACCCTGTGAGTTCCTGGTCTGATCACCTAGATCAAACATTGGAAAACATGAAAAACACGTAACATATGTGATTTGCCGTGCGTTCCTTATAATTGCAACGACTTGCACTGAAACCCATTAAAAGCATTAATGATTATATATATTTATATAATGTATTTTATCATCAAACATTGATTGGAAAACAACTTGTTTTGTGTATTTTTGCATGCCACCATACATGATAAAGTTTCGTGCGGTATTTGGGGTCAAAGGCGAAAAAGGTTTGTGCTTAAGCATACAATATTTTGGTTCATGGGCTGGTAATACTGGACTTTATAATATATTACATAATGGCTTAGTTTTTATATTCCCCTCGTATACAGTTATACGTTGGTCATGTTACCAAAACCCTTCATGATATAGCTGATCAAACTATTCCAAAAACCTCGGCAAATCCAAAACACCCACGTAAACCCATGTACACCTTGGTACGATGATGACTGCAAAAAGGCAGACAGTGATCGTAAAGCTGATCTGAATGCTTTTAACTTGTGGCCAACAGAAAATAATTTAGATACATTTAGAGATTTTCGTGCGAAAACCCGTCGTAATATTAAGGATAGCAAGAGGAAATCCTGGAGATCTTACGTCTCTAGGCTGAACTCCCGCTCATCTCTTAAGAAGACGTGGGACATGGTCCGGAAAATAAACGGTAAAGGTAATTCATTCTGGTTGTGTAAATCATTTTAAAACTGATAATGGAGATATTGCATCTGTCAAAGATATTACAAAGAAATGTAAAAAGATCGGACAGGGAAAATAGCATCCAAGGAGGACAGTCAACCACAAAACACAGAAACAAACACGCAAACAGACAAATAAAAAGGCAAAAGTTATAATAAATGCAAACGACATCACAAACATAATTACAATAAATGACAATAGGGCTACCGCCTTGAAACGGTCAGTGGCAAAGTAGTCCACTGGGGGTTTAAACCGGTTATAGGGTGCACCAAACCACACACTTACCCTACTGTCATCCCATTAAAACAGGACAGTGTAAATAAAGAAATCCCCGCCATGATCTAATCTCTAACCAACAAGGCAGCATCAATAGGCAATATAAGTAAAACACAAATATGCTCGTGTAAATATAATACAAAAAAACAATAGCCCAGAAAGCCACAATGAAGGTACAATGAAGGTACTCAATGACTTGGCAGAAGCCAGAGCAACAAGAGAATAAACCAAACGCCACCGTCCCAATGGGCTTTAGGTAGGTGTCATCATAGGGTTCACAGACTGTCCGGTCATCGTACAATTAAAGAGGAAAACATAGTGGCGAACTGTAACAGGGTCCACCACCAAGCATGCAGTACAATGCAAAATGATAGGGTCATAACCTCTTTTGATAAACTTTTTAACAAGTTTAACAAAGATAGTATGAATGTGATCATAACCAAGAATCTTACGAAGTTTATAAATCACATCACTATAGAAGTCAGGTTGTGATAATCCTTGTCGCAGAAGAGTCCTTAAAGTCCTTAAATTACTTTTATATTTGAAACACTTTGGCAGAAACGTTTTCTAAAAAGTCTTCTTCTGAAAATTGTCAACCAAATTTTCTAAAAAATAAGAAACTAAAAGAACAGAGGAAAGTTGAACTTCAAGTCGAAAAATTTGGAGAAATACAATAAATTGTTCACTCTCAAAGAACTGGTCCTGATGATATCCATTATCAATTATTAAAACATCTACATGAAGCCTGTCTATATACCCTGCTTGATATATCTAATAAGGTGTGGGTGACGGGAAACTTCCCCGATTCTTGGCGGGAAGCAATCGTTATTCCAGTCCCCAAACCTGGACCCAATAAATTATCGCCCTATTGCTTTAACGAGTTGTATATGTAAAACTATGGAACGAATGATTAATGAGAGACTCGTTTGGTACCTGGAATCCAACAAACTGATAACAAAGTATCAAGGTGGATTCCGGCGCCAACGAGGCACAACCCACAATCTCATTCGATTTCAGTCATTTATTAGGGAAGCTTTCGTAAAGAAAGAACTTCTAGTCTCTGTATATTTTTTACTTTGAGAAATCTTATGATACTGCATGGAAGTACGGTATCATGAATGCTCTTTATGACCTTGGTCTTATAGGCCGATTACCAATTTTCATAGAGAATTTCTTAGATGATAGACAGTTTCATGTCCTAATGGGTTCAACCCTCTCTGACGTTCATGAACAGGAGATGGGTGTGCCACAGGGCAGCATACTCTCTGTCTTTTTAATATAAAAATTATAAGTATAGTTAAATGAATCAATTTTTGTGTGGATTGCTCTCTATATGTTGACGACTTTGCTATATGTTATCGTGCAAAAAACATGAACACTACTGAGAATCAACTTCAACAATGTCTCAATAAACTTCAGACCTGGTCGGATGAAAACGGTTTTAAATTTTCTAAATCTAAAACTAATTGTATGCACTTTTGTCAACTACATGAGTAACCATCATGAAGACCCTCATCTAACACTGGATGGTTCACCAATGCCAGTAGTGGATGAGACAAAATTCCTTGGTCTTATTTTCGACCGTAAATTAACGTTTATACCACACCTTAAATACTTGAAGGTCAACTGCCTTAAACCTCTTAATTTACTTAAAGTTGATGCAGACACTAATTGGGGAGCAGATCGTAAAGTACTTTTACAACTTTATAGATCTATAATCAGATCAAAGCTGGACTACGGCTAAATAGTACAAGGATCGATTCGCAAGTCATACTTGCAGATGCTCGATCCTATACATAATCAAGGATTACGACTCGCCTTGGGTGCCTTTCGTACATCACCAGCCGAAAGTCTATAGGTTGAAGCTAATGAACAATCACTGTCTCATCAGTAAGAACGCCAGCCCTATGGCGTAGGAGTATCTATATCAAACAAGGTCACGTGATAAAATCGATAACAAAATGACATTATCGGGAAAATTGTTACTGGTCAGATTTATACACCTCTTATCTATAAACTGTGATTATGACAAAACACAATCACAGATCGTTATTAAAGTAATAATATTCACAAACTACATTGGTCGAACATAATTGGTGTACGCTTCGTGTAATTCCCATTAATAGTTAAAGGTATTTTTCAAAGGGATGAATTTAGGTTGCTTTGAGGTTTAAATTGCCGACAGTGCGCTTTTAAATCAAAATCGATTTATTTCGTCATTTTGGAAGCGAGAATAAAAACAAATGCATGTACGCGTAGATAAATCTTTCCTCTGTCCATATGCAAAATTTTAATGAAATCGGAGACAAACTACTTTTCCCCCCCAAAATTGACTAACATGACCCACGGACTCAAAGACGGCATAATGCATATACATTTACAGACGCGACCGGGTACACAAGAAATGAAATAATTCCTTTATTTCAATACATATATTTCATATTTATATATCCATGCATTTCAGATTAAATTTCTGATCTATACATGCTTTTGGTTTATGCCGGAGTGCTCAAAATAGGTTTTAACAAACCAAATTGCAACGGTACGTCGGGATGGTGAAAATATATGTTGCAGTGCTAATTTTCTGAATCCGAAAAAAATAGCGAAAAAATGAAGTTTTAACAGCGAGAATGATTTTTTTTTATGAAAGTGTTTATTGACATGTCTGCTATTAAAAACCAAAATTTAAAGTCAATCAGAAAAAAATACTTTTTTTCCCCCCAAAATTAACAAAGTACACCGTATTCGCTAAAATATGAACAATCGCCTTTCGAAGTTAATGTTCACGCGGGATATAAAACCGTGAAATTTTGAAATCCTTTTTAAGAGATGTATTGATTTCAATATTGTTCTGTATTTAATAAATTATTAGAGTAGAATGTTCACAGTTTTTCTCAAGGACACAATTACGGTAGTATCCCTGCAACCCCGCCCCTCATCACCTCCCCCCCCCCCCCCCCCCACCACCACCACCACCCTCCATACCGTATTGATTAAGTTGTATATAGCTGCGAATGCGCAGTTTTAATCAAATTCGATTTATTTCATCATTTTAGAGGCGAGAGAAAGAAAAAAAGCATGTACGCGTAGATAAATATAAAAACAATCGGAGGCAAGTACTTTTTTCACCCGAAAATTAACGAAATACACCGTAATCGCTTAAATACGCCGAATCGACGTTCCAAATCGATGTTCGCACGGAATAAAATTGTGGAATTATGAATTCATTTATAAGAGATAAATCGATTTCAGCATTGTTCAGTAGTTGTTATATTATTGATGTAGTATGTTCACAGTATTTATGAGGGCAACATTACGGTAGTATCACCCCAACCCTGTCGGCTTCCCCCCTCCACCCCACACAATACGTTGTGTATTGCTGAGAATGCGCCTTTTATTCAAATTGATTTATTTCGTCATTTTAGAAGCGAGAATAAAAACAAAATCGCATAGATACATCTCTCCTCTGTATATATGTAGAATTTCAATAAACGGAGACAAGTACTAATTAACTAACAGGATCGTTCGACCCAAAGACGGCAACATTCATATTCATTTAGAAAGACGACCGGCTACAGAAACAATTAAATAATTTCGTTATGTAAACATATATATTTAAAATGTATGTGTCCATGTATTTTACACTAAATTTTTGATCTATATATACTTTGGGTTTATGTCAGAGTGCCCAATTTATTTTAACAAACAATGTTGCAACGGTATATCGGAAAATGAAATCATGATGGCGGCAATATACGTTGCAGAGTTAATTTTCGAGGCGGCAATATACGTTGCAGAGTTAATTTTCGAAATCAGAAAAAGCGATAAGCTAATATAAGTTTAACAGGCAGAAGTATATTCTTTTAACTTTTCGTTTAAAACTGAGGGGGGTGACTCGAGTTTTAAGAAAGCAAGATTGGCATGTGTCCCTTTAACCAAGTAAATTAAATGACTGACGAGTAACAGATAACAAACATTATATAGTGTAGACTCGAAGATTGTATAACATAAACATGTGGACATGACATTGTGTCAATGGAGCACTTGCCAGATGTGTGGTGTTGTGAAACACTGTACGCGTGAATCCAAAAAGTGCGGGTCTGTTATCTGTATAGGGCATATATAGTTTTTTAACCTAAATATATATTATTCTTTTATATTTACTTTTATGGTTGCATATTTTTTCCCAGAACGCAGTCATACTCACTACTATATTGAACGTAAATACTGAATATACATGTGCGGTGTGTTACGATCTGTAGTATTTGAAAACAGACATATTAAACATTTCCCTGAAAACATATAACGATGATAAATACTATATTCATAGAATTATTTTTTCCTGAAAAAAAAATACATGTTTGTTGAAATCTACTATATTCTGCGAATATTGCTACTTTGAAAATTTGAATACGTCTGTTTTCATCAAATAGCATGTTTTGTTTGTTTTAATATATATATTTTTAATTTATGAAATGGATGATCGGAATATATGTCGTACACACTGTTGAATCCTGCAATTAACAACAAGTGGTTTGGTTCACAGGCGACAGTATCGGTGAACCATACCACTTGTTTTACTGGATTCAACATTGTGCAAGAAAATATTCATATATTATACCATTAATATTATAACATGTGTGTTGTAACATATGTGTGTTGTAATATTTATAAACCAGATGTCTACCCCGACTACTTATCCTTGTTAATAAATGTTTGATAGTGGATGTCAGCAGGGAACTTGACCTTTGACCTAAAAATCAAACGGATCATCCTCTTTCCACGGGCCACCAATGAAGTTTCATGAAATTTGCTTTAGGTGAAGAGGAAAAACTGTGTGGGCAAGACTTTTCATTTTCCGGTCATGGTAACTGACCTTTTAACTACTGACTTCAAATAAACAGGGATTATCATTTCACCAAAGGCAATCAAAGTATGACGTTTTATGAAATTAGCTTTAGAGAAAGTAAAAAAAGAGTTTCATTGCGGATTTACTGACCTCAGTATTAATAGGGATCATACTCTTACCAAAGGCAGTCAACCTATGACGTTTGAATATATTTACTTCAGGGAAAATAGAGTTACGGTGCGGACAATGGTTTTAGTGATCGGATCAGTGACCTTGACATTTGATCTCGAACTAAATAGGGGTCATTCTCTCACCAAATGCAGTCACCAAAATGTAGTTTCATGAAACATGTATTTGCTTCAGTAAATAAGGAGTTACATTGTGGTCAAGGTATTTCATGATCTTTCAGAGTGATATTGGCCTTTGACCTATTAACCTCAAAATCATCAAACGGTGCAATAGTCTTATCACAGGCAGTCAACCTATGGCGTTTCAAGAGACTTCCTTCAGGAAAAGAGAAGTTACAGTGCGGACAATGCGTTTCATTATCCGGTCAGTGACCTTGACCGTTGACCCACTTAAAATCAAAAGGATCACCCTCTCGCCACAGGCAATCCATCCATTAAGTTTCATGAAATTTGCTTTAGGGAAAGTGGACTTACAGTTTACAACAGTTTACATTATCCTATTATGGTGACAATGACCTTTGACCTAATGACCTCAAAATCAAAAGGCATCATTCTCTCACCAAATGCACTCAAACCATGAATTTTGATGAGATTTGCTTCTGGGGAAGTGGACAGTGCAGACAAGGTTTTTCATAATCATTATTGGGTCAGGGCGCCCTTGACCTTCAATATATGATATGCACATACTGATGCTTCGTACAAAGTTTCGTCAAAATCCAACAAGTAGCGCAGACAAGATTTGTGACGGACGAACGGAAAGGCCAAATATAATCTGTCTCACCTACCACTTTGTGGTGGAAGACATAATTATAAAGACAATATTTTAGTTCATGTGTATACTTTATTAAGCAAATAACTGAGCGAACATAAACTTCAGCATTGACTCTGGCTAGTGGTGTAAATGGAGTCTTCTTTCACATGACGTGCAGCCTGAAAGAAAATAAAGACATAGAATAAAAAGTTAATATAAGTCAAGCAGAGTATTCAATTTGAATCAGGTGTTGCGAGGGAGAGCCAGGGCATGTTTAGGGGAATGGGACAGTTTTAAATTTAATTATTGTTTAACGCCTCATCAACACATTGTTTAGGTTATTTCGATCCGCCCCAAAGAGAGGAGGAAAGATACATAGGCATCCAGGAACCCTGCCCTACGCTTACTACCGATTAGATACCTATGGTTCTTTAACGTGCTTGGAGGACAGACTCCGATACACAGGACCACCCGGTTTACGTTCCCATCAGACGAACGAGGCTAGCAGGACACATCAAAGTAACCCAGTGGCGCCAGTAAGACTTGAATCTGTGTTCACTGGATTCAAAGCCGATATGCTATAAACGTCCCTTGACCAAAACTGAGTAAATAGCACATCAAATAAAGGGTCAATACATATTATATTGTGTATCATACGAGTATATGATTGATCTGACATGATTACAGAACAATTTTAATGTATTTTTCACCCAACAGTACAGCAAGAATCTATTATTAGGAAAGTTAAATCTGACAGAGGGTGCAATGCTCTATAAGCCATTTTTACTAGAAGGGGAATAAAAAACAACTCTTGCCAAAAATCTAAAATTGTTAAATTGTACACGTTTTGTTCATAGGATATTTTACTTGAATGACTTAGTAAGGTCATTTTACATGGGGGAAAATGAGATGTAGGGTCCTATAGAAACCACAGCGTCCAAACGCAATGGCATCGTAGGTCCGCACTGTACTGCAAACAAGGACTTAATAATACAATGAAACATTAATATACAATTATTTATTTTCTCTCTCAAAACCTGGTGATGCCTCTAGTTTTAGAAATAAAACACGATTAAATAGGGCAGTTGAGAAGACACTTTTGTAGATGTTTAGTCTTTTCTGATTTGAAAATGTGTAAAACAGACACAATATTGGAAATTTGCTCTGTGTCCCTTTAATAAATTGGGGACCCATCACATAGAACATAATCATATTGTAATTTATTGATGTTAAAGGGACACACGGCAATCTTGAAGTATTTATCAAGCTTTAACATTAGCATCTCCATTTGTTAACCTGGTAACATTTTAAATGTAAACCTGCTTGCATTAAAAATTCAATAAAAGTGTCAGTTTTCATTTTGTCTTCGTTATTCTATCAAATACATAACTATATTATAGGTGCACTATTATCAACAGTAAGTAATGTGTAAAACAATTTCTTCTGAACTATTCTAATAAATAATATTAATGATTGCACAAATGCAAATTATGCAGAAAAATTGACCGAACTCCAGAAGTTTTAAACAAATAAAGACTGCCTAGTGTCCCTTTAACACAACTTGTTTTCGCATGTATCCAGTAGATGTAGTTTACACGAGTTCATATGACAATCACGCTGCATTATCACTGAAAACATTTTTTACTCTAACTTTGAACAGCACCGTGCAAGCATAACACGTGTGGTAATACAAGCTCCATTTAAAGAACTACACAAGCGCAAACAATTTTTAAAAAGGCTCCCACCTCCATATGATCCAATGGCATTTAATACGGCTTGACATTCTGAAGTCGTCAGTATCAATTCACTTAGAGCTGCTCAAGGTCACGATTCACATTTGAGGCCCCTCTGAAAAACAACATCAATCCAATGTCAATGATCAAACAGACATAGTTTATCCCTTGTTATACATAATGTAACATATTTAAAAAAGAAAAGAAAAAAAGAAGAACTAAATTGAATAAAGCATGAATACTACTTGCGCTCAATTACACGGTTAATGTAATAAAAACATCTCTCATCATTCATTATACATGTAAAATATAATGTAGCCATTAAAAACATTGTTCCACTTTAAGCCCATGGGGTAGTCATTTCTTTTGAGACACACTGGATGCAAGCGTAGTAGCTCCACCTCCTTAAAAGCTTTTAAGTGAAGTACACTTTCTCGAAATTTGGCGCGTTTTATTTTCGCAACAGAAAGTATCTAGTAAATGTAAATAAATGTAAATTCAAAATCACTTCCTTGCCTCAAAACTCTACTGTACATAAATATGAATCTGACCGATTTCAGTCAAGTTTCCATTGTTTCAATGGTAGTTGTATCAGGGTTATGTATTCACGAATGGGCGAGAAAATAGGATAACATAACGATATAGAGACAACGCTAACAATTTACATTCATGCATCTGAAGGGTAGGGTAGAGAGGGTTTCTAGTTTCCTTACCCCCTCCTTGTTTTTGGTATGCAAGCTCCATCTACACCCCCACCTACTGTACTTGGATGGGGGAGTGGGGGGCGGGCGGTGCGGGGGACATTGATAGATTTCTATTAGTAATTGTCCACGAAACGTTCTACAGTTTACAATACATCCAGTTACTGGAAAGATTGGAGTACACGAAGATTATGAACTTTCTATTATACAGTACACACCACTTTTTTAGGCACTATATTTGGCCAATGTCTAAATATGTACGATCTAAAAGTGGTGTGTACTGTTTATTAACAAACACATTTTAATGACAAAACAAATACCTTGATAATGGACCTCTAGCAGCAGACAGTAATCCCAAATCCAATTTGCACCAACATGTCAATTTATGTCACGTGTCAAGTTATGTCACGGTGACCTGTCAACAACACTGCACCGAGTTGACGATAATGGGACGTTATTTCGTCCGGTAAGGTATTCGTTTTTACATAATCTACGGTATGAAACACTGTACGCATGTTGTTAGACTCCATAGGTACACGTAGTGCTCGCCGACATAGCTTGCCCAATTTCGGGTGTAAAAAAATGGCGTCTGTTTTAATTGAAAATTCGTAAAATAGTCCGTAAAATACAAAGAAATAGTCCATGTTCGCGGAGTAAAAATGCGAACAGAACTGATATGTTATAGGTCCGTGGCGTTCCTACATATACGAACAAACTAGCCCTTCAGTATGCCATTAAATTACAATCTAACCCTTCAAACCCAACTTTCGATACTGTTTTTAATCCTAGTTATGAACCTCTTTTTGATCGAAAACCGAAGGCCATTCGACCGTTTGGTCTTCGTATTAAACCAAAATTTAGAGACACTGAAATCGACCTAAATTTGATTGCCAAATACAAAGTACCACAAATTCCACTTCGGAAACACCAACAATTATTTTTTATCTTTGTAATAGTAACAAATCCAGTACAGACTCTACGGTCTTTCAAAGCAAATTTAATGAAATTTAATCGAAATACAGTAACTTTCAACATATATACACAGATAGTTCTAAAGATGGAGATAAGGTAGCTGCAGCAGCTGTTGTTCCCAAACACAGCATAAAGAGCCGCCTGCCTGACGAGACCTCTATTCAGGAATCTGATGATGACCATGATGTAATCTTTTCTGATTCCCTTTCATCTCTTCAAGCCCTGGGTAATATGAAACATGATAACCCAGTTGTGCTTCAGCTTTTAGAAAAATACAATTCTCTTAATATAGTTAATAATGTTATTATTTTCTGCTGGCTTCCAAGCCATGTAGGAATATGTGGTAATGATAGGGCTGATAGTGCTGCTAAAGCAGCATTAGGTTTACATATATATAATGTCAAACGATTTTAAAAGTTGTATTAACACATATATTCGTAACTCTTGGCAAGCCGCTTGGGATTTGTCAGTTAACAATAAACTCCATTCAATTAAACCGTTACTCGGAGAATGGCGTTCTTCTAGTAGACTCATTTGTCGAGAAGAAGTTGTCCTAGCCCAGTGCAGGATAGGGCATACACGTTATACTCATTCATATTTATTACGAGCTGAGCAATTACCAGAATGTATAGCCTGTTTTGCACCGCTAACGGTCAAACACATCTTGTTGGAATGTGTATACTTTGATCCTATGTGTCAAAGGTACTACAATGTAAATACTATGAAAGAGTTATATGATACTATATATTTTAGTTTTGTTTTAGATTTCCTGAAAGAAATCAGACTATATAAATCATTATAATATGTTCTTATATATATTTACTTGTTTATATACCCGTTGACGGGCATTTGTTGA
The DNA here is from genome assembly GCA_037043455.1 of Cyrtodaria siliqua. Lineage (NCBI taxonomy): Eukaryota > Metazoa > Mollusca > Bivalvia > Adapedonta > Hiatellidae > Cyrtodaria > Cyrtodaria siliqua. The sequence continues at coordinate 318,474 of JAWPHD010000975.1, forward strand.
TTTACATATATAGTTTATATTACTACCATATCATCCCTTATTTGTATATAGTTTTATCTTTATATATTTACATTAATTTTGTATTACTATTTCATTTCTTCATCTTTCATCAGTTTTTGCGCACAATATGACCTATTTATGTGTCGACGTGCTGTAAAACACCATTCATTCGTTCATTACATTTTCAATGTTAAAATCGGAATAAAACAGGGCACCAATGCGTTGGTAACGTTTCATTCTCGCATATTATTACATAAAGAAACAAATAAATTCAAAAATAAATAATAATCTGAATGAGGGATTTATTTAGAAAGTTCTAATTATTACAGAATATACAAATAATATGCAATAAAAACAAACATTATTTATGTAACACACTTCAACGACAATGAACGTGACGCCAGTTGTCAATCATGTATCCATTTAACCAATCAAATCAATACGATACCTCCGACTGACAATAACACGTGCAACTGTATTATAATAAAACCTATACATAGATCCGCTCTGTCAATCAAACATATATCTGACCATGCCAGTTGACCAATTAAAATCACATGAGGTATTTACCCCGTTACATAAAGCACATACTGTCCCACAAACAAACATTTTATACAATAAAACACATAGTAAAGTTTGTGGCCAAAAACAAATGGTAATGTTTGTGGCCAAACTTGAGCTTGGACAATTTTGGGCGGGGTTTATCGATTTGTACGGATCTAACAAGAGGTAATATACTCAGTTGCAAAGAAAGTGTACACAGTTCAGTTGCGAAAGAAATTGTGCACTGAGATTATTTTTAGAATTAATTGTATAAATTCCAAAATTAATGTGTCATGTTTGGTATCAAAATGTTTAACATCTTATTGCCAATATCTTGTTTTCATTTGTTTTTCAATAGGTCGAATCATTAAGGGACTGTCACTTGATAAAGAGGATAGGGGTGTAAAGTAATATGTTCAAAGTGAACACTTTCTTTTGCAACTGAATATATATCAATTATGGTCTCATCGAATTGGTTGATTTAAACATCGAGATGGGTGTAGATTTGTTTTGTAGCATGTCCATTTCAGCTGTCTGCCATACAGTAACTTCCAATAGCTGGTAGTTAGAGTATACTATTTATTCTGACAGGTGTTATTTTCAATTAAACGATTTAAACATGTACAAATACAAAAGGAATGTCAGTGACCATGCTACGAGACGGAGATATTAGGTACTGGCGTCACGTTAATTACATTTATTATCATCTGGGTCCAGTTCTTCAAAAATCGGTTTGTTTAATCATTGGTTAGTGAAAACTTTCAAAGTACATTTCTCTCATGCAAAATGTGTGCATTTATTCTTAACATAATGCTTTCACTAGCTCAATCCTGGTAAAAATATTCATTTGTCGGAAATTCAGAGAGGTTTAAAATGTTGACTTATTTAAACTCTCGGTTAAGTTAACAGATCATTCAACAACTTCAGTTTTATAATATAATTTTGCCTAACATCAGTGCCTTGTCTGAATTACAGAAGATATAATACGAAAGGGGAAATGTATACATCTGACAAAGTTTCAGATACTAGAAGTGTACGAATGAAGGAATGTTATCAACTATTAATTCAAACAGTGCATATCAGGATAGTATTTAACCGAGGAAAAAATCCCTTTATATGGAGGTCTGCTGGCATGCAAACACACTCCTTTTCCATTTTCAGTGTTAAACAAGACATTTTATATTTTACATATACATGCATGTAGGTACATTCTCAAAATTCTATCTAACTAACTGCCTCGGTGTGCTTCTGTGTTGCTACGGGCATGTATATTATTTAGTAAATCACAGACACTTTCGTATGTTCGTCTTTATCAAGCATACAAGGACGGATATTCATGGAATTAACCCTAAACTTATCAGTTATATCGATCGAACAATTGCAATTTATGAAGAAATAACCCAGGGAGAACATTAAAAAAGAAATAATTAAAAGCAATTGGTTTGCACTAGTGATGAAAGAAAAATCTCACAACGGATCCATTTACATTTACAATTAACACTGTTTGAGAGTGGATAGAACGATGGACTTGAAATCCTGAGAATATTTTATACATTTAATTAAAATTGCCTTTTTAAAAGCATAAATAAATCATTGAACTGTCCTGTATCATATCATTGTCGTTGAGTATACTCGATTGTTGCCAGATTCAACTTTTGAGTTTTGTATAATAAACAAAAATCAATTAAATAAAAGTTGACATTTCAAGAGATTCCTCAACCTCAAGTATAGCATTTATCTTTTCATGTTACATCTTTCCACGTATGTGTAATCACTTTCTAACCTACTCACATTTGTTCTTTTACCAATAGTCTTTCTATAATCATTAGGAGTACACACATACAGAAATCACTTCAAGCTTGTGCAATATTTCTGCTCACAAGTCAGGAAAGTCAATGCGATTTCATGACTCGCTCTTGTGGCCAACAAAGGCCAACACCCCCGCCACGAATGCTAGTATACCGGCAACTATGCATAGTCCAAATCCTGCATGCAGGTCAGCGCCTTTCGGTTTCAAATCACTGTCAGTGGCAAAAATAACGGTTCCTATAATCATCAGCAAACCTGAAAATATAAATGTTTGAAACGTTATTATACATCTGCGGAAGTATAGGACATACAATTTCAGTTAGGTTTTATATATATAGTAGGTCAATCCGGTTGCTCCAGCTGCCCGTGTTTTTGTTGGTGATGGCACACACTGATCTTGCAGCCGTATAACCAAACTACTGCCAGCTCAGCCATAATATAAGATCAGTGGGTATCCCACAGGGTTGTTCCAACGTCCGTGGTGATAAGTCAGACCCATTTGTTCAGTAGAAGTTTATCAGAATACGGCTCCTGTTAGGGCCACGTTTAAACAGTTAACATTGTTTACGTAAAACCAAGCCCCGTAACATCCTCTCCGTTACATCGGTGTTACGAGTGCTGCTTCCATTCCCCCAGCAGGACACGTCGACATCGCCTGGTAGTTGCTCGTAGATGAACACGTCCTTCTGGTGGCAAGGCACCGAACGGATCCAATAATATGATTGGTCGTACTGTTGTAATGGATATACTTCCGTAGGTCATAGTAATCATTCCGACGATCAATTAACAAAAGACGACGAGCATTGGATAATCACCGTAGTCACGTGATTAATAGTAATCACTTGGCCAAGAGAAACCAAGAGCCATTTCAGTGCACATCAAGCAAAGCCTCTTACTGGGCGTGATCAGACCTCCGTATTTTCGGGCAAGTGAAATAGCAAATCTAAATGAACCAGCAAAATATATTGAGATGTTTCACCAGGTATTTCAAGCTCTTTGTGATATTCAGATTTTTTTTTTGTTGTTGTTGTTGTTTTTATCTAAATAATAAACACTAACTTACTAAGTGGTTTACAACAATTTAATGAATGCTGGCATTGATATGCAAATGAACATTCCCGCCAGCGCAGTGTACCACTGTATTATGACGCACGCGCAATGCGCATTGAACACTAAATAAAATAGTGATGTCATTTAATAAAATAGAGACATAATCTGAGTTGTCATGAAAATCTAGTATAGAAAAGAACCACACGCCTATCATCTAGTGAAGGAGTTTCTTTATATGGAACACAGCAGTTAAATAATAAGCGCTATGTTAGTGCACGAACCTGCCAGTATACCACAGCCACCGCCCACTTTAGGCAGGAGTTTTTGTTCCTTCATGATGAACTGTTTCAGTATCAGACACACCAAGGCCGCTAGGATTACCAGCATTCCGAGGATCTCCATGGCTTGAACAGCTTTCAGACTGGTACCTATAAAACAAATTGTACACTAAAGTAGTAACAAGATGGTCATTGTCACAGAATATATCTTTAAATACATGTATAAATTAATAAAAGATGAGAGATACGATTAACAAATTGTTGATATGTTTCGAAAGTGTATGGTTACGATAGCCCAATCTCTACCCAGAGTACACTCGTTCCTCATTTGACTCTGTCAACGTCAAAGGAAGTAGGGCGAACGGTTAGGTCACGTGATTATTTAAAAAAGTTATGACGATATTTATAATAAATCTTTTGCGTGATCTGCAAAGATAAAATATAGACCTATATTAAATAATTTCATTTTTTTTTTTTTTATGAGTTTTTTTTATAGTAATTTTCTGCTATCGAGCTTCGGTTTGAAATGTTTACATATGCGTATCGATTGAGGTGAACTAAGTACGTATTAGTTTTGTAGTAAAATATTCCCGATTAAAACTTAATTGTTTTCGTGAATTATTTCAAATCTTGAAACATCTAATCTGCAGATATTCTGAAAATTATATTTATACAAGAAATAAATAAGTTTTAGGCAAACATATTCCAATTTAACAGGTTTTACCAAAATCTTGTAATTTGATATATGTGAGTGCAAGGAACGATAACTCGTGGAGATTGTCGATAGCCCTGATGAAAAGCTGTTTAATCGTATGAATGCCCAAGTCCCCAAATTGATTCCAAGATTTAAAAAAAGGAATATGCGCCATAAGATGTTGCTCGGGGATAAGGCATAAATAATAAAGGACCGAAAATATAACCACCAGTTACATCTCCTCGTGCTTCATTTCGGCAGGATTATTTACACGTTATATTAAACATCTTACGATAAGCCTTACATTTTTAAAATCGTTCACTATTTTTATCTAAGGATTCAAAGCAGACAATTATGTGTGCACGTAGTGCAGATATATCACATGTATGAGAAAATGAAATGAAATCACGTTTATTTGAAAAGTGTAGTTTATAGTGAAGCATTTAAGAAATTGGTTTTCTATCAAAATGGTCGTAATTTGTTCCATAAAACGGGGCTCGATGTACTGACTTGATGAAATCTGTTAATCCGACACGATTCAAACCAGGCTTAAGTTTTAGTGTTTAGTTTCTATGCAACGAGTTTTTTTTAACTGTTCTTTATTTCAGCTCAGGAAGTACCGTATGCAACGAGAACTGATTTCTAGGGTCTAATGGCAGCTTTGTAAAAGTATATATTATTACCCTACATAGCACAGAAATATGTTTTTGGCTCTCAAATATAGGAGCTAATTTTAAAGAAACTAACCCTACAAATAACGGCAAAATGACACTACAAAACCGTGTATCATAAATTCAGCTAGATATTCAGATCATATAATAATGTATATGCGCCGATTAAAATTATAGATTGTTCACGGGTGCTTAAAATACTCGCAATTGAATTACGTAAAGTGAATTATGAGTTGGTAACTCTTAATTCGACTCTAGTTCTGGTGTTTGACCTGGCTGGTGAAAGCCGTTTATATTGCGTTTATATAGTTTGAATACTCAAAATTTGTATAAATTATACGTATAGCATATAACAACTGTCCATGGTTTGCTTACAGTTTAATATAAATTACAAACATTCCGTATTTTTTTATAATTTAAAACAAAGTTGTTCGAAGACATGAATAAGATACGTTATAAGATACAGTATGACACATTAAAAACGTCAAATAATGAAATACACTTTGTTCGAGCTCATTGAAAGTTGGTTTTACATACAGCGGAAGCACAAGGTAGCACGTGGTCATGTGTTTTTGGTAAAGATTATATAGCCGGCATTATGGTGAATAATCAACAGTTCGCCAGTTTTAGAAGGAATTGTAAATGATGACATAGTTGATGATCATAGACCAAGCATGTAGCATATTTTTGTAATTTATAATTATAAGGGTACATAAAATTTAATTTGGCGAATTTTCTGTTCAGAAATAGCTTAATCTTAATAACGTATCTTATGCACAATATTGTATTTTTGCAAATATGTTAACCCAGTTTGATTATTTTAAAATAAACGTACACAAATTGAATAAATGTTAATCTTTAGCAATAAGAACATACCAAAACATGTGTTTAATACCACCACTGCATATCATCTAGAAATGTTCATACCCAAACGAAAAAAAAATATGGGGTTGTGTTGAGGGGCGGAGAACAGTACAAGTCTCAGTTTGTCCGTCTGTTAACACAACCTTCTCCACTCTACAATTCTTCAAGACTTAAAGCCACACGCATGAAACTTTACAGGTATATTTTGTCTGACTGATGAGAGTTATAGATCCGTATATAAGTTAAATGTCAAGGTCATCATAACCTTATAATGAAGCATCTTGTCCGCTCTTTAACTCTTCAAGAATAATAGTCACACCATGAAACATTGCATGTAATTTGTCAACGATGAGTGAATGACACTATACAGTTGTGGGTCAAACGATTTACTGTCACCATGACCTTGTAGAAAACCATTGTTCTCTCTATAACTCTGAAATACTTGTGAACAGAACAGGTAAACGAAGATGACTCCTATACAATTTGGGGACAATATGCTCAGGTAAAGATTGAAAGGGCATGCCAAAGATGTTCTCTGTATAAAAGAGGTATGTGCTACTGTCACACTTGTCTGTTGGGTGAAGTATATGTGAATCGTGGAAGCCACCAGTTTGTATGTCATCCGGTAAGGCTGTGGAACAACTGTCACACTTGTCTGTTGGGTGAAGTATATGTGAAGCGTGGAAGCCACCAGTTTGTATGTCATCCAGTAAGGCTGTGGAACAACTGTCACACTTGTCTGTTGGGTGAAGTATATGTGAAGCGTGGAAGCCACCAGTTTGTATGTCATCCAGTAAGGCTGTGGAACAACTGTCACACTTGTCTGTTGGGTGAAGTATATGTGAAGCGTGGAAGCCACCAGTTTGTATGTCATCCAGTAAGGCTGTGGAACAACTGTCACACTTGTCTGTTGGGTGAAGTATATGTGAAGCGTGGAAGCCACCAGTTTGTATGTCATCCGGTAAGGCTGTGGAACAACTGTCACAATTGTCTGTTGGGTGAAGTATATGTGAAGCGTGGAAGCCACCAGTTTGTATGTCATCCGGTAAGGCTGTGGAACAACTGTCACACTTGTCTGTTGGGTGAAGTATATGTGAAGCGTGGAAGCCACCAGTTTGTATGTCATCCAGTAAGGCTGTGGAACAACTGTAACACTTGTCTGTTGGGTGAAGTATATGTGAAGCGTGGAAGCCACCAGTTTGTATGTCATCCAGTAAGAATGTGGAACAACTGTCACACTTGTCTTTCGGGTGAAGTATATGTGAAGCGTGGAAGCCACCAGTTTGTATGTCATCCGGTAAGGCTGTGGAACAACTGTCACACTTGTCTTTTGGGTGAAGTATATGTGAAGCGTGGAAGCCACCAGTTTGTATGTCATCCAGTAAGGCTGTGGAACAACTGTCACACTTGTCTTTTGGGTGAAGTATATGTGAAGCGTGGAAGCCACCAGTTTGTATGTCATCCAGTAAGGCTGTGGAACAACTGTCACACTTGTCTTTTGGGTGAAGTATATGTGAATCGTGGAAGCCACCAGTTTGTATGTCATCCGGTAAGGCAGTGGAACAACCTCCTGTGCTTCAAGTTTGAAAGTTCCAACGCGTGTTGGCTGATGAAAAAGTACAAACGATATGTTATGTGTACATACAATATTCAATCTTTGTAGCTTAAATTATGCACAAAGTTTAACACTTTTTTGAAAAAGAATTCTTTGATTAACTGTGTTCAATCACTGTTAAAGAAAGGCGTAAGCAAAATAAATGGGGACCCAAGATAATATGTGTTATAAGCAAACAATGGAAAATTATGCATGTCTATGGTCCATATGTTCAAACATATGGAACACATTTTTAAATTTCATCAAATTAATGTCATCTAATTAATTTAATATATGTATAAATGTTATTCTCAACCAAATTGCAAATAAAAATGTCAGTAATTACATGCACACCCACAGTTACAAGTTCTGGAATAGTTTACTCGTTCTTTCAAATGTTGTTTTTCTACACGTAAGATACGTTATGTTTGTTGAACCCAGTGCAGCTGGCAATTCATCTAAATGTGTTTTTTGCAATGTTACAAATAATACTTTTTTTGTGAACATTATTCGGAATCAATTATTGAATGTTTAATTGGAAACTTAAAATAAGGTCAGGACAGAAATTATGGTGAACATTATATATAGTACCAGTAAGAATAAACAAAATTAGCTCATGTTGTGCCTAGTCCATAAAACATTATTCAAATGAAAAGCAATACTTTTTAATATTATTTGGGAAATGATAATGTTATATTTTTATATTGAACTGAAATGTTGTTGCAGTTTGCATATTTTGTTAGGGGTTCAATATTATATTATAACGTATCTTGTGCTTTGACTTGCATCTGTTCTTTTCCTATGTTTTACAAAATCACCTCATTTGGGGATCCTGATTATATATTTTCATTGCAAAAGCATTGTAAGACCAACTGGACTTCATTAAATGACAAATCACGATGGTTGATTTGTGTCACCTCACATCACAATTGAGACCATTAGCGTAGAATGAATGACATACCAATTCGGCTGTTGTTGGCGGCGGGATAGTTACTTTAAAGCTACAGACCCTCTATATTAACTGGTAATAACTCATGAATATGAATGAGTCACGTGTGAAATAGTTTCAAATCGACGGACACCCCAAAAGTCGGTATATAAGGCAGAAATCGATGCGTAAAATATCACACTTTTAATTAGCCTTCTTACAGGTAACATCGATAAATATACAGCTTCAGAATGTATGTGATAAAAAAAGTACTTGCCCGGAATGGGATTTGAACCACAGCCGTTCCGCTTTTTTGAAGTTTTGAAGGCCGTACATTTAACCACTAGACCAAGGCTATTTATTGGTTTGTTCTAGCATTATTAACACTAAATAGGCATTACGTAATAACTAACATACAAACTCATCATATCATGCGCTAAATAACAAGTCGATATATGGTTGTTTTGAGGCGGAATATTGGTTTCATATTGATAACATATAGTATTACACCAGGCAATGCTAATTTACGCGTCCGACAAGATGGTCTATATATTTATGGATTCACCTTGATTTGCGTTCAAAAATATGTTAAATTATTTTGCCTCATAATAAATTATAGTTTGTATACCAATTTCTCAAGCGGCTTTATAGCTCAGTGGTAGAGTACCTGACTTGAATTCAAAAGGTCGTGTGTTCGAGTCCCGAAAGAGACAAATCTTTTTTCTTCTGTAAATCATAATGTTACCTGTGTACAGGTACGATGTGCACTGGTCGATGTCTATACAATAAATGCTGTCCTACGTTATATTTGCTCGCTTAAATACCCGATTTCGACATGAGCTGGTGAACATGAAGTTACAAATTAAGACACTCCTACAAAGAAGAAATCGATTTATATAGAGGGTCTGTAGCTTTAAGGACATATTTCGAGCCTTTTGTATTTGGAGGGGAGAGAACTTCTATAGGTAACTGTAAATCACTGTTAGCCATGCAATTTCATGAGAACATTGTGATATTCAATATTGATTCAGATTATGAGGCCCACCCAATAAAGCCTTTTTGTGTGCAGTAAAGTACAAACACACAATAGAAAGTTGTTCATTTAATGCTTTACTATCATTCTTGTTCTAGAAACAAAAAAGAAATATCAGACAAGTTTGGTATTTAAACGAGCTAAATTACGAATATGATTTTCTAAATTACAAAGTTGTGTTTAGCTTTTCTTACCCAAGACAATATCTAATTTAGCAATGTAACACAAAGAAAAAATACAAGCGGGCCTCAGTTTATATACCTGAGGAGCATGCAGTCAGTAAATAAAAAAGATTCCTATGCCTTTTTAATGACCAAGTAGCGATGCGAAATATTAGGAAATATGTCCTTAAAGCTACAGAGTCCCTATATCAATCGATTTCTTCTTTGTAGGCGTGTCTTTATTTGTAACTTCATGTTCACCAGCTCATGTCGAAATCGGGTATTTAAGCGAGCAAATATAGCGCAAGAAATCATTTACTGTATATACATCGACCACTGCACATCGTACCTGTACACAGGTAACAGTAATTTTTACAGAAAAAAAAAGTTAGCTTCTTTCGGGGCTCGAACACACGACCTTCTGATTTCAAGTCCTGAGCTCTATCCACTGAACTAAACTGCTACTTGAGAAAATAGTATAATAACTCCATATATTATGAGGCAAAATAACTTAACAAATTTGAACGCAACTAAAGATGGATCAATAAATATGCAGTCCATATTGTCGCACGTGTAAATTAACATTGCCTGGTGTAATACTGTATCTTATCAATATGAAACTAATACTTCGCCTCAAATCAACCATATCTCGACTTGTTATTTAGCGCTTGATGAGTTTGTGCGCGCGCTCTTGTTATTACGTAATGCCTATTTAGTGTTAAAAATGCTACAAAATACCAATAAATAGCAGTATTCTAGAGGTTCAGCGTACATCTTTCAAATCTTACAAGTGCAAGGCTGTGGTTCAAATCCATTCCGGGCAACTATTTTTTTTATCACATATATTCTGGAGCCGTATATTTATCGATGTTACCTGTACGGAGGCTAAATAAAAATGTGAAATTTTACGTATCGATTTCTCCTTATATACCGACTTTTGGGGTGTTCGTCGATTTGAAACTACTTCACACGTGACTCATTCATATTCATGAGTTATTACCAGTTAAAATAGGGACTGTACAGCTTTAAGAGCAAAGCAAAAGGTCTGATTATGGCATTAGCTGCAAGTTTCATATTCCAGAGACAATTCCAGTTGAGTTGCTACTTATAAGCGAATATCATTCTTTTGTTTTATCAAATAATACGTCGTAAACGGAAAATCAACTTTAACTAAGGAGTTTTGTCCGCGTTCTCTCAAGCAGTTACATATATTGGACGGGCATTACAATATGTTCGTTAAATTTTTGCATACTGCCTTTCTAGAGTAATTATTGAACCGATGATGGGCGATATTGTCAAACAAGTATCATACAAGATCTTGAGCTGCAGGCCTGCCAAAGCCTTTTACCACAAAATCCTGATATTTTAAAAAATTAAGATTTAAAGCGTTTGAAGAACATTGTTAAATGGAAATTTGGAGCGCGCGACTTTGTTTTCGCTCTTCCTTTTTTAAAGCGAAAATTAAAATTATTGATGCAATTAATACAAGTTGGTGCATTGTTTGATAGTTATAGAAAATAATAGATTAGATAAATCAACGTGCACAAAAAAAATGTTTTAGGGAGGACTGCCTAATTCGGTTAGAAAGACTTGGTTACATTTCTACCACAACCGTTTTTTCATAAAAGTGCACTTACTTTTCTACATAGATGCGTGCTAAATGCAAATACAATGCCTTCAAAAGTCTTAAACAAATTATAACAAAAAGGTGTTAATTGTATATGCCGTCAGTGCATTACACGGATGACCCCAATTAAGTGAGTTAAGTCGACACTTGTAAATACTCCTCTGACTAGGGAGTGTAAAAGGACAAATTCGTGAAAACTGATAAACTGTGAAAATATTGCTGTTAAATCATGAACATTTTGTTTTGATGGAAAATCCGGAGATTGTACACTTAATCCAGAGAGCGACTGAAAAATCCGGATTTTACCCGGAGATTTGGCAGGCCTGGAGCTGTAAATTTACTGAAACATGACAAGTTGTTCCCCTTGATTTATCAAAAAAAATATATATTTCAACTCCAATACGGTCTTAGAAGCACAATAGTAGCTACATTTTTTATCCGATATAATGCAACTTTGTTAGAATAATTGTATACTCAGTTGCAAAAGAAACTGGAGACTTTGAACATTTTATTTTAAATCCTATCCTCTTTATCAAGTGACAGTTCCTTAATGATTCGACCTATTGAAAAACAAATGACAACATGATATAGACGATGGAATGATAAAACTTTGGTACCAAAAATGGCATATTAATTTTGGAATTTGTCAATTTCATTCTAAAAAAATCTTTATACAATGAAATCTAAACAAAACTCGTGTCCATTTTATTGTGCAACTGAGTATATGTTTATGAGGTATCGGACGCGCTCAGTGAAGTGGACAATTCACACACACAAAGTGTAAAATATATACATATTATGCATTTACATTCATGTGCAGTGATTTTCTTTGCTTTAAAAGGATATTATGCAATATGCCATAATTATATGGTACAGAGGTTTGATGACGTCATATTTCCAAGGTGTCCGCCTCTATTTATTTTATATTTATTTGCAATTTTAAGTTAGTCATATCACTTTTTTTTGCATATGTGATATTTTGATAATTCTTTCACCATTTTCATGGGATTTTAGAACGGTTGTTCAGCGGCTCGTCAAAACTTAGTTTATTTTATAGCAATCCCAGAGAAGCCCCAGAGAAAGGATGCGCAAAAGTACGGGTATCATGCCCTACTCTTACCATCGAAAAGATTCCTGTCGTTGAGTTTTGGTTTGATTTAAACATATTTCATTGCCATATAATAATTATGTGCAAGTACAATGGCAATTCCTGTCGTTCTAAAACGAAGTTATATTGCTTTAAAACTGTGATTATAACTTGACCATCTATTAACAAAACACATATTTGGGTGCTCCGTGTAATATGTGTTGTCATGGGGATAATATAATCAAAACTCGTTTGGCCTAAAATGGGTGTTAGTATAAGATAGAGCATTGCTCTATTGTATTTATACCATAATAACTAACATATGCTGTATATATCCTCGGGTATTACACGATGCATAGTGTGTATTTAGGCTATTGTGGTATAATATCTTTTATACCACAATAGCCTAAATACACACTATGCATCGTGTAATACCCGAGGATATACACAGTATATGTTAGTTATTGTGGTATAAATACAATAGATCATGAGCCTTGCACGTGTACGGACGAAAATGCACTCGCTAACGCTCGTGCATTATCTCCCCGTACACGTGCAAAACTCATGCTCTATCCTTAACTTGTACCATATCTCTAATGGTTTGCCTTTGTTCTTGCTTATGATATAATTTTCATAAACCTGAAGGTCTGAGTCTAAACCGTGCTATAACTGTCGGTATATTTCAGCAGTGTATAAATGACAGATTCGGCAGTTATACCATGGTTTACACACAACCTGTCAATCAAAATGTCAATTACCGGCATTGAATGGCTATGGTACAAAACATTTATAGCATATTTTTCTCGTGTGCGATTTATACTGCACTCTCGGTCCGCATACTCGGAAAATTATGTTGTAATTATTACATATTTTCTCTGTACGCGATATGCTATGCCTGATTACAATTTGATAACTCTCAAGCAATATAACTTACTCAAGTATGTCCGCGAGCGGTTTGACTGTCTTTCGTAATCTTAAAGTTAAAACTATCGTTTCGTTGTCTTAATCCAGTATCGCTTTGACTTTAAACGTGCTTGCATATTTATTAAATAGAATGTTGAATTTTCATTTGTGTGTGTGTGTTATTCTACCATATGTTTGACTATATTATTGGTGCAATATAATCAACAGTGAGTAATATACAAACGTACTTTGCTTTTATTAAATTATACCATTATAATTAATATGAATGATTGAACAAATGCAAGTTATGTATAAACAGTAAAGGGACGCCTCGAGTTTTTACAAAATCATGATGGAACAGTTGAAACGCTTGCCAAGAATACACCAAAACCAAACAGCAGGAAGTTTCATAATATATTTGATTACTTTACGTCAGAAGAAACATTATCACAGGCAATTATTTTAACATCACATGGAATGCTTACATGTGTAATAATGTTACGTACACGTAATTAGCGCCTTTAAATTCGGAGGCCTCGGTTGTTCAGTGTTCAGTGGATAAGGTCTAGCGTTTTAGAGCTATACACCTCTGCCCTCGCGTGAGTTCGCTCGCACGCGGAAACATGTCTGATGGAAAACTTCATCCTTCCTCTCATATTCATTTGAGGTTGCTGTCCCAATATAACCTTTTACAATGTGTTAACGGGACGGAAATCCCCATTTCCTCATGGTTACCTACTAAGAATGTTAAAATGCACACATTGCAAAATTAAAACTATTAAAATACTCGCCTGATCCATCCAAATCGGTGCATGCTGTCTGGTCAAGGGCCGATCGGCAATATTTCCATAATCCAAAGTACGCTGAGTATTTTACTCCTAGAACCTCAATGCTATTGTAAACCCAGTAAGGTATCGCCAGTCCGACTATATTTAAAATAAACGAAACCCCGCTCACAACAATTGCCACTAGTGCCAACATGGTTCGGTGTTTTTTATTTTAAGAACTTTCAATGAACACGTTTTTGCAATACCGAAGGCTCGCTTTGAACTGATATTGTTCAATGAAAGGGGTGGGTTACGTGCAGGGGCTTTTATACACCACTTGCGTTTCCCAGGTGATCTCGCGTTTTCAATTTCGCGAGATTGCGAGATTGCGAAATAGATTTCGCATTCTCGTCCTATTCTTCATTGAAAAAAACGCGAGGTTTGAATCCAAACTTTGTGCAAAAATTAGATATATATATAGGGTCCTATAGAAACCACAGCGTCCGGGCGCAATGGCATCGTAGGTCCACGCTGTACTGCAAACAAGGACTTGAAAATACAATGAAAGAGACAAAAAACAACAGAAAGGGTGGTGAATACAGGGTTACCGACTTGAAACGGTCAGTAGGCAATAAGGCCCACTGGTCAGCTTGAATCGATTTTATATGCGCACAATCCTCGCTATTATCTTGTCTTGAACGCCCAAATAGACAAGACAGTGTAAACAAAACTACATCCCATCAAAAGGAATTCTCTAACAATAAAATCCACATCCTGAGAAACTAACTAAACAAACACATACAAAATAATAAACATCTCAGGATGTATCCAGAATCGTACTGAACAACCATAGTAGTTGCAGCTAAAGAGAAAACCAATCTAGGGTACGCGATTTTCACCTCGCGATTTATTCACATTTTCATTTGGATGCGAAATTCTCGCCGTATTCTACAATGAAAACAAGAGATGTCGGAGAACAGCGCAGCCCGACTATTCGATTTTTCAGAGAATAATAAATTATATAGCTAGTATATACCATCAGAAAACAAGGCTAAAACAATGTGGGGTGGAGTTGGGAGTGCAACATAGCTATTTGTAAGAATTTAAATATAAAAAAAATCGAGTTTTGAGTGGGGTGGGTGGGGTGGGGGTGGGGGAGAGGCGGGGTGTGTGGGTAGTGGGGTGATGAGGGCAACATATATGTCTAAGAAGCTATGTAAGAATTCACCAAAACAAAATAAAAATATTTCGGGTGGGGGGGGGGGGGGTGGGGGGGGGGGGGGCGGGGAAAGATAGCTATGTGTAAGAATTGACTAAAACAACACAGAAATATGTAAAAAAAAAATCGAGTGGGTGGGGGTGGGGGGTGGAGGGTGGGTTGAGAGAGAGGGGCAGGGGGCAGAAATATGTAAAATAAAATATATAATAATTCGAGTTCTGAGTGGGTGGTGGTTGCGGGGGGTGGGGGGATAGGCAGGGAGTGGGCTGGAGGGGGCAACATATATGTGTAAGAAGCTATGTGTAATAAGTTAACAAAACAACACAGATATATGTAAAAAACCATAAACATTAAATAAAAATATTCCAGTTTCGAGCGTGGGGGGAGGGGGGTGGGAGTGGAGGGGGGGGGGGGGGGGGTGGTGTGTGTGGACGGGGACGGGTGCAACATAGCTATGTGTAAGAATTGACTAAAATAAAACAGAAATATGTAAAAAAAAAATCGAGTGGGTGGGGGTGGGGGGTGGGTTGAGAGAGAGGGGCAGGGGGTGGGGGTGGGAGGGAACAACATATATGTGTTAGAAGCTTATGTGTAAGAATTTACCAAAACAACACAGACATATGTAAAAAATGTTGTGTGTGTGTGTGTGTGTGGTGGTGGGTGGGGGGGGGGGGGGGGGGTTGGGCGGGTGGAGAGGCAGGGGGTGGGGAGGGAGCAATATATATATGTGTAAGAGGCTATGTGTAAGAATTGACCAAAACAACACAGAAAAATGTAAAAAAGAAAAAAAGGAAGGGGGTGAGAGGTCGGGGTGGGCGGGGAGGCGAGGGGCAACATACATGTGTAAGAATTGACTAAAACAACACAGAAATATGTAAATTAAATAAATAAATAAATAGTGTTTCAAGTGTGTGTGAGTGGGGGGAGGTGGGTTAAAAGGCGGGGGGTGGGGGGAGGGGGGCAACATATATGTGTAAGAATTGACTAAAACAACACAGAAATATGTAAAAAAAAAAAAAAAAAAAGTGGGGTGGGGGGATGGTGGGAGTGGGGACGGGTGTGGGGAGGGAGCCCATTCCCCAATATGGGTGAAGTATGAATAAGATGCAAAATGCAATAATACCAAAATTATAATATATACATGCTTACATGCAAACCTAGACCTGCCTTTATTGCACATTTCATGGGCCATCACAATTTGGGTTCCATGGGAGCCCAGAATTTGCAGAAGACAAAATTACATGTACTTATCCAACCCTTTACAACATACTATAAGGAAACCAATTCCAAAATTTAGTTCAGCTAGGACAAGAAATGTAAGAGATATAGACCTGTAAACACAGCTTACACGCAAAATTTGATGTGAAACAGACACATTTTAAGGGCTATCAGAATTTGGGTTCCATGGAAGTCCAAGGGTTACAAGAACCAGAATTACTTAAGCAGCCCTTAAGATAATGCTATAAGGAAGCTAATGGCCAAATTTGGTTGTGCTAGGATAAGAATTGTAAGAGATATAGACTTGTAAACACAGCTTACACGCAAAATTTGATGTGAAATGGGTTCCGTGGGAGCCCATGGGTTACAGGAACCAAAATTGCGTATGCAGCCCTTAAGGCAAAGCTATAAGAAAGCCCTAGGGCAAAATCGGTTGTGCTAGGATAAGAAATGTAAGAGATATAGACTTATAAACACAGCTTACACGCAAACCTTGATGTGGGACGCCGACGCCGACGCCGACGCCGGGGTGATTACATAAGCTCTCTTATTCTTCGAATAGTCAAGCTAAAAAACGCAAGATTTTCAAATCAAACTTCGTGAAAACCTCGCGCTTTTATATCGGCCTATTGTATGATGAAAAAAAACACGCGAGAATTACGCGAAGTTTGGGTTAGCAAACCTCGCGTTTTTTTCTCCGATGTACCAGAGGGCAAAAACAAGAAAACATATTTCTACGGAAGCGTATTCGTGACTCGTCGTGTCGGGTAATATTGAATTTCTCAATTTAAAATAACTCGAGTTGTTAAAATATATATCTATAAATCGATATATTTATGTCGCCAAAACACGATGAAATTCAATAAATGCAAAACAAATACGTTGAAATGGTTCTTTAATTTACAATAAATCGTTTTTAGTGAACTTGACAGTTTTTCTCTTCTTTATATCGCGTTGAAACAAAACAAAACAAAATATATCAATAATCGCCCTAATGAGTAGTATCTGTATTAGACGAGATATTTATCGGATATACACGAGATATTTATTTCAAGCTATGTACAGTATGTCGATTACGTGATATAAATATGTCGATTTAAAATCTAAAAAATGATAAAACATTTTGAGTTAACGTCATGTTTTAATTAAATCAAATTTACACCGGAATGATCGGCATCGGTCGTCCGGCCTGCTTCTGATTTCTTTACTACACTATGTTACGTGCATTCTAGTCTCGGACAGTTTGTTTGTTTGTATGGTGGGTTACGTCATTGGCAACACATGTAAGGTTATATATATGACGGTCGACAGGATAACAGAAAATTGAATTTGATGATAACAGATAACAAGAATTAACAAGTCTAGAAACAGTTAACTGTAAATAAAAGAAAATAACAATCCTAAAGTTTACATTTTATGATTGGTGGTGGAGAAGGAGAGAGAGGGATTGGGGACAATAAAAATAATTAAACAGATAACATTAAATTAACCAATAACGGATAACAGTCAATATTATTTCAAAATAAAAGATAACAAAGTATAAATTTCGCCAATTAATAACACAACAGTTTAGTTACACTTGTTGACATCACGTGCTGCTTCTCACAAGTTAAAAGTAAGACATTTTAAATTCTAAAAAGTTTAATTAATATGAAAATGCGTTTATTGTGAAAGTCACATAAAATCTCTCAAAGTCTCGCCAAAATCTCCCCTTACATAAGTGGCAATTTCAACCTAACATTTTCCCACAGGCCTTGGTGCTGTTTCCCATGGCTGAATCATAGTAGAACATTTTCAAGCTAATGATATACATGTATTAACACACACACACACACACACACACACACACACACTCCACCTCCCATTGTCCTTTATTGCCATTGACCGTTCCAGGCGGTACCCCATTTTATCACACCTTTATGTGTGTAATGTCGCCTGACCGCAAGATTGAAGATATAAATTAAAAGTGACCAATCTTTCCAGGATTTATAAACTAACGTTGATCAATCAAGATCATACACGTTATTCTTTATGACCTCGTTTTGATGTCAACATTTTTAAAGAAGCATTACTCTAGCCTCGGTTGACCGGCATGCTCTGATTTCTTCACTACACTATGCTTCGCGGATTCAGAACCAAGTCCTTGGGGGAAAATGGAGAGATTTTTTAAGGTTTCACTGCAGAAATTGGGTATCTTGGAAACTAAAGACAGGTAGCATCTGTACAGTCTTACATTTGATGTATCTTATCTGATAGGTAATTAAATCAATATATATGAGGAATAAGATCGGACCTATAACTGGGCCTTGTGGTACCCCTGCGCTAACTCTGTCGGAATCTTCGTTGTCAATGATTATCTATTGCAGCTTTTCAACACGTCCAAATACCCGAAGTCGTCATGTACTGATAAACATGAAAGTACTAAGAAAGACAAGCTTGCAAAGAGGTGTGCGGTTTATGTATATGGTCTGAAGCTTTAAGGTATGGTTGTGAATAACTGACTTTCAGAATTCCATTTCTATATGTCGGAAAATAAAACCTAATAGATCCCTAAACTATCCCTCAGGAAAAATGCATCTCCATTTCGTTATCTGCGCATCAGTGATTTTATTTGATGATTGAGATGATAGAAGACCGTTTTGGAATGCTACACATTTGAATGTCATGCATTATTGTATCGCAAACGTTATCATTGGGTATCACTTCGAAAGTTGTGCAGATTTTCTCCGACCACGACAGATAAAGGGTTGCATTACGTGCCTTTAAGGATCTCTGTTTAAATGAAGTTACTTAGAGACTGTGAACAGGTATCGTAATTTGTGTTGCAATTGTATTCATGTATTGGGAGGGTTTAAATTCCCAAATACTGAACTAGATTACACGAGAGCGGTGATGTAAATACTAAAAATGTGTGTGTGTGTCAGTTGTGGCCGGGTTTAAGTTTCCAAATATGGAACGAGATTACACGAGAGCGGGGATGTAAATATTAAAAATGTGTGTGTGTGTCAGTTGTGGCCGGGTTTAAGTTTCCAAATACGGAACGAGATTACACGAGAGCGGTACTACACAGTTCAATCTAGCGCAAATGCACGGAAAAGACGATTTTACAAGTAACATGTCAATGCAAATGAAGAAACAGTTTTCTTTTGCAAATACAGAAACTAAACCAAGAGTCCTCGAATTGTGGGTGAACGATTAGATCTCTTCACAGGAAAATAATTACTAGGAGGAAAATAAATACTATGATACAGACACGGATAATGACATCTTACTATTTTAAATATGAACAGGTAAATTCAATAAAGATTAAAATCAAAACTGTATTGTTAGTTTAAAACATTCCACTGGTGAAACTATCCTTTAACTTGAAATGACAAAGCCATGCTGTCACATCAGAATGCGCAGGTTAGTAATTCAATATTCGAATAAGGAAGTTGACATTAGTTGCCATACTGTTGCATTAACCTCAGAGGGTTTTCACGCTCAATGAGCACACTTCTCTTTAACATCTTACCCATTGTATATCTGATATGTTATCTATTGTCAAACGAGTTGGAATCTTAAATAATGTATGAACATGATGATTCAGTCAAAACAACATTAGCATTGTTTGTCAACGAATCTACTGGGATATTAGAGGGAAGACTGATTACATACAACGCACAATCTGATAACTACAACATGTACAACTTTTAAAGGTGCAATACGTTTAAATTATCCACCTATATAGAGCGGTAATGTAGAATTACAGTAGACGCTTTGCAGAAACTTCATATAATTAGGTTTTTTAATTTTTAAAAAAAGTGGTGTATCGCTTATAAGGCAGGAAGTGGGTGGGTGTAATTTTAACATAACTGTATGGGAAAGATGTACACATTTTGTGAATTAAAAACTCATAGAATTATATAACTTGAAGAAATATGTATATTACATATATTAGTTTATTTTAGCCACGTCTTGTGTTTCCAAATTAAACTTTCCGCTGACGGAATATGGTGCTAAAACTATGTAGTCTGGTATTTTTTGCTCTCTGGTTTTACGCATTCATTCACTGGTTCATAATTTATATTGTTTTTGACACACTACTTTTCTTTTCTCGACTTGTTTTCCCTTGTATTCAGTGGCTTTCGGGATTCCAAAACAGTTTAAGATATTATTTTGACAATGTTGTCCGTGTAATCCCACTAATTGGCACCAAAATGATACATTATTTTATTATTCCAGATAATACCGCATAATGTTAAAACTTAAACATCAACAGTACAGACGTCCTAAAATGCGAAAGGCAATTTAATTAGTATGAGACGATCTTTCGGAGCTAAGGCTTTAGAAACAACCAGAGTTACTGAAAATTGGTCTTATAACGGTACCATTCTCGAAGTGGTCGATGACTTTAACTATTTAGGAGTTGTGTTCAACTATACAGGGTCGTTTACACTTAACCAACAAAAGTATGTGGTAAAGCGCTTAAAGCTATGAACGTTCTATCAATACATATAAAGAAATATGAGTTAAAACCGAAAACAGCTTTACAATTGTTTGATGCTGTTGTAGGTTCTATTCTTAATTACGGCAGTCAAGTGTGGGGTTTTACCTAAATCCAAGGAAATTGAAAGAATTCACTTAAAGTATTGTAAACAAGTTCTTGGTGTAAAATTATCGACAAGTAATGCAGGGGTATACGGGGAATTGGGCCGTTATCCGTTATATATAAATAGACATGTTAGTATCATTAAATACTGGCTAAGAGCGGCCAAAACTGATAAAGTTATTATAAAACACGTGTTTGAAAGCGCAAAATCTGACTGTGAAAAGGGATTAATAAATTGGGTGTCAAAAGTCAAGTCATTACTAAATAGTAGTGGTTTCATGTATGCATGGTTTGACCCAAGCTCATTAAATGCAATACAAACAACGACTAATAGATAATTATATCCAACACTGGTCAACCGACCTTGAAACGAATAGAGTGTTAACTCTGTACAAATCTGTTAAACACCTTTTGAATATGATAATTATCTAGATGTATTGCATACCAGGCGCGATCGCAGTGTTGTAACCAGATTACGCTTGTCCTCTCATAATTTAAGGATCGAGACAGGGAGGTATTCTCGTGAGAGGTTAGGAAGACATGAACGGATATGTCAAATATGTAACACTAATGATATAGAGGACGAGTTCCATTTTGCGTTAATATGTCCTGTTTATAATACAATCAAAAGTAAATTTATAAAACGATATTATAGCCATAGGCCTAGTATGTTTAAATTCATTGCTCTTCTTCAGTCAACAAACAAAAAAGATGTTATCAATTTTAGCAAATACATCTCAGAAGCATTCTCTTTAAGACGTACCATGATAAATATCTTATAATCTCGTTCATCCTCACTATAATACAATTGTTCTATTGTACCGTATTAGATATTATATTTTGTTTCCTATGTATATTTTTTTTCCATGTTATATCTCTTTTTTTTTATTTTTTTTTTTATATTAATTCATAAATTAATAAACCTGTACTAATCTTGTTATTGTGGTCAAATTATATTTGTAAAATATCTGTTTATAATGTGAAAAACTATGTAATAGTTTAAGTCAATAAAATTTCTTCTTCTTCTTCTTCTTCTTCTTCTTCTTCTTCTTTCTTCTTCTTCTTCTTCTTCTTCTTCTTCTTCTTCTTCTTCTTCTTCTTCTTCTTCTTCTTCTTCTTCTTCTTCTTCTTCTTCTTCTTCTTCTTTATCTGGTGTACCTCGGACGACTTAAATAGATAAACTGGCTGATCGTGTCGTTCTGGAAATTTCCGGACAAAAGTAGTTCTTACCAGAGCCGAGGAGGAGGTCATTGTAGAATACGTGAAATTGATGGTAGAAACTGTTGATCTGTTCATCCGGTTTGACTTGGAACCTGTATGTGAGGAAGCCATCCAGCTGGATTGCGGAACGTCGGTGGTTCTACCCAGGTGGCCGCCCGTGCACGAAAATTGTCCGGAGGGGCACCTGGGGTCTTCCCCCACCAGTGGAAGCTGGAAAGACGCCATATGACCTTAGCTGTTGGTGCGACTATAAAATCCAATTCAATTCAATTCATCCGGTTTAAAGAAAAGAATTAAAAAATGAAGTATAGAATATCACAGAAAAGGACGGACGAAACAATCCGTTAGAAAACAACTTGGTTACATGTTATTAAGTGAAGTGACACTCTAATTGTAGTCTCTTATTACAGAAGAACAACAAGCGCAGAACTGTTCTGTGAAGTTGTGCTTGTTGTGTGGGTTCTATATGTTAAGCTAATGTTTTCAGAAATAGTCGATGATAAAGTTTGTGTCATACTTTTTTAAAAATAAAAAAGTGTCGATAATATACCAACCAAAGTGTGTTGATAAAACCATGTATACTAGTACTTAAGTATAAAATCTGATGCATAACTTATTTACTGTTGGGAGTGCAAAGGAACAGCAACGAATACAGATCAATCAAATGCTGGTTACTTGCTTGGTATAAACGTTTTCCTTAATGTGACAATAATAGTCTGGTTACCGATAATAGTCACAAACTACGTAGATATTTCTCAAAATTGTCTCGAAAACATACTGGAGAAGTACAACACCAACCTTAAAACACTTCTACGACTAGGAATATCACAACCCTTATTTTATGGAGATGTGGTCTATAAACGTCGAAAGATAAAGGGATCTGGCGAGTTCCCTGATCACTTTACAAAATTAATCAGGATGTTCGTCAGAAAGGGACACGACCCTTTAGTATTACAACGCACTGCATGTTTAGTGATTGCCCCTCCACAGTCAGTCACTACGCTTCACGTTTCCCTTGTGCGATGACTGGACAACCTCTTTGATCTCTATGATTGCACCTAATGAAACCCCGACCAAGGGAGGTAGTTGCATGAGCTTTCGTTCCTCGCGTTTTCTGGTCGTACCCTAGATTGGTTTTCTTGCTGTGAGTGTTCAGTACAATTCTGGATAATTCCTTAAATGTTTCTTATTTTGTATTTTATATAGCTTTACAACAACATCTTAGTGTTTAGTTTGTTAGTTTCTCTGGATGTGGACTTTATTGCTAGAGAATTTCTTTTGATGGGATGTAGTTTTGTATACACTGTCTTGTCTATTTTTGGGCGATGAAGACAGGATAATAGCGAGGATTGTGTACACATAAAATCGATTCGAGCTAACGCGTAGGCCTTATTGCCTACTGACTGTTCCATGTCAGTAACCCTGTCTTCACCACCCTTTCTGTTGTATTTAGTCTTTTTCATTGTATAATTAATTAAATACTGCTCCTTGTTTGTAGTACAGTACGGACCTATGATTAACATAAGAAATGCACATGTAATTAACTTGAAATACGTTATTTTTAAATTTCTCAAAGTCTCGCCAAAATTGCCCCATTACTTGTCGTTTTTCCCCAGGTCTTGATTCTGAAGATCATACCTTAGCTAAGAAATCAGAAGCAGGCCGGGTGACCCGAGACAAATCCGAGTAGCATAGATTAAAGAAGAAATGAGAAGCAGACCGGATGACCGAGGCAAGTATAAACGAAACCATTCCGTTGTAAAGTTTATTTAATTAAAACATAACGTTAATTCGATTTGTTTTAACTTGTTTTAGATTTTAAATTGACATCTTTATATAACATAATCGACAAACTGTACATAGCTTGAAATAAAATATATCGTGTATATCAGATAATACTCATTACGTCGAGTACCTTTATACTGGTATATTTTTATTCATTTTGTCTCAACGCGATATAAAGAAAAGAAAAAAAAGTCAAGTTCATTACAATTTATTTATTGTAAAATAAAGAACCATTTCAACGTATTTGTTTTGCATTTATTGAATTACATCGTGTTTTGTCGACATAATTATATCGATTTATAGATATATATCATAACAACTCGAGTTATTTTAAATTGAGAAATGCAATATAACCCAACAAGACGAGGCACGAATACGCTTCCGTATATTTCGTATTCTCGTAATCTAATAAGAATAAAATTGCGAGGTTTGCACGAAGTTTGATTTGCAATCCTCGCGGAGTTTTTTCATTGTACAATATGCCGATATAAAATCGCGAGGTTTGCACGAAGTTTGATTGCAAATGTCGCGTTTTTTTCATTGTAGAATACGGCGAGAATGCGAGATTTATTTCACATTTTCGCAATCTCGTTCAAATGTAAACGTGATAAAATCACGAAGTTTGCACGATGTTTGGCTTGCAAATTTCGCGTTTTTTTCAAGGTAGAATAGGACGAGAATGCGAAATTTATTATTATAACGCGAGATCGCGATGGCCCTAACAGGATTCCGTATGATATACCTTGTTTACTAAGATACACCTTTTTTCCGTGAAGCATGTTGGTACCCGATAAGACCAACACAGTTCGAAATAGCGTCCCATGCATATCTTATCATTCAAAAGGACATTTAAAAGTTAATGTAAAACCCTTGTTAAAGTTGTATCAAATCGGTTATTTTGTAATTTGATATTTTCTTTTTTGATATGGACAGAGTTATAATATGTGGTTTAAACGTTCAGTTTTGTTGGTACGTTTATTAGGTTTTGCAGCTGGGATGAAAATTGAAATATAGCCCTGATGGCAGAAAAGATAGATTTGTAATTTCTATTGGAGTACTTATAGCTATATCTGTTAAATGTAGTTTAGAAAGGCTTCTAACATGTTTGAATTTGCAGTAGTGGCGCTATGCATTAACCAGACAGATGTTAACACTGTTCTCGCCTATGAAACAATAACTATTGCTCCTAATGACACGCACTAGTCATGTGTCTACGTTGTGGCAGCACTATAAAGTTGAGCATAGAGCTCTACCAGAGTCATTTCTGACTCTGTCAACGTCAAAGAAATTAGGGCGAACGGTTAGGTCACGTGATTATTCAAAAAAGTTATGACTATGTTTATAATAAATCCTTTTGCGTGATCCGCAAAGATGAAATATAGACCTATATTCAATATTTTCAAAGTAAAACTCTATGAGTCATTTTTCTTTAGTCATTTTCTGCTATCGAACTTCGGTTTGAAATGTTTACATATGCGTTTCGATTGAGGAGACCTAAGTACGTATTATGTTTGTAGTAAAATAGTCCCGATTAAAACTAAATTGTTTTCATGCATTATTTCAAATCTTTTAACATCTAATTTGCAGATATTCTGAAAATTATATTTACACAAGAAATAAATAAGTTTCAGGCAAACATATTCCAATTTAACAGGTTTTACCAAAATCTTGTAATTTAGTAGTTAGCAGAGCTACATGTGAGTGCAAGGAACGATAACTCTGCGTGGAGATTGATGGAGCTCGTTCAGCTCAAGGTTACAAGTAGACACCATCGTGGTATGAATGAAAGATTGTTAAGGGGGAATTGACCTATTCGAATATTTAAGGGTACGCATATGAACTATGTATATTTGTCTTATATTTGTAAATTTGAAGATATTTGCGACTTGAATTTGAATTTTGTTTTGTCCTCGTGAGAACAAGATTTTGATAATAACGTCTCAAATATCGCTATGTTTGACGTTTTTCATAAAAGTCGCTTTGCACTCAATTGTCAACGTTTTTAGCATCACAGAGTGTTAGTTTAGTCACATACAATTATATTTTATATCACATTGTTAGTCTGTACGAGACCTTTCATCTTATATATAAATTATATCATTTAAATTAGGCTGTAAACTATTATTTATAGAATTTCCTATGTCTTTCGCTGCTTTTTTACCAAGGAATTTTAAGGAAAAACAATGTTAATGCCATTTATCTTTTATATGGCTCGATAAAAAACTGCACAATTTTACTATTTTTTAGAGAATTTAATTTCCTATCGGAATTTAAATAAAATTTGCTGGTCATCGGAATATTTGTTTCAGTATACTTCCTTTATTGACACAAAACCCCGTCTCTGTTGACGTCGTGTCATTAACATAACGACGTCGACGGTATTTATATTAAAGGTATATTGTACATATTAGTGATATATCTTCTTCAATATAACAGCGATAAGCAAGCATCTAAGCGGGTGCCACTAGTATTGACTTTCTCCCGAGGTCTACCTAACGTGGGTGGAATTCTGAGAAAACATATGAAAACACTATATACATCGGACAGAATGAGAGCAATTTTCCCTCAGCCACCGATAATTGCTTTTAAGAGGGACTGTAATATTCAAGACATACTTGTCCATAAAAAACACAATAAGCTGTTTTTTAGTAAAAACAACACAAGCGCACCATGTCGAGCGAAACGCTGCGCCCTGTGCCCGCACATGATGGAAGCAGATAAGTTCCAGGGCAACGACGGAAAGGTATACAACGTCCGTAACTATATAGACTGTAAGTCTACCAACGTTGTATATGCAGTATTTTGCAAGACCTGCAATAACTACATTTATGTTGGAGAGACGGGAGATACACTATATCAACGCCACCTACTAAACATATCCAGAATCAGGACCAAGCACGACGACCCGGTAGCTGCCCATTTTTACAGTGAAGGCCATAGCGTTGATGACTTTATGGTGATGGGCCTCGAAAAACTGCATGGGGAAGACATGTACCGAAAAACAATCGAGGGCTTATGGAAGAATAAGCTCAGAACTTATAAGCCGTACGGCATCAATACGAAGGAATAGCGCGCCAAACGACGTCGCTTAATAACGTTACGTCAGTTCCGTTTTACTGTGTATATTCATTGTTTATAAATACGCCACTGAGGAAGGCCGCAAGGCCGAAAGCTACGGCATAAATATAATTGCTAGAGTTTTTATTTATACAATACTACAGAGATTTTAATACATATATATACATATATATATGTCGGTGAAGTACATGAAGAATGTCCGCAAATGAGTTTGGGTTTTATTGCTTAAAACATGTTACCAATTTATACATTATTAAACAACAAATAAGTAGCTGAACATTTACAAAAAAACTTATATTAACATATGGACACATGCATGATAAAAACAATTTAAGAATTAAATACGTTTGATGCTCTATCCATTAACTTTCAGATATCATATTGACGTAAGTTGAGGTGTTTTGTTTCAGTAATAAAGACATTATCAGAACAAAAATGTGTGCTCGTAAGATAGAATGATGACAGCAATAACTTTAAACATTCACAACATATTTGGGGATAATAACTGCAAACATCGGATTGCAAGTATGATGAAATTAAATCTTAACTTAATAATATAGAGTTGCGTGACAGATATCATCTGACACAATGATATGAAATGTTAAACCATCTGAAATATTTGAAAATGTCCCCTACATCTATCTTCCCACAAGAATGTTACTGTATTACGCTATATGTTCAACAATAAACACACAACTAAGATATATATATTCCCTTCAATATAGCAATGAGACAGAAGAACACAATACAATATCAAATAATTTGAGGATTTGGGAAAAGTGTGTGTGTTAGTAAATGAGCCGAGAGATGATTCTTGACCGAGGTATTTTGCATATGCTAGTTTGATATTTAAATAGGTGCATGTACTTACATAAACATATTGTTTAAAAACATGTTCAAGTATAAGAAAGTATGGAAAGTCGTTTGTTTTTTAGCGGGGGTCCAAAACGGCTTTCCATAACGAAAGACAATTTAACAACACGGCTTAAAATCAAAATAATCTTTCACAAAACATGTGTTTTACACTTTACCCTATAAATCGTTATTACCGAAATCACTATTGAGATTGCACAACGTGTACGTTTGGAACAAGTTTTGACCCCCCGCGAGCATACTGGTAATTGTTTAGCAAACGAATATGACCAATGACGGATATACTCGATACGAAAATCATGCTGTATTACTGCGATACGACAACTTTTGGATTTTTTCTTCAGATGGCGGGAGGTATACAGTACTAGTTCTACCTAGTAAACAATACGGTGATCTGCCTCTACCACAAAAAAATCGAACGTCATATATGGCCTAACATGAGCTAAAATTGACGTAAAACACCATTCAAACAAAACCAATTAAAAACAAGATATCCGGAGAGACGGACGGACGGACGGACAGCCAGAGACACGGACCTCTCACTGCCCTATTTCATTGTGCGAAGTTTCATTGCAGTTCCGTTAGTAGTTTTTGAGTTATTCTCCGCACAATAATTATAACTTTACAAAGGGCAATAACTATAGTGAATGACGATAGAGTTGTGGTACTTATACTCTGCACTTCCCCTTATTACCCTCTATCATTGTATGAAGTATAATCGCAGTCCCTTAAATATATTTTTTATTGTTTTTTCTGCATAACAGATTTTTTTAAAACTTTTTGTACAGTAAGTCTGTTATATATATAGACAGAAAATACATAAATAATGGTAGGTCACCATAATTGTTAAAATTTTCAAAAATAATTTGTAATGCCACCGTCATGACAATCTGTCCAAAAAGTTGAACAAGTCCATGCAATAGCTAAATAAGACATTTTTGAAGTCTAATCATTTATTCATTGGTCACAAGTCTGCTAAAATTGTATTAAAGTAAAGAACATTTAATTATAATAACAATTAAAGCTCATATTTATGTAAAACCAATATTTTTTTACAAAATCTGTTGAGACCATTACTCACAATTTATGCACAAATTAGCCCATAATGATACAATTTCCTATTTTTTTTGTATGTTCCCAATAATATAATTTGTTTAAACTTTCTAAGCACATAGTTTAACATATTTAAAAACAAATTGTGTAATTATTTTTTTTAGGTCCCCATGCTTGTTTAGAATTATTTTTTTTGAAACCCTACCCCTATGCTAAAAGGCCAAGTTTTGTATGAAATTATATAGAAATGGTATATTTTCCTTTTTTGTTATGTTCCTAATAACAGAATTTGTTCAAACTTCCTAGGCAATTCGAAAGGTCTTAGTGCATAAAGTTTGTGAAAAAGTGACCTAACGCAAAAGTCAAAGGTAAAAATTATAAGGTTATCTGCCCTTTGCTTGGAGGGTCAAGGTCACATCCACATTTGCTTTGTCACGTTGCGATGTACCGCTCAAGATACAACTATAAGCAAAGTTTGAAAAATGTAGTGCATAAAGTTTGCGAGAAATTGACCTCAACGCAAAAGTTGAAGGTACAAATTATTAAATTATCTGCCCTTTGCTTAGAGGGTAAAGGTCACTTCCACATTTGATTTGTCACGTTGCAATGTACCACCCAAGATACAACTACATGTATAAGCAAAGTTTGAAAGGTCTGGTGCATACAGTTTGTGAGAAAGTGACCTAAACGCAAATGTTGAAGGTAAAAATTATTAAGTTATCTGCCCCTTGCTTGGAGGGTCAAGGTCACATCCACACCACTTGCTTTGTAACGTTTCAATGTACCACTCAAGATACAACTTTAAGCAAAATTAAAAGGTTTTAGTGCATACAGTTTGTGAAAAAATGACCTAAACGCAAAAGTTGAAGGTAAAATTATAAGTTTATCTGCCCTTTGCTTGGTGGGTCAAGGTCACATCCACATTTGCTTTATCATGTTGCGATGTACCACCCAAGATACCACTATAAACAAAGTTTGGTTTGAAAGGTGTAGTGCATACAGTTTGCGAGAAAGTGACCTAAACGCAAATGTCGAAGGTAAAAATATTAAGTTATCTGACCCTTGTTTGGAGGGTCAAGGGCACATCCTCATTTGCTTTGTCACGTTGCAATATACCACTGAAGATACAACTATAAGCAAATTTAAAAGGTCTTAGTGCATACAGTTTGTGAAAAAGTGACCTAAACGCAAAAGTTGAAGGTAAACATTATAAGTTCATCTGCCCTTTGGTTGGAGGGTCAAGGTCACATCCACATTTGCTATAATCACGTTGCGATGTACCACCCAAGATACCACTATAAACAAAGTTTGAAAGGTGTAGTGCATACAGTTTGCGAGAAATTGACCTCAACGCAAACGTTGAAGGTAAAAGTTATCTGCCCTTTGCTTGGAGGGTCAAGGTCACTTCCACATTTGCTTTGCCACATTGCGATGTACCACCCAAGATACAGCTATAAGCAAAGTTTGAAAGGTGTAGTGCATACAGTTTGAGAAAATTATCTAAACGCAAAACTTGAACATTGACGCCTTCGCCGCCGCCGCCGCTGCCGCCGCCGCCGCCGCCGGAAAAGCAACACCTATGTCTCTTCTTGTCTTCGAAAAGGCGAGACAAAAATGAATAAAAGGCAAAATAAGAAATCACAAACACACAAGGGTTGACAATAGGGCAACCTCTTTGGAACGGTCAGTGGCAAAAAAGGCCGCTGATGGTTTAAAGCAGGTTCTACGGTGCACCAAACCTCACACTAACCCAACTGTCATCCCAATAAAACGGGACAGTGTAAGTAATGAAATCCCCGCCATGAACTATTCTCTAACCAACAAGGCAGCATTAATAGGTAATATAGGTAAAACACAAAGATGCTCGTGTATATATAAATACAAAAAAAACACAATAGCCTAGAAAGCAACAAAGAACGTACTCAGTGACTTGACACAAGCCAGAGCAACAAGAGAACAAACCATTGAGGGCACGACAAGACAAGATTGCAGACGAACATCAAACGTCACCGTCCTTTTGGACTTTAGGTAGACGTCATCATAGGGTCCACAGCCTGTCCGGTCATCGCACAATTAAAGAGGCAAGCATATATATAGTGGCTAACTGTAAATGGGTCCACCACCAAGCATATAGTGCGTGGCAAAAGGATAGGGTCATAACCTATTGTAATAACCCTTTTAACAAGTTTAACAAAGATAGTATGAAAGTGATCATGACCAAGGATCTTACGAAGTTTGTAAATCACGTCACCATAGAAGTCTGGTTGTGATAGTCCTTGTCGCAGAAGAGTTCTTAAATTACTTTTATATTTGGATAGTTTTGACTTCGA
Organism: Cyrtodaria siliqua; assembly: GCA_037043455.1. Lineage (NCBI taxonomy): Eukaryota > Metazoa > Mollusca > Bivalvia > Adapedonta > Hiatellidae > Cyrtodaria > Cyrtodaria siliqua. The sequence continues at coordinate 349,851 of JAWPHD010000975.1, forward strand.
TTCGTCATCCGTACATCCGTTAAGGATTGCCTTGTTAAACCGATATCAAAGGGCCTTCATTTCTTATTTATTCTTTACCAAACTGTGTCAGAGTCTGTATATCAATGAAAGCTCGGAGAAGTTTGAAAACCATATAGATGGGATTAGTAACACTAAGGATATGGCCCTTGTTTTACTGAAAAATGCCATATTCTGTCTTGTAAACATGATAGAGCCTTCGTTTTTAATTTCATCTTTTCCAAATACCGTCAAGGTCTTAATATACAAAATTCTAGTTAGAAAATCAGCAAGATTCGATACGTGAGTTATTGAAAAATGCTATATTTTGTTTTCTTAGCCCTCTAGCATCTTCCCTATCCATCCAATATTTACCAAACTCTGATATTAATGAAAGTCCGGACACACTACAGGCTGGATCATATTAATAACACCAGAGTTATGGCCCTTGATTTATTGAAAAAATGATATATGTTGCTTTGTTAAATCTGTATCTACTTCATCTTTCATCTGATCTTGACCAAACGATTTCTGAGTGTTAATATCAATAAAAGCTCGGACAAGTTAAGAACGAGCCATATATGAAAGACATCCATCGTTATCCCCCGCATAGTCCTCTCTCCAGCACTCAAGTGTTTTTTAAATATTTAGTTTTATGAAGTTGTATTGGTCATAGAGAAAGTGAGATAAATGCAAAAACTAGCTCAGTCTTATTAGACTTTACTCTTTTATTCATTTTATTAGCCGAACTTGTTCAAAATGTTATATCACTAAAAGTTGGTGTAATTTTGAAAATCAACTATATCTGACTATACTTTTCATTCAACCAAGACTGAAGATTTGTATGGTTATTAAAATTGTTAACTTTCGTCGATATAAACACTCTGATGCATTTTGGCAAAGTTCAGATACAACAAATATACGAGTATAATTGAATAGTTCAAGGAACATAACGCTGTTGTTTCTAGTCCGACATGGATAGTTTTTGCTTTTGGAACGGTCAGCAAAATGCTTATAGACGTCATTTCCAAGGGAAAATTATTTACATCGATAATATGTACACATAGCAATTAAATTAAACATGGGTTCAACTCTGAGAAAAAGCAAGCACGAAAGTACTATTAAAAACTAAATACGTAAACATTTCTTAAAAAATACCAATTTGAAAAGATTGCGAATATATAAAATGTAAATGACTGTCACAGGATGACCTTAGTGGTTGGGCTAACTCAGGAAAGAATCAATGACGGTGAATGCATTTACATAAGTTTAATGCAACTTTTAAAATATGTTTAATATATATACAATTATCTAAAAAAAACAAGCGAATACACAAATGAACTATGAAAAGAATGTTCTCCTGAACGTTTAAGACGTTCTTAGTATTGTTATAAATACTGAATGTCTAAGACACTGAAGTGTTGTTAAAGCTATAACAATGTTGATCTAGCGCGATAACTGTGATGCGCGAGAGCTCATGAAGATGATGATGCGCGAATTCAATGGATGATTGTCATCAAATGCCTTCTGTAAGGGTTGATGACGCGATGCAATGACAGTTAATCTCCACTGAGATTGTGAATGATATTCCTCCAGTGAGGACTGGTAACGGGCCCACCTTGTGTCCCGGGGGTTGTCGTTAGTAAAACCTGGCTGCGCAGGTACGGGGACCGTCTCCACCGCTTGTAACGTTAGTCGTGGAAGCTTAGCTCCACTCCTGGATATCCAAACCTAGATGGCTTACTCCAACCCTGGATGGCTTATATCCTGGATGGCTTATTTCCAACCCTGGATGGCTAAGGCTGTAATTATACATACGTTTTAGCTGTCGGTTTACAAACATAACAATCTTGCATAATTATCATTACCCAAACAAATCATTATTCAATCAATATATGTAAGCTGTACTAATGATGAGTAGCAATGTATACATATTCTACAACGCCATGTATACGCTATGTACGTCGCTGTTAATCAATGCCCCTAATACATGTAATATAAACATGATCAAATAACTCATATATTACACTCACTGAGTTATGTTTGCACGCAATGTTAACAATCGTGTATTACAATCACTGAGTTATACGCCAACGTTAACTAATGCACCTATTATCCACTGTTATCAAATTAATATTGTTTTACAATTAATGATCAATTACAATAATTACATCTAATAAAGTAACTTCAAACTCATATGCTAGTCTAAAGTTATGTTTGAGAAACATCAATGCTAACCGGATGTCGTAACCGCCAAACAAGATGGCGCCGCCCACTGAATACAAATATACGATAAAAGTTTAATAAAACTACTAACCACATGTTGCCTGTGAAATTTGCCGTCCAATCTCTGTTCCAACAAAGTACTATCGATGATCCCGGCGAAAGCTAGAAGACAATGGGTTTTATAGCAAACATTACGCCCAAATCATTATTTGCCCCGTTCAGTCCGTGACAAACGTGGCTAAATCTACAGTATTGAATCTACACGCGAGGCCCTTATACAATTTTGCCGTTTAAGGAAAATATACCTATACGTTAACATGCATTAGCACAAAACTAAACTTATGACACGGCCTCTCTGGCGGCCACTTAAAATGTGCACGCTTTTACGTGTTACATGAATAGATCATGAATATTGTGAAATTGTTTCACCTCGAACAATAGATTTTGGGTGTAACCGATACAAGAGCTATATACGACCAGTACGCTCTACCCGTGACATTTTGTGACAACATCTCCCCACTTAAAGAAAGTGCTACACTTTTAAAATTCAACAAAATGATAATTAATATTTACACGTTAAGAAACTATTAATTCTTCTGAGCAAACGAGCGACAAAACGTACAAGCTGATCGCTCAATCGCTTGAGTATGTTAACTATTACCACTGCAGTTATAACCTAATATAATATGTAATTACAATTTCAACACTATTCTACAATTGTACACTACCCTGTCGTAACATATACTACTATTGTACAATACACTGCAATACACTATTGTATTAAACCGGTCATTATGTGCGGCGACTTAAATAGTCTGCCCCAATATTGTCCTTTCCTCGGATCGCTTTAATTTTCATCCGGTAAGGCTGCAGAGTCAGTGCCCACCTCATTAACCTACTGTTAGCTACCTTTGCTTTATTCATATAAGCTAACGGTTGGTGGTCAGTCTCCAAGACAAATTCCTTACCAAAAACATATCGGTGGAATTTACTGACACCCCACACTACTGCAAGACACTCCCTTTCGATAACAGAGTAGTTACATTCCCGGGTTAATAGTTTCCGACTTGCGTAAGCCACGGGGAGACTACACCCATCTTGCTCTTGCAGTAGGACTGCACCCACCCCGATATCGGAGGCATCCGTTCTGAGGATAAACTCCTGGTCAAGTTCAGGTAATTTTAGTATTGGGGTTTTGACCAAACTCCCCTTTAAAGAGACAAAAGCTCGCTCCTGGCTTTCCCCCCAAGTTATCCTATTGGGTTGACCTTTCTTTGTCAGGTCTGACAAAGGTGCAGCTATAGCCGAAAAGTTTGGAATAAACTTCCTGTAAAAACCCGCCAATCCTAAAAATGACCTAACTTGTTTCTTTGTCTCGGGTCTTGGTGCTTCCTGAATTGCCTTAACCTTGTCGGGGTTGGGTTTCAATTTCTGGTCCCTCCCGACAACATGACCCAGACACTCTATATCTGCGTAACCCATGTGACACTTGCTAGGTTTTGCAGTCAGTTTAAACCGGCGTAGCCGTTCCAACAGATTACGTAGAGCCTTAATATGGTCTTCAAATGTTGTTGTAAACACCAGGATGTCATCTACAAAACTGTCTGTGTTGGACAAATCCTTCAGGACTTTCCTCATTAACCTACAGAATGTTGCTGGGGCGTTTACGAGACCAAAGGGCATGACCTTGAACTTAAAAAGTCCTTGCGAAGTTTCGAAGGAGGTCATCTCTTTAGCTCGGTCTGAAAGTGGGACTTGCCAATAACCTTTACTGAGGTCTAACTTGGAGAAATACGAATATCCCGCAAGTTTAGAGAATACCTCCTCAATATTAGGCATTGGCTCTGCATCAAAGATGGTACGTTTATTGAGCTGCCTAAAATCGATGCAGAATCGAATTGACCCATCTTTCTTCTTAATAAGTACGACTGGGGATGAAAATGGGGCGTTTGAAGGTTCGATGACACCCAATTTCAACATATCTTTCACCTCCTCATCAACAATTGATCGGGAGTGAAATGGAATGGGATACCCCTTAATTCTTATTGGTTCCCCTGATGTGAGTACAATATCATGTTGCACTCCATCTGTCTGCCCCGGGTTTTCGGACAAGACATCACTGAACTCAGAGAGTAAACTACCCATCTCTCTTTGCTGCTCTACACTAAGCATGCCCGATATGTCTACATCGGCTGCTGTCTCCCTACCTACACTAGTGGGAAAATACATGGGACTAGTGTCCTCACTACTGTCTTCCTCACTATCCTCAATAACTGCAACATTAACTACGGTTAACACCCCTTGTTGCCCATTATCGGTTCTACTGATATACTCTTTCAGCATATTCGCATGAAAGGTCTTTAACTTTCCGTTTATCTCGATACGGTAATCCATAGTGTTCACTATCCCTCTAACGTAAAACGGACCTTTCCATTGTAATAACAACTTGTTATTGTCGGTCGGGAGTAACAGTAACACCTGGTCATCTATCTTAAACTTCCTAGCTCTAGCTTTCTGGTCATAGTACCGTTTGTACTTGGTACTTGCCTTAACTAACTGACTTTGAGCTATCTTACAAGTCTCCTCTAGTTTCTCCTTCAGATCTAAAACATACTGATATGTAGTCTTAACCTCATCACTATCTACTTCACCTGCCCACATCTCTCTAAGAATCCTCATGGGACCTCTAACTGACCTACCGTACAATAACTCAAACGGAGAAAATCCTAAACTCTCTTGTGGAACCTCTCTAAATGCAAACAATAAAGCATTGAGATACTTGTCCCAATCTTTGGGTCTCTCGGTACACATACGCCGTAACATTTGCTTTAACGTCCCGTTAAATCGTTCGACTAACCCGTTACACATAGGGTGATATGGTGTTGTCATGATTTGACGCAAAGACAATAACCTGCTTACTTCAGCCATAAGTTCTGACGTAAACTGTGACCCACAATCAGTCAGCATTTCCTCTGGTACACCTAGCCTACTGAACATATCAACTAATGCCTCAGCTACTCTCTCAGTTTCAATTGAGGGCAATGCGACTGCCTCCGGATACCTAGTTGCATAGTCTACCATGGTTAAAATGTACCTATTTTTCCAACTATGTCTACGGCTACCCTCTTAAATGGTGTATCTATCAGTGGCATCTGACCTAAATGTACTTTGGTCACTCGACCTTTTGGTACTGTCCTTTGGCATACATCGCAGGACCTACAATACCTAGTTACATCTCCACTAACGCCTGGCCAATAAAATTCTGCCAATACTCTATCTGACGTTTTCTTTACGCCTAAATGACCTCCCATAATCGACTCATGAGCTACCTTAAGCACTGTCGTTCTATACTGGGTAGGAACCACTAATTGGTGAAACTGTCTACTACCACTATCTTCAAATTCTCTGTACAATAACCTATTCTTATGTACAAACTTACAACTACCGGACCCTTTACACTTCTTCACTACACCATCCTTGGCCTTCACCTTACAAGGACCTAATGACTCGTCTTGAGTTTGTGCTTCTATAAACTCCGCTTTGGATATGTCACCTACGGCTGCAGGAACCTTTAATTTTCTATAAGCCTGAGCTTGCTTCTGAACCTGCGCTCTAGTCTCTACGGCATTACTTATGCTACTTCTAAAATCGGACATTACCGGAAGTACTGAACCTTCTATGTTCCCCATCGTTAAATCATACATCGGGTCGTCCATACATAGTGCCTCTGTAGTCCCTTTAAAGAAAGGTGTATCTACCTCTATTCTCGCTATTGGCACGTGCTCTACCGACTTATTTAACAACATACACGGTGACTGTTTACCTACCAACTGGTCATCCGTAACTAAACTACGCCTAACTACCACACCTGTACAACCTGTATCCCTCATTACAATTACGTCCGTGCCATTCACTCTACCATCTGCCGTTGGAAGATTTGCATACGGAAAGAGACATGTTCCGATCTTCGTCATTACACCATCCGCTTTAACACAACAGCTACTACTCTCGGTTTTAATAACCGGACTATAACTACCTCTGCCTCTACCTCTACCTCGGTTTTGACCACCTCTACCTCTACCGAAATTCCATGGGTTGTTAAAACCTTGGTTCTGACTCCCTACATTGTTGTCCACTCTACTATTTTCACTAAAATTGTCTACGACAGCGGACACTTTCACCGCTTTCCTACACTCATGTGAAGCATGATTCCCATTACAGTGACGACAACGAATAAAAGGTCTACCTATGTTACCACTATTGCTACCTCCTCTAGCACCCATCGAACTACCTCCACCTCTATAGTTTCCACTCTGGCCTTTCTGTTTATGATCGTCCCCTTGCCTATCTCTAAAAGTTCTGTCTTTCGACACTACATTATGAGCTCCACCTCGAGCCTCGGCAAACTGATCTGCTTGTGTTGCCATTTCTCCTACACTAGCTAATTTTCTTTCTTTGAGAAATAAGAACAGATCTCTACTACAAACATTGAATAGCTGGTCCCGCAACAAGAAATCTACGAGGCCCTGATAAGTCTGCGCTACCTTCCCTAACTCTAACCACCTATCTAAGTAATTTCTAGACCTACTAATAAACTGAATAAATGACTCGCCTTTCTCAGGCAGACACGCTCTAAACCGCTTTCTAAAACCTTCTTCAGTTAACTCAAATCTCTTTAAAAGAGCATCCTTTAACTTGTCATAGTCAAGAGCATCTAAACTAGGTAATCTAGAAAATACATCTAAGGCCTTGCCTCTCAATAACGCACTTAAATGAACTGCCCACTTATCTTTGGTCCATTCCTGTAACTCAGCATAACGCTCGAACCGTAACAAGTAACTGTCCATGTTATCTTTGTCAGCATCAAAGTATGGTAACTTCGAACCTTTTAACTTCCCAGAATAACTATCTTTCCCTTCAGTTTTACTTTCCTTACTATGTGTCTTAGCTGCTTCCAACTCTAAAGCTAACTTATGCTCAAACTCTTTTTGCTCCCTTTCCATTATCATCTTAGCCTTAGCTAGTCTACCATCTGTTTCGAACCTCTCATGTTCTAACTCTTGCTTCTCCTTTACTATTCTACTTTCTAATTCTAGCTTCTCTTTAGCTAATCTACTTTCTACTTCTAACCTATCTTTCTCAGTTTCTAGCTTCTCTTTAGCTAACCTATTTTCGAATTCTAACCTATCTTTCTCTTCATCCCTTTCCCGCTTTGCTAATTCTCTTTCCTTAAGTCTAAATTCCCTTTCCCTAGCCTGTTCGTCTTTAACAAAGGTTCTAAGCTCCTCTCCAGCATACCCTAACTCCTTACCCATTTCCGTAAGATCCTTTATGGACGTCATGTCTATAGACATTGTGACCTACACACTACGATAATTACAATACACACGTCACTAATAATTCTACTCAACTAACTACTAATGGTAAGTCACTGTGTCCTCAGTAAATACCTGGGCATCATCATAGGACAAGTTACATACACATTTGTACTAGCGCTAACTACTAACGATTATGTGTAGATAGTATCTAGCTTCCACAAAACATATGCACTACATAAAATATCTTAATTTGATATTGGACATAAACCTTAAACAATCATCGAAATGTGTATAACATGTACATGTATATTTACTTCTCCCATCAATATAAGTATACTCGAGTGTCACAGCATGAGTAGAACGTCTTGTTCGCCAACCTAATTGGATACTATGTGTATATCAAGGGAGGTAAAAACAAACACCCAAATTATTGAGCAAAAGTGCCTCAGACCCACTCGTGTAGACCACTGCGACCTCGCGCCAAGGAAAGAACGGACAAAACAACAGTTTGGACTCACCCTACCCTTGTCGTGTCTTGACTTGTCTTCCAAGCAGTAGCCGTGATCGTCGACAGTCGCCTTGATGGATCAGAGGGTGGTACACAATTCTAAAATAATAAGTAGAGATTTAGTATATCATAATAAAGATCACTTATTGATTCTTTCCCTCCGTAGTCGCCCAAAATCCCACTACTCTGAAAACCAGTTGTCACAGGATGACCTTAGTGGTTGGGCTAACTCAGGAAAGAATCAATGACGGTGAATGCATTTACATAAGTTTAATGCAACTTTTAAAATATGTTTAATATATATACAATTATCTAAAAAAACAAGCGAATACACAAATGAACTATGAAAAGAATGTTCTCCTGAACGTTTAAGACGTTCTTAGTATTGTTATAAATACTGAATGTCTAAGACACTGAAGTGTTGTTAAAGCTATAACAATGTTGATCTAGCGCGATAACTGTGATGCGCGAGAGCTCATGAAGATGATGATGCGCGAATTCAATGGATGATTGTCATCAAATGCCTTCTGTAAGGGTTGATGACGCGATGCAATGACAGTTAATCTCCACTGAGATTGTGAATGATATTCCTCCAGTGAGGACTGGTAACGGGCCCACCTTGTGTCCCGGGGGTTGTCGTTAGTAAAACCTGGCTGCGCAGGTACGGGGACCGTCTCCACCGCTTGTAACGTTAGTCGTGGAAGCTTAGCTCCACTCCTGGATATCCAAACCTAGATGGCTTACTCCAACCCTGGATGGCTTATATCCTGGATGGCTTATTTCCAACCCTGGATGGCTAAGGCTGTAATTATACATACGTTTTAGCTGTCGGTTTACAAACATAACAATCTTGCATAATTATCATTACCCAAACAAATCATTATTCAATCAATATATGTAAGCTGTACTAATGATGAGTAGCAATGTATACATATTCTACAACGCCATGTATACGCTATGTACGTCGCTGTTAATCAATGCCCCTAATACATGTAATATAAACATGATCAAATAACTCATATATTACACTCACTGAGTTATGTTTGCACGCAATGTTAACAATCGTGTATTACAATCACTGAGTTATACGCCAACGTTAACTAATGCACCTATTATCCACTGTTATCAAATTAATATTGTTTTACAATTAATGATCAATTACAATAATTACATCTAATAAAGTAACTTCAAACTCATATGCTAGTCTAAAGTTATGTTTGAGAAACATCAATGCTAACCGGATGTCGTAACCGCCAAACAAGATGGCGCCGCCCACTGAATACAAATATACGATAAAAGTTTAATAAAACTACTAACCACATGTTGCCTGTGAAATTTGCCGTCCAATCTCTGTTCCAACAAAGTACTATCGATGATCCCGGCGAAAGCTAGAAGACAATGGGTTTTATAGCAAACATTACGCCCAAATCATTATTTGCCCCGTTCAGTCCGTGACAAACGTGGCTAAATCTACAGTATTGAATCTACACGCGAGGCCCTTATACAATTTTGCCGTTTAAGGAAAATATACCTATACGTTAACATGCATTAGCACAAAACTAAACTTATGACACGGCCTCTCTGGCGGCCACTTAAAATGTGCACGCTTTTACGTGTTACATGAATAGATCATGAATATTGTGAAATTGTTTCACCTCGAACAATAGATTTTGGGTGTAACCGATACAAGAGCTATATACGACCAGTACGCTCTACCCGTGACATTTTGTGACAATGACAAATGTGTTATATAAATTAGTTATACAAACGTACTTCGGATTCTTGGACACACTGGCCAATACTCGTCCTGTTACGAGGACACCGATATCAACAACGAATCCCCTTAAATTGTGCACTAGAATATTTTACTTGCTAAAATGTATTTGTGGATGTATTCATGTCTTAAAGGCGTTCACAGTCTAAATTTTATACTGTTCTGATATATTGTACATAACAATAAGACAAACTCGTAAGGACAACATCAGTTACCAGTCTTTTCAATATTTCCGCATATGTATGTTAGTAAATAAACTACATTCGTGGTATTTTTAGAGGACACGGGGGTATTTTTTCTTTCTACTTTCCACCATTATTTTGCTTCAAATAATAGCGACAACAATGAAATAGAGACATACAGGATGTCCAGGGGATGTCGATATTACCCAAAACGTAAATGGAACGTCGTTCCCAAAAAGACAAAAGTACTTAAAGGTAAAATGTGAGCCATTGGCAGTGTAATAAAAAGCTTATTTTGGTGGTATACTGGAAAAACTAAAATGTTCCACACAGGGCGAACGAATCGTGTTTTCTCTGTAAGATTGTTCATTGTTTTATATTGTATTCACCTTTTTAACACCTCATACAATCACAGTTTTAACGCTTTGCTGCACTTTCAGTACCCAATCGCATTCGCGTTTTACCTATTTTTCCACTTCCGACATGTCTATCATGTGTTTCTTGTACAATACCATTCAAGGATCATATGGTGTCACTTGAAGCAACAGTTTATGGTGGATAGGTGAATTGAATTGAATTGAATGTTGTTTAACGGCTCATCAACACAGTATAGGTTATTTAGAGCCGCCCCGGATAGGGAATACATAGGAATCCGGGAACCGTGCCCTACTCTTATTATCGAATAGACTAATATGGTTCTTTAACGTGCTCGGAGGATAGACCAATACACGGGACCGCCCGGTTTACGTTCCCATCCGACGGACGAGGCTAAGGGAAAGTGTCTTGCCCAAGAACACACCGACGAAACTCAGTGTCATCACGGATGGTTGAACCCGGGGCCTCCGGTTACAAATCCGCCGCGCTACCGACTGCGCCACGCCAGCCATAGGTGAGAAAAGTGTTATCATCTGCCTGGTTATATATAAACATATGTACAAAATTAAAATGTGTTTCTAATCTGACTTCATTAGGGATGAGTGTATTTAATTGCTCAAATAGAAAAACTATTTGACTACCATCTCAGTTCAATTTCAAACTCCAGAAAAACATTATTATTTTCTGAACGCTTTATAGATAAAACTGCAACGTTTTAACCATACACTAAAAAAAGATATGAAGGTAGAACAGGAAATGGAGCATTCAAGGACCAAAGTCGGCCAATAACACGTACAGAAACAAACAATAATTACTAAAATGAATAAAAGGCAAGATAAGTCATAAAAATCATAAGAGGTTTGACAATAGATTTGTCCGATTGGAACGGTCAGTGGCAAAATGGGCCGCTGAGGGTTTAAAATAAGATTTTAGCTTTATAAAGTGAACCCCAGGTACTAATAGTATGTAAACCATAGGCAAATTGCAAACAATGCTGAATTTTTAAATCACCTTCTATAAACTGAACGGCTGACTAAATTCAAATTTAACAATAGTCAAATGTAGCTCTACATTTAACCGTTTAATGTCATTGTGGACGATAAGACATACATAGACCGTGCGTCATGCTTCATGGAAAAGGATTCGTTTTAGTTTTTGTTTCTTATTGTAAACAAGTTGTATCACCCGGCAAACGCTAGTGTTGAATAAAAAGCCCACGAATATAACCTGCCAAGTTTATTGCACAACATTAGCGCACAGCAGCGGGCCTTCAAATATTGCAGAAACGTTTTTAGTGATATTTTTTAAATAAAAACAAAACAAAACCATGTTGGGATTAGTGGCAATTGTTGTGAGCGGAGTTTCGTTCATTTTAAATATAGTTGGACTGGCTATACCTTACTGGTTGTACTTAAGCCAAAATAGCGCAACATCAAACGCTGGACTGTGGAAGTCCTGTCTGTCGAATGATGACCAGTCATTATGTGTTGATTATCCGGATCCAGGTGAGGAATTTAATATTTTCGATATTGCTTTATTTTCATTTTACAATGGGCATAGTTTTCATACTTAATCATGTTGAAATCGAAGTTACAAAACAACAACAATAACAACAACATAACAACAACAATGATGCCATGCATGTAAATAAAGGTCGAGCCGGAAGTACAGCATCCACGGCCTTCCTAAAACACGTGTTCACATCAACAATTACTTATAAATATGTTATTTAAAATTAAAACAGACGCGCATTCGAATGAGTAGCAAAATGTATTCCTTCGTTGCTTTAAAAATGCAAAATTAATGTTATTTATTAAAAAAAGAGGTAACATCATATTTATTTCATTCAATAAATACACACTCATTTAGTAAATAATTACATCGACAGGGATACGAAAAGGAACATATTAAGTTGGTTGCGTTAAAGACAAGATTATTATTAAATGTGCAAAAGAAAGGGGAAACACCAACATGTCAAAATGGACAATAATCCAAAGTCCATATTATGCCGAACAGTGAAAACACAAATACGTAGTCAAGCATTTTAAAGGTTATACCACAACTTTAGCTTCTTAATACAATTAACAAAGATAATATATATACCTGGTATGATGTAGTCAATAACCTTTTTATTCATCTTAATCGTTTATCTTTTTTTTGAGCAAATATGATTAAATCTAAAAGAGTTTTATTTTTGTATAGACATTTTAAAACCTCATTCTCATATGAAGTGTATCTATATATATTGCCATTAAAATAAGGAACTACCGTGTCGAGGTTAAGGCTATCGTCCCACAGACTTAGAATTGAAACTGGCAGATATTCACAAAATAGAACTGATAGGTACCGACTTAGAAGATGAATATTATTTTATTTTAATTTGTGCTTTGTACAAACAATTACGTAAGCTATATATTAAATAATATTATTACAGACATCCAAGCGTTTTTAAATGTATTAAGCTGATGCAATCTTTAAGCCAGCAAGAGCTTTTTAGGTTATCTAGGTTTGTTAGGGAAGAATTTATTATTCCAATACTTCAATATATAATGAGTAAATTTTGTATGTTCATCCTCATTGGACATAACATGTAAACTATTAAAACATAAAATTGTAATATGAACCAATGTAACAGGAATAGTTAAATCATTATCAGAGGGTAAGTACGTGCGCCAGAGTGAATGTGTGAGACATTTTGGGCGTCAGACTGAATGGGTGAGTTGTGTGAATTGTATAGTACGTATGATTGTGTATTTGTACTTTTTCATTGTTTAATGTAAAAATTGCATTGACCTGTCACATATTAGTAAATGTAATATGAATTTATATGACGAGAAACATTTGTTTAAGTCATAAATAAAGAATATGTTCTGTTCTGTTCGGTTCTAAAAGACAACAATACAAATACAATTTTGTAATAGCATAATTTTGATCTACAGCTTGCAGTTACAATTATACACCTTTTTAAAATCAAAACAAATTAGCAAGTCTAACACACTTAACCTGGAGAAACACTACAACTTATTTATGGTGTCGGTTTCATTGGCAAAATATATAAAGACCTTTTGAAGTTTATAACTAATACTATACCGTTATACTCCAGTTTTTAATAATAACCCAGGTAGAGAAGATGCGCCAAAACACCTTAGAAACTGACCAAGAGTCCCAAATTTGGGCTTCATGCGCTCACTTGAATGTTCATGTCGGCAATATATTTTTCATACGTCATAGTTGTGTGTATGTGTGTGTGTTATATATACTGAAAAGAAAAAGAAACGCATAGTCAAAAATTATCTATACTACACTAGTATACACACATAATTCCACTTAATATTCCAGATATATCTCGGACAACTCGTTCATGTAGTATAACTTTCAATCAAAGTATACTTTGCTACACGAAATTCATAAATGCTGAAGTTTCGCTTGAAAAAGTCAAGCCATTTTAGTGTTGTGTTTAATGTTAAGAGATTGCAACGTTTAAAAGCCTAAGGTTGCTCACCTGCTTGAGCCAAATGCGCATTCTGTCGATAATGAAACTTTAAAGGGGTAACCATCGTTGTGTTCGGTGCTGTTTACACTTTCTTTCCGAGAGGACAGGCCTAATGTCATCCTGTACCATTCAATATATAGCGGAAATACCCCTTATGCGTTTCTTTTTCCTTTCAGTATATATAACTCAACATGTGTTACACATATATAACTCAACATGTGTTACACATATATAACTCAACATGTGTTACACATATATAACTCAACATGTGTTACACATGTGTAAAAAGCTAAATCCAAAAAAACTAGCGATCAGAACGTTTTGTAGCTACCCATTTGACCGCTGTATGTACTTTTTTTTCAGCCACTCCAATTTAAATTTTCAACGTTTCCATTGTTGTCATGAAGCATTATTTTATTTGTACTCGTTCCTTATATATTAAAACAGTTAACGCAATTACTGATGGGTTTTGCAACGTCATTTTACAACTTTTCTATAGACCCCTTTTTAACGACAAATTGCGACCTTAACCCAAAGGACATTTTTTTTATTGGATACAATATTGACAACGTGCGCACAACCATCACCACCACAACGTGCTCCACGTCGTGCACCATCACCAACAAACAATAATAATAATTAAATTCAAAATATGTGTTTTCTTGAGATGCTTATCTCGTTTTGACCTGGCTAACTCTAAAAGGAACAAGGCCCTTCGTTCTAAACTCATTTCGCCCTCAGAATGTATTTTCTTGTGGATTATTATAATACTTCAATTACTTTAATATAATTTTATATTTAAGCAGTGCTATTCTGACATTTTTGATTTTATAGTTCGATAACATATATCGAACACATGTACTCTTGACTCTACACTAATGACATATAGTCTACATTAAATAAGTTATAAAGAAATAGAGATTATTTAACTGCTGGGATCGATAATAGTAAAATCCTTCACGAGATGGTAGACGTGTTGTTATTTTCATGAACGAGCGTATGCGAGTGAGTTAAAAACAAAACACAACTATCATCGAGTGAAGGATTTCACTATTATCGAACCAGCAGTTAAATAATCTATTTATTACATTTTAAGTCAGTTTAATTTGTGTATAATTTTAACCTAAATTATTCGCTTTATTGAACGTTATCGACGGATGACGTCGACGTCAGCAACACTTTATTTACGTCATAACTCAACGTCAAAGTTAGTTATATTTGGAGTTAGATATTAATATAAATTAGCGATTATGAATATTCTTTCACAGAGAAATCCCAATCTTTCACCGATAAAAATGTAATAAAGGGAACATATCACATGGAGAAATCCAATGACAACCGTTGTTTAACTGGTTGTCTCAGCTATAACTATTTAACTATTATCGGGTGACACGAGTGAATTAGGCGAGGTCAGAGGTGAAAGCTGTGCAGATACTCATCTCTAGAATCAGCAGAGGAGAACATGTGTATTAAATTCGCATTACTGAATATACAGGGACTGATAGGCAGACGATTTAATAAATTACTATCTTGTGAATTTAAACAGTTATTTAAAACGAAAGATGTTATTTTATTAACTGAAACCTGGTTAAATAAAAGTAGTGACTACGAAGTGGAAGGTTTCACACCATTTATATTAAATAGAACTATTAAATCAAAAAATGCTAAACGAGACAGTGGCGGTCTATTGATTTATATCAGAAATAAATACGTTACCGATAGTTTATTATTAAAAACTGTAGACGATTGTATCATATGGATACGAATGAGTGGTCATTTATTTGAATTAGATGACGATTTGTATATATGTGTGTTGTATAATGTACCTTCTAATTCTAGCCGTGAAGCGTTTATTGAGCATAATATTTTTGATCTCCTCACTGAGGACATATTTTACTTTGAAAATTTAACAGGTGGGAAATGTAATTTTCTGTTGTCTGGTGACTGGAATGCGCGGGTTGCCAACCGTACGGATTATGTAGAAAATGAATATTTGCAAACGTTAGATTTTTTACCTAATGATTATATATAAGATATACCTTTACCTAGAATATCACAAGATAGTGTTGTAAATGAATATGGAATTCAGCTTTTAAATTTTTGTAAACAGACTGGCTTAAGAATTATGAATGGGAGGGTTGGTCAAGATAAAGGGGTAGGGAAATTTACATGTGTTAAGCAGAATGGAAGCAGTGTTGTTGACTATGTGCTGTGTAGGCATAACTTAATGAACTATTTTAGCAGTTTTTATATTGATGATCCAAATATTTTATCGGACCACTGTATATTGAATTTTGCAATTAGTTTAGGTAATTCAAAGGCAGACGAAACTGATGTTGAGATACTTCAGAAAATACCTGATGTGGATTATAAATATAAATGGGAAGATAGTAAAAATGATCAGTATAAGGAATCGTTAGGTAGTACACATATAAGGGAGAGATTAAATGTTTTAATAGAAAATTTATCTCTTATAGATAACACATATGATATCGATTTAAACATAACGGAATTCAATACTACACTCGGAGACATTTGTAATCCATTATTTAGAAAAGAGAAAGGTAAACAATCAAATGAAAATGGCTCATGTTTTGAAAAGAAGAATAAAGCATGGTATGATTCTTCATGCACGGAAAAACAAAATGAGTTTTATGAAAATTTAAATATGTATAGGCAAAACAAAAATGATGAAAGTAGGAGTAATATGGCGAAAAGTAGAAGTGAGTATAAGCAGCTTATACGCAACAAAAAATATAATTATGATAAAAAGCAAACCAATAAATTGGAACGTGCTCGTTTAGATAATGCGAAAGAGTATTGGAGGATGTTGAAAAATATATGTACCGAAAAAAAGTCTACTACATTGAGTGCCACAAAGTTCTCGGAATATTTTAAATCTATAAATGACCCCGAGAGTGAATTTTTTCAACCTGATGAAGATGTGTTATATTTTAATGACAAATATATTCAAGGCGAATTACATATTATGTTTGAAGAATTAAATATTGAAATTTCTCTTCCAGAAATTATCAAAGCATGCACACAGATACGCACTGGTCGTAGTGGTGGGCCAGATCTGTTATTGAATGAATTTTTTAAATACGGCATTGACACATTAATACCTTATTTACATAAATTATTTAACTTATTGTTTTCATATGGGTATTTCCCGGAAAATTGGTCCGAGGGCTACATAGTCCCACTGCATAAAAAGGGTGATATAAATACAGTTGCAAATTATAGAGGAATAACATTACTAAGTACGCTGGGTAAATTATTTACAAGAATTCTAAATACTAGATTAAATGAGTGGGCCGAAAAATATAACGTATATATTGAAGCACAGGCTGGTTTTCGCAAAAATATGGGAACTATTGATAATATTTTTGTATTGCATGGGCTGATAAATCATATTATTTGGGAAAATAAAAAACTATATTCGGTTTTTGTTGACTTTACTAAGGCTTTTGACTATGTTGTTAGAGATATATTATTTAACACTCTAAGTGGGCAAGCATTAAAAGCCATATTCCAGTTAAAGAAATATACTTATAAATTTACAAATTTGTCAGTATCTCACATGTTGAGTCTATTTGATAAATTGATATTGCCTATATTGAACTATGGATGTGAGGTATGGGGGTTTGCGAAAGCAGATGAAATAGAGAGAACACATTTATCATTT
Source organism: Cyrtodaria siliqua (assembly GCA_037043455.1). Lineage (NCBI taxonomy): Eukaryota > Metazoa > Mollusca > Bivalvia > Adapedonta > Hiatellidae > Cyrtodaria > Cyrtodaria siliqua. The sequence continues at coordinate 367,412 of JAWPHD010000975.1, forward strand.
TGTAAAAAATTATTAGGTGTAAAAATACAGACGCAGAATAACTTTATTTATGGAGAACTAGGAAGACAGTCACTCAATAATTATAGAATTCATAGAATTATAAACTTTTGGTTTAAGATTGTTGGGAGCAATGATACAAAGTACATAACCATTGTGTATAATATGATGTTAGATGATATGGCAAAATATCCTAACAAACAAAATTGGGCAAGTCAAGTTAAATATATTTTTGATAAACTTGGTTTTAATCATGTCTGGTTATTCCATGGCGTTGGAAATAAAATAGGTTTTATGTCAATTTTTAAACAACGATTAAAGGATACATTTATTCAAAGTTGGAATGAAGAATTAGCGAACTCAACCCGTGCTAGGACATACGTATTGTTTTCAGAATTTCGCTTTCAACCGTATTTAGAAAATGTAAATTTAAGAAAATTCAGATGTGCTTTAAGCAGATTACGAGTGTCATCTCACCGTCTTGAAGTAGAGACGGGGAGATGGCACAAACCACAAAAACTACCACTACATGAACGTAAATGTCAGTTATGTAACAATCTCGAGGATGAATTCCATTTCTTGTTTGAATGCACAATGTACAAAGAACTGCGTTTAAAATATATCAAACCATACTACTGGAAGCATCCTAATATTCTGAAGTTTACTGAACTCATGAACAATAACAATGTACGCATAGAAAGAAACCTTGCCATGTATGTTTTTGAAAGTTTTAAAATACGTAATGAATTATTGTATAATAATACATAAGATTCTCCTCGTCAGCTTCTAAAATCATATTTAGTTTGTTATATCTATGTATATACCTACATTTGATAGGAGTATATGAATACTTCATTGCTATAACAAGTATACTTCAGTTGAACCATGCTTAATCACTTGATAATAGTTACTATGTATACTGTATTACCACCTATTGATATTTTGTATATTGTTAAATAAGCATTTGTGTACTCATGGGCCTATGGCCTTTTGTATGAAATAAACTATCTATCATCACTTTATTATGTATACGTGTTGTCTAGATAGCGTTATAAAGGCTGTTCGAGCCATGGAGATCCTCGGAATGCTGGTAATCCTAGCGGCCTTGGTGTGTTTGATACTAAAACAGTTCATCATGAAGGAACAACAACTCCTTCCCAAAGTGGGCGGTGGCTGTGCTATATGTGCAGGTTGGTGAAATAATATTACTTTTATATCATTAATTGAATCGTTACTGGTTATACATATAAGAGATAGTATGTACTGTTAGATCCAAAGAGAGAGAGAGAGAGAGAGAGAGAGAGAGAGAGAGAGAGAGAGAGAGATGTTCAGGTTAAAAGGAATGTCGCGGCACAGCCAAACAAGCTCTGTTATTGAGAGTTCTGAAACGCTTGGAAAAAGGTGAAAGAATGGGAGCCGCCATTTTGATAACTACTGAGTTATTTCCTCCTATAAATCAGTATTTTTTTGTATATATGATCTTTTAGAACTGTGATGTTATAGCTCTCACAATGGTGGCTTTCACATCAGTTTCAACAGAACCTTAAAATCATCTTATCTTACCTTGTTTAACATCCGATTTTGATAATTCTTTCATTATTTTCCAACTTTTTGATGAATTATTCCATTTAAGTTATTGCTGGCCAGGTCTTATGTGTCTATAGGGAATGCCGGTCACGACATGTCATTTGCCATTTGCCAATAGCTATTTTCCAACTATCATTTGCTATTTGCCATTTGCCAATTTCTATTTGCCAATTGCTATTTGCCATTAGCTGTTTGCCATTTGTCCAAAAAGTAAATGGCAAACGGCAATAGCAATTGGCAAATAGCAAATGGTCGTTGGCAAAAAGCAATTGGCAAATGATAAATGGCAAAAAGCAAATGACAAATGGCAAATATCAACTGGCAAATGGAAAAAAGCAATTGGCAAATGGCATGTCATGACCGGCATTCCATAGTGTCTATGTCCGCTTAGCAGTTTCTCTGAAACTACTAGTTAAAATAACTCGAATGTCACATGAATGTTTCTGATAGACAGAAAACCGGACGGAATAGTCGATTCAACATTTAAGATGGTCGCAATTACTGAAATAGTCGAACATTAAAAAAATATTTTCAAGAGCGGCAGTATATATTTCGACAATTGTTTTTAATTAATCGCTTTCTTGTCTCTGTCACATTTTCTAGATGGTTGATAAGGTATCATTACAAAGCATTACATAGGAAATGTATACAACTGACATCTCAGTGTGATATATGGTCAATCTGAATCCTTGTAAAATGCCCAGAGATAGTACATTTGTAATTAGACAGTGTATTTATTGAATTATGCTGTCGATGCCAATACAATATGTTGCCAATACAATTTACTAGGCATTTAAGTAAGTAAACTGATGTAATATTAGCCTATTAACAGGAAAGCAATTCATTTGTGGGTTCACGAAAACTGTTAACTGTTTTGATTAAAGTTGCTATTTTTGGTATTTAAGAATTAATTAATATAATTAACTAACATAACAGTGGGATATATTTACCTGAAGAAAAAAAACTCATTCAATATTATAAGCTATAATTGTTTAGATAAGAATGTTTCAAACTTCTGTACTTTCAGGGTTACTGATGATTATTGGAACCGTTATTTACGCAACTGACGATGATGTGAAATTACTAACAGATGCAGGTTATTCATTACATGCGGGATTTGCCTTATGCATAGTTGCTGGCATACTCGGAATCGTGGCTGGAGTACTGGCCTTTATTGGCAACAAAAGTGAGACATAAGCGCTCATTCCCACCTTGCAATCAAACTGAAGTGATGTTTGTGGTTTCTCTTGTTATGTTATAAATAGAATCTAACATTCGTTCTCATTAATTATTGAATTTATTAAACTCGTTAGCAAAAATGATATAATGCTCGACAAGAGCCTCGCATTATATCATTTTGCCAACTCGTATTATAAATTCAATAATGAATGAGTACTCATGCAAGATCCTCTATATATACCACTATATATTGAATTTCCCATAGGCCTAAATTCTAGCCTTTTGGCCTTCGACCTATATTTCTAAATCACACTGGCTGAAAAAAATATTTTTTATAGAATTATCTTAGATACACTCAAAAATGACCATCAAACTGGGGATAATGTAAAGCTTTCAACCTTTAACAGTTCACTGAATGTGGGCATCCCCAGAATGGCAGTAAATAAATAGAACTTTTTGCAAATATACCCTCAGTACAACTGTACACATACAAATGCAAATTTCAATTAAAATATCCTAAACGAACATGTTTTATGATGGAAATATGATATTTTGATATTTTATGGGGATTTGTTATGATTTGGATAATTTCGCCAATCAGAATCTACCTTACTATCTGACTATTGTTTGTTATTAGTGCAGGTTATTCATTATATGCGGGATTTGGTTTATGCATAGTTGCTGGTATACTCGGAATCGTGGCTGGAGTACTGGCCTTTATTGGCAACACAAGTGAGACATAAGCGCTCATTCCCGCCTTGTGACTGAAGTGATGTTTGTGGGTTCTCTTGTTTATAGTCACTGTGCAAGTTTAAATACAAAAGTGTGTAGATGGTCTTATCACATAACAACCCCCAGTGGCCTACTTTGCCACTGACCGTTCCAAGGCGTTAGCCGTATTGTCAACCCTTTTGTGTTTGTGATGT